>JAVDPK010001288.1:437117-465585 GCA_034780415.1 Cichlasoma orientale | reverse complement strand
TCTCATATTTATATTTATATGTCAAACACAAATGTGTTCAGTCTACAGACACACACACACACACACACACACACACACACACACACACACACACACACACACACACACACACCATCCTACAATAACCTTAACCATCATACCTAAATTCCTGTGACCTGAATTTTAAAACCCTCAAACAGCCCTCTGAAGGACTGTTCCAAAGTGAGGATTGGCTGTCCAAATATATCATCAATTCACGAAACTTAAATTCACCCTCACACCCAACCTCTCTTGTCAGAGGTGGGTTGTGCTGACTCAGCTAAGGTGCGCCCATTTTATC
Source organism: Cichlasoma orientale (assembly GCA_034780415.1). Lineage (NCBI taxonomy): Eukaryota > Metazoa > Chordata > Actinopteri > Cichliformes > Cichlidae > Cichlasoma > Cichlasoma orientale. Next base: position 465,266 of record JAVDPK010001288.1, on the reverse strand, counting down.
GTCTCCTTAAAGTGCAAACTTGTCGACATTCATCTGCTGTCCTCCGCTCTGATCTTTCTCATGCACACACGCACATTCTTATGTAAGACATGATCTTTCGATCTTCCAAAGGTTTTTCTTATCAGCTCTCCTGTATTGAGGGCTCTCTTTCTCTTCTGTTCTCTTCTCTCTTCACTTTATATTGTCACTTCGTAAAGGCTTATGTGTCATCCCCTAATCAACATAAAGGGACAGCATTATTGGTCTCCTGTTAAGGGGAGAGGAAGCCAGAAAGAAATTATCCTAAAAAAAATTAATTAATTAATTGAAAGAACTATATCTACTTGAAGAAATTTATTAAATTTAATTAAATTACATATACAGTCAGCAAAATAGTATCAATTGCTTGTGACCTTTTTCTTCAGGAGGTATTTGCCTTATTTCCAGAGAATATCTGGTAATCATATCCTCCACCACAGGGATTCTCAAGATTTCCTCATCTGAGAAATGTTTCAAACTGAAAAGGTTGTGTATATTCACGGTACGTCTGTCATTAAGTGAATTATTACTATCAGAAATAGACTCAGCAGTAGATGGGGGTGAGTCTTTCCTATCACAGTGGAGAACGGCTTCACAGAAATGTATGGTGGACATGGGCTACAATATTCTCACAGCTTATAGATACAGAATATACATATTTTAGCCTTTTGCAGTTTTGCACACAGTCCTGGCTCCGTGGCCAGGAGGTGAAAGGGGGAAGAAAGGTTTTTACCATCTTTTTTGGCCAATCTAGTATTGGGCTGTGGTCAAGTCACTGAGATGATCTCTGAATGGCTACTTGAGGCTTGAAGTCCATCCATCCATCCATCCATCCATCCATCCATCCATCCATCCATCCATCCATCCATCCATCCATCCATCCATCCATCCGTCTGCTAATCAATAACCTGTACAGTTTATGGATACAGCTTGCGAAACAAACATTCTTCCATTAAATCACAGCTTTAACAGAATTACAAACATGTTGACAACAGCGAGTCCCTCTTCCTTTATTTGCATGCACAGTTGACGATGCTGCAGTGTATACAGTTCACCTGGTCAAGATTTCACCTTTGCCGGTGACGTAGCAATTCTACAGCAGCAAATATCTCCTTCCCCTTGCTGCAGACTTCGCTTGTTGACCTTTGTGTTGAACTCTATGTACTTTCAGAGTGATGCATAAGAGGCAAATCTGACTTTCTTAAAAATGGCAACTTTAAGTATCCAGCTGTCCAGCCAAAACATTTGAGAAACATTGTGTGTAGCAGGAATTCAGTCTTGAACCCAAAGGGGAAAAGTTTTTACCCAAATGTGTAAGATGAGATTAGGCCTCTGTGGAAGACAGCTGAGATGAAGTCTGAATCCTGAGTAGCCAACAAGGCTGTGCTCATTTCACCAACAATCACACAAATTACCCCTGCCATCTATTGACTCATGCCTACAAACAATTTCTATCAACAAAACAGATGAGTTAGAGTGAGAGTGAGTCCATATGATGACAGACTGTTTATGTGGTCTTGAGAAAGGTCGCTGTGTCCCTGTACCCACTGGCTCGGAATCATCGTTCCAAATTTCTAATAGTTGCCGCATCCTGGGTGATTTCCTCAGGGGTGCAAACTGAAATAGACTTTTCCCAACTCAGGATACATCATATGTTTTTTTCCCCTTTCCTCTTGCTGGTGTGATGTTTCTTTTTTTTTCTTTTTTTTTTTTTAGCTACCTTTACACCAAAGTCATATGTTCTGGTCTGAAAATATTGGTTTATCCACATTACCACAGAGGGGTTGCTTGTTTTGCTCAATCAACATATTCTTATTAACAATGGATCATTCAGCTAAGAATATCATCAAAGGCTTTACTTTACTGTTTTTGGTTCACCACATTTCCTGGAACTTCTCATCTAATTCAGATATTATGATGTCATCACATCTAGGAACCACCTAACAGCAGGTTAACAATCCCCTAACAACAAGCTATAACATTTATCAAGATATAACATTTTTATGAGCATTGCAGGGGACCCATGATGCCAATGGGATTTGAATTTGAATGGGGTAGTTTAAGATCTTTGATGTAGGCTGACTGTATGAACAGTTTTGGTGCTGTCCATCTACAGGGTCAAAATTTCCCCTGTGCAGATTTTTCGTCAGTTGGGCTTTCACAGCTAGAAAAATGGAACCCAGGTACAACAAGTATGCATGCATTAAAAATAAAAGAACAAAAGTACAACCACAAAAGTGGGTTTAAATGTAGATTGGAGTGCAGGGGATGGACAGGTCACCTTATACAGGGAGAAAACTCAGTTGAGCTGCATTTGCTGATGATCCTCCCATTTCCAGTCGCCCTCCAATGTGGATTAAAGGCACCTACAAGACAGTAGAAGTGGCGACACACATTACATCACTAAATTAAGTATGAGAAAGAAGACAGAACCAAACTTTGAAGAAGAAGAAGAAAGACAAGTTTTTGAGTGAATGAAAAAGAAAGCGCCTAACTCGGTTCTGTTCCATCTCCAGCTGTGAAGCCATCACGGGCTGATGTGTTAAAAGGGATCAACAGCTCTGAAAACCTCAAGTCTCTTCATTAATAACACCCTGATGAATATCTTTCTCCGCTCACTTCTTATTCTGGGCTCCTCCTTCAGGAGCGCATGGGGGTGTACCTCATATTAACAGAGGAGGGAAAAACTCGGAGAGGGAAAAAGATGCTGCAGATAATAAGGCTGCTCACAGCTACTGGGTCAGGAGGGTGGGACTGGTTAATTAGAGGGGTATGGTTTGGGCTTCTGTAGCCTGCAGTGTGTGTGTGTGTGTGTGTAGTTATAAGTCTTGCTGGCAGGATGTGCGGCCTAGTTCCTTGGCTGTGCCGTTGGCGGCTCATGGTGAGGTTTTGTTAATTTGCTGAATTAATCGTTGCCAGAACACCCCAGGAGCTGTCACCTTGGAAGGACAAGAGGAGAGGCGACAGTGTGTGCTTTATACTGTTGTTCACAGGATGTCAGCAGCGTGACACCTGCTAATCACAGCTGCCGCTTTCATGTGATGAAATCAAGATCTTCCACAGAGCTGATTTATTCTTCAGACAGGGTGGAGCTGAGCCTCTGTGTGTCCCTCTGTGCTTCTTTTGAGGTTGCGTCTGATGATATATAGGCTGTGTACGCACAACCCAGACCTAGATGTGCTACACTGAAATTGCTCCCCCCAAAAAACTCATTGGCACTGGTGTGCCTCAGGATTGGAGCCTCTGGTCTAATAGAGATTGGTGACAGTTTGGAAGGGATGAAAAATCAGGCTGATCACCAAGAAGCTGAGGGAAATGCCATGTGAGGTGCAAAACATGGAACCACATTACCATTTTTCAACCGTGTCTCCTAGAAATTACTTTTATCTCGTACTCATTTGGTTCCCCAAAAACACTGTGGTAAGAAACACAAACTGTTGCCCAATTATGTTTACAGGCAACCTTTTTTTTGTTTTTTGTTTTTGTTTTTTTTTTTTGCTCTGATAAGCAACAGTAATGAGGAGTCTGGGATTAATGGAGGACACACAGCCCAGGATTTTCACATCCTGCAAACCAACTGTGGTTATGTTTACACGCCAGAGGACATAACCTCATGCCGCAACATATAAGCTGTATTTTAATGTTGTAAATAGCAGTGGTACGGCTAACTTGATATATGTGGTGTGAACTCCCATTTTGAAGGCTTGGTTAGCATTTTGTCTGCTGCTGTTTTGCGTTTACTCACCGCTTTTTTTTTTTTGCTTTTTTTTTTTTTTAAGTAATGTATTATGTCAGCTGATTGTAGCACAAGAAAAAAAGCATGTTTGATGATAATTTTTCTGTCTGGCAGATTACTTGTAACTGTAACATGATTACTAAATTTAGCATGGTAATGCATTAAATTACTGTACTGCAGAAAAATATAATATGACTAACATGTTACTGTGCACATAACACTAGTTATCATATCCACCCATAGACTGTAATGGTGCATCATAAGTAACATACAAATAAAATACTAGAATTTCAGTCCCCAAAACTTAAGATCAGGCTCATTGAACGAACTGTCAAAACACAAGTAAGCCAGATTATTTGTCAGATAATTGCATTAAAAAACTGTCAAAAATGATTATTCCATGTGTTTTTCTGGTTGCAGATCAAAGCCTCCTTCTCTGATCTGGTCATATGGAGGTCAATCATCTGCCGCAGCATCTGAGAGGAATATCCTTTTGGGGCTTGGGTCACATGTCAGCTGGTGACTGACACAAATACTGACACTTCAGTGTTCTTCTACTAGAACATTTGTAGGCAGTTCCCTGTCAGTTCCAGAAAAACTTACAAAAGCCTTGTTACATATGCTCCTACGGCACAAAATGTTTTAAAAACTACCGTTGCATTTTCAATATTGTGATATTATAAGGTATCATAAGTACGGATTCTGGTGACATCCCTAGTGCCTACTGTGTTCCCTTGTCTTTGTCATCATATTTAAAGTTGTAGTTTTCATGTTTTTATTTGTCATGGGTTGCTGCATGGCCGGCAAGGTTGGACCCAGAATGCAGGACTTTATTGAAGCAAGACAGAAAACCATAGACGCAGCTACACTGGGGCTGGACGGGTGTCAGGAATAAAATGCAAAACTAAGGGCGCAGGGAGACACACAACGTGGATAAACGTCGACAACAACACAACGAAGGATCAGGGAAAAACACAGGGCTTAAATACAAACACAGGATAACGAGAGGATTGGGAGCAGGTGGATACACAGCTGGGAATAATTAAACAAGACAAGACTCGGAAGTAAAACTAAATACAAGGCAGACGAGACTGTGAAAGTAAACAGGAAACAAGTAGACACGGGACAGAGACACAGACTTGTCACAACACTGGGAACACGTTTTAATACAAAACACACGAGGCATGAGACCTGACACAGAGGGACAAAACAGCAGGGAAGACGAGTACAAAGGGAAACAGGAATGCAACATAAGTAACTAAAACAATAACAGGATTCAGAAACTAAAAAACTAAGAATCAAAAGCTTAAGCAAACCGGGAGACCACAACAGAAGAATTTCAATGAAAACAAAACCTAAGAGAACAAAACACAAAACGCTGGGCGAAAGGCCCCGGACAGTGACATTATTGTCTTTCAGAGTATTTGTAGTTTGGCTACTTCCTGTCTTACACCATATCCATAAAAAATCCATAAAAAGTGAAAAATGAACTGGTAATTTTCTGCTAGTACATCATCTGCTTCTTTTACAGATTTTTTATGTAAATGTTAAATGGTAAAATTCATTGTGTGCTTAAAAATATGGAAAAACAGGCTTAAAATACTACATTTTAATTTTTTTTTACAGTGTACTTTAAAGGTGCGTTTTCTTGCTTGTCTTCCTTGGTGATTGTCTGTCCTGTCCTCATTGTTTTTACCTGCTGATCGTATCCACATGTGCCCTGCTCCCAGCTGCTTAAATTTCCCTGACAGAAATTCGTCTCAGCTTAACACTCACAAGTGATGGTTTTTACATCAAAGCATTTATCATCCGTGATTGTAGCAGCTGTTAGCGGAAGCAAAATTTTTTATTTTTAAAGCCAAAACGGCGCATGCACGCGGAAACGTGCTCCGGCCTCCATCTGTATTGTTCTGCTTATTTGATTTCCTTCTCCCTCAAAACAGATTTGAATCACAGCCTCGGCCTTCCTGAATGGCCGAGCTCATTCCCCTCCCAAAGATGGGAGTGATTGTGGGGAGTGAGCCTGAAGATTGCTCAAGTAATTAACGTTCCTGCCGGCTGGCAGATCCAATCGTCTTGTCTCAGATACAGCAGGAGCTGCTGTGTGCCTGCATATTCACGCACGCACACACACACACACACACACAGAGTCTCAAATTCAAAGTTTAATTGCATACAGTAGCACAATCAAATGTGTCCTCATATGCACAGACAGCTGTCACACTCAGAATGCTGTACTGCTTTGATGATTTAGTCAATATGAAAGCGAAAGTCAAAACAAGCAGAGCCGCTGTCATTTACATCACGTTTCTGCATGTATGCCAGTGAAATAGTAATGATGTTGTTGTTTTTTTCGGTGCTTGTGTATCTCTCTCTTTAATTTTAATAAGGCCATCATTACAAAATTGTACTCTTTCACGCAGCTGCAAATTTACCCAAGAGTCGAAGATGTGTGGGATCTTTTTAGTGGAAGGTTTTTTTCCGTGATATTTTCCTGGTTTTCCTCGCCGTCCTGCAATTCAAATTATAATCCTTCCTCTGTCAGACACACAGAGAAATAAATCTCTCCTTTCCTCTCTTTGCTCTCCTGCTCACTTCCCACCTGTTCTCATATCAGCTGTCCTAATATTTTTCTCTTATCCGCCCCTCCTTCTCCCTTACTCTTCTATCTCCCCTCATTCCCTCCACCTTCTCTCCTTTATTCTCTCCATTTCCTCCTCCTCTCCGAGCCACCTCATCTCCTTCCCTCCTCCTCTCTTGTAACTTTCCTCCTGTGACAATTCCCAGCCATCTCCTTTGCCATCTCTAGCTTCCCTCAACCCTCTTTTTTTACTCCCCTCAACCCTTGTCCCAAATATTTCTCTTCTCTTCATTTCTACTCACATTTTTTTGTCCTCTCATCTCATCTCACCTCATCCCCTCTTCCTCTTTCCTTTTTCTCCCTCTCACCTATCAGGGAGGGCAGGCCAGCCTTTTGTCTCAAGGTGACTCAGAGCATCTGGAGCTGTTGCCGCGATACGTGAAGCAATTTATTCGCAAGCGGGAGGTGTGAGGAGACCGGACTCCAGCTCTCTGGTGATTCCAGACGTTGTGGTCGACGACCCTGTCAAGGTTGCTGCTTGTTGTTTATATGCATATAAAAAAAAAGCATATGCATAATTAAAAATTAACTAGGCTGCCAGATTCAGTTTTTGCTTCTTGGCATTAATTTTATTTAAAAAGATGACATAAACAAGCAGATTTACACACTGGATGAAAGAGCTGAATGTTTTCATTTTGAAAAAATACGTAGTGAGGTGTGTCTGTGTGGCTGCGTGAGTGACAAGATGAATGGATGAATACTCTTTTATCTTCAGGGGTGGTCTTTATAGACTGCTGTGTCCTGACATCAAAATTAAATCAGGAAGCTGTTAAAGGTGCCTAATTGTTCTCCCCCCTTTCATCGGTGTCTGGCATTGAGATGCCATATGTTTATGTGTGTGGGGATTTGTTTCTACACAGAAAAGTGATTTGAATGTGTAAATGTTGTACAAGTACTTCATATTATAAACATGCTAATGCGTTGGTCTCTCCGTGTGACGTCCGCAGCCTGTCCCAGGTGCTCCATTGATGTTTTCATATGCATGAGTCACAGCTTTCATCATTTGGCAAGACAGGCCCTTCAGTACTGATGAAGCCTCTACACACATGTAATCAAGACAGAGGCGCGCACACACACACACAGACACACACAGACATACATTGGAATATGTCCAGGCTTTCAGGCATTTAGTCACTGCAGTGAATGCTAATGACTTTTTTTTTTTTTTTAACTGTAAAGCACTCAAATAAAACCCTGAAATTATATTCTGTGCTGTGAATCTCACAGTTATTTTATGGCTATTATGGTTATTTGCTGGCTGTGCCAGCCTTTGCATGCTGTGCAACAACAACAAAACAAGAGTCTACAACATCCTGGCTGTCCTTGCACAGTAGTGCAATAAGCAAGCATCACAGTCTACACCACTGGTCTATGCAAAGAAATATGAATCATTAAAAAAAAGTTGACATGTGAAAAAGGAAAAATTTCATAGGACTTTGTGCAGTGGTGTGAAAAACTAAATGCACTCTTAATTTCATTGAAATTATTAAGAATTAAAGGAAATTAAAGTGTGGATGATCAAAATGCATTCATTTATTCCGCTAACCTTGATTGTCATATTTAATTTTGCTACTTCATAGATTGCAGGTTCAAAAACAGAAACATCCACTTGTTCCTTCTCGCTGAAAGAAAATAATGATGGCCTGTGTATTTAAATTGATAAAAGAGACACTTTATGGTACAAGGATGGACACCTTTTTTCTCACTATACTTGCCTTTTGCAAAACAATACTGTTAGATATTTGTACCCAAAAAGATAAAAATCCACCTTCACCTGTTCAAATTTTTATCTTAGGCCAAAAAGCATGTCTTAATTACATAATTACCAAAGCCTGCTGAGCCTCTTTCTGATCTTCTGGGATGAAAAGATGTCCAATTACCTCAAATGCTAAAAATATGGGATCAGCAGCAGAGAAGAGGATTAAATCAATATTATGGTCCAATCTAAGGCAATGCTCCAGTAACAAAGAAGAGAGTAATGGAAAAATCTTAGTGCTCAATGTTTGGACTCCCAAACATTACTCATCCAGCCTCCTGAATGGAGTCTTATCTCATCATGACAACGGCGTAGAGGGAAAAGGTCACCTTGGGTTGAGTATGTTATCTTTGCTTGAATTTGCTTCAGGCAAGCATTACTGGAAATATAACACCGTGCCATGATCGCCACTCTGTCAGGTTCGCCAAACCCTGACAGAAAGCTTGTCAAAAGTTCAAAAGTTGACAGTAGATTAGAAGTGAAAGAAGAACATTACTGCCAGTTGATGAAATCTTTTTTTTCCTTGTATTTGTGTCAGTCACCAGCTGACATGTGACCCAAACGCCAAAAGGATATTCCTCCCGGATGCTGCAGCAGATGATTGACCTCCATATGACAAGATCAGAGAAGGAGGCTTTGATCTGCAACCAGATCCTCATCTTCATCTGCTGTTCTGTCTCTTTCTGGCCTTTCTAATGTATTTTTTTCATCAACCGTAAGAGAAAAGTTACGCATTTATGAACTGAAGCAATACTGCTATCATAAAGACTGAAGACAGCAGCAGTGTGTCTCAAATTGCAAACTTGCCTGCTTTGCTTACACTTGCTATTTTATGCATTCGCACTGACAACTATGGCTACATGCAGCCCATCAGGTCAACAGCTAACCATGTAATAAGTTTTAGAATTGATGGTTAAAAAAAAAAAAAAGGCTGGGTACTCACAGGCCACTTCATTAGGTACACATGTTCAACAGATCGTTAATGCAAATATGTGGTTAACCTGTTACGTGGCAGAAACTCAATGGAATTAGGCATGCACATGCACAAAAACACACACACGCTGTTTGTGCAAAAATAATATAGCAATAATCAATAATATCTGAAGCATTGTTCCAGCTTTTGATCAGCATCATGGACAACAACTGCAGTCAGAGGTCACAAATTAAGCTTATGCTATAAACTCACTCCATCTTTTTCAACTAGGCTAGCCTCACTAAAGTAACACAATGACAACTGTAATGTCTATAAGCATGGAACAAATAAGAGAAGCCCATTAACCACAGGTCCTCAGAGACTGACTGGACAGGTTCCCATTGTAGCAAGTGCACTCATTTACTGAATTCCTCATTCAACAATCATTTCCAGGTGACCAACTTAAAGGCATATCACACACACATATTACAATATGTATATGTACAAAAAACAAGGACCACTCACCCATCAGAAATTCATCTTTCAGTAAAGTTATTAACAACGGTGCTCAAATCCAGAGTCCTTGCTATTTACTCATGCTGCTCTCTCATTCCTCTTTTGAGCACTACTTTTTTGCTTTTGTTTGCAAAACATAATTCATAATGCTAAAAAAACCCACTCTACAAGGCCATGGGAATGAAGGTATCAGATTATCGTCCACATACCTAAACTGCCACCCCCCACCCCCCATAAAAAAAAAAAAATTATTCATTAAAAAAATTTCGGTCCCAGTCAAGCACAAAAACAGCCTGTTCTCTGTATCTGTGAATCCATACTGTAACAAGTATAATGCCAGTTTGGGTTAGATTATCAGATTGGTTTGCATGAAGTCAGAAACAGCCAATCAGCATGCTCATTGCATATATCCACACAGAGTTACTCAATTTTCCCGAGTTGTTTTGTTTACATATGGATTGTGATGAGGAATACTCTGGGAAGTCTTTGAAGGTGAGTCTTTCAAGGTGTTAAAATCAAGGTGTATTCAGTGGTTGAGTGCTGAGCAGCACGCTGCTGACAGAAAAGAGCTTTTACCATGTCTACAAAATAAATGTCTTTATCTGGCATGTAGGGAATACCCATAGATGCTAGCTATATTGACACACTTTTGGCCCCTTAGTACCAGCTGAGCACTGTTTAAATGTCACATCCTACCTGAGTATTGTTGCTGACCACGTCCATCCTTTTATGACCACAGGTTTCTTGAACATCACAAAACATCACTGTGATCAAATGGCCTCCACAGTCACCAGATCTCAATCCAGTATCTTTGGGATGTGGTAGAATGGAAAATTTGCACCATGGATGTGTAGCTGACATCAGCACATAGACCAAAATGTTTCCAGCGCCTATGTTGAATCTATGCCATGAAGAATTAAGGCAGTCAGTGTATGTTTAATATACAGATATGAAAGTGATATAAATTGCCTGATATAACTGGTAAGAATAACTTTGGGCAAAAATACTAGGCTACCTAAATATGCCTTTAAGGCTTGCATATATATATAAATATATATGGACCAACAAAGACGAAGCACACATGCATATTCATCCAAAAAGGCTCTTTAATTGGTCTAAGTGATTAATTACAGGGTGAGGGAGCCAGGTAATATAGATACTAGAATAGCTTTCAATTACCTCATTTAAATTTAATCATTAAACAGTTAGAGGAGATGGGAAATAGGGATGATGAGGGAATATAAAAGACTGGAAAAGAGGGAGTGATGAAAATGTAATATAGGCCAACTGTTGAGTTAATACAGTAATAACAAATGTTTCAATAAATCAGCAACAGCTGTACAAAAAGAAAAACTCAGAATGTGCCAGAGGTGTATTTAGAAAAAGAGTGACTATAAATTCCTATCATATGTAGAATACGTGAATATGACACTAACAGCCTCAAGTAACACATTTCTCTATATTGATATAGTATTTAGGATACAGAATTTATTTAATGCCAGGCCCTGTGCGATGTTGTGCTGTGCTGTAGCCTCACAATGAGACACAGAGAGGAACAAGAGTCCGTAGTTTAAGACACCTAGTGCTGGTCAATCCTGTCCTATCACTGTCACCATTTTGCAGATTGTGTTCATATGGACTGCTTTCACAAAGCCAATCCCTTGTGTGACTCATCACTAAATGAAGACGTGAAGGTTTTAGCTCCAAAACATTATAAATATTTAATTAAGTTACCTGAAATGAACAGATGTCTCAAAATTATTATTATTTTATTTTTGAAATCTGCTGCGTTTCTGGAAAAAAAGCATTTTAATACTGAATGTCTCGCGTTGGGATAAAATTCTCCACGTCTGCTTTGCAGCGCTCTTAAAATATCTTGCTACAATGGCTGCTTGCTTTTGGTGGCTGTATTTAAAGAAAGTTCATCTACCTGACACCCACGACTAAATCCCAACCATCCACAATAAAATATACACAACACACACACACAGCATGAAAACTCTGGTTATAGTTTAACCATGCGCCGACACCTCGGACTGTTGTAAATCTTGGTGCACATTAAAGCACAGAAAACACACAAGCGTTGTTCATTAGAAAGCAGCAAGTGAGTCAAAACCTGCCAACTCCAGATTTCTGTAGCTTTCTCAAGGATATACTGGTAACAGTGCAGTCTTCATTCTGTCCTGAATATTGCATCAGTCCAACATATCTGTAAAATTTGGCGAAGCAAACCTTTTTTCTTTACCACATGAAGTCACACAGATAATCAACAGTTACTTCAAAACACAACTTTAACCTCTTACATTAATCTAACCAACAAACTCTCTCCACAGTGGTAAAGTTTTAAAGTTTTGTCTTCTGTATCTCCACAATTTCCACCTTTTGAGGTCCTAGTGGTTTCCAATCAAACTTCAGATTCCAGACTGGACACCCGTCGCCAGGGCCTAAGTACACAGGGGCTCCCCACAGGCTGCCCCCCTGCTCCCTGACCTGCCTGAGCCTCTGATCCAGTCTGGGACCCCTGATAGACCCCATAGGCTCCATACACACTGTCCTGGTACAGCAGGGCCCGCTGCCCCCCACATCGCCCACCACCACAAGCCAATAGCTGGCAAACTGGGCTGGAGCCTGGGTGATTGCTAGAAGTCTGGCTGTGGTGCTGCAAGTCCAGAGGACCGTGGTAGAGGGGCAATCCAGGGTATGAGTTCAGGTAATGCGCATACTGTCTGCTGAGCAAGCTGGTGGCTCTCCGTACCATACCCCGCCCTAACCCAGTCCCATGTTGCACTGCTTCTCCATATGTAGGTAGGTGAGTGGAGTGAGAGTAGCGCAGCCGCTGGCCCTTACGCCCATTAGGCTTCCTCTGGTCCTCCCTTATGTGGAGGTAGGCCTGGTTCCTTGGGAGGCACAGGTTGTTTCGAAGATGCGCAGGGTTGTATGCCTTAGCAGGTGTGGTTTGAGTAAGAATGCATGGGAAGAGGTCTGGAAGGGTCGAAGGTGATTGACTGGACAAGGAAGACTGGGATTCATCAAGCTGGTGGATCTGCTCGCTACCCCATGTTGCTTTGAGAAAAGACGGCCGTCTGTGCCTTCGTCTGCCTCTCAAGACAAGGTCCTCTGGTGGCCAAGAGCCGTAGTTCTCTATGCGAGGAGGCATCGCCTCCCCTGTGTAAATATTGTCAACGCTCGGGGCAGAGATGTGGTTGTCTTGGAGATGGTTGACTTTAAGCTCACTCAGACACACAGGACTTTTGTCACTCTTTTCCTGCTCCCCATATGTTCTCCTGTCTACATCCCCATCGTCAAACTGGAAACTCTTGGACCTCCTTTTCCGTCGGGAAAAACCCACCTGGACATGCTGGTTTTGGGGTGAGGAGGCTGGGTGAGAGGTGTAGATGTCAGGTAGCTGGAGGTCAGTGCAGGGAATGAAGGGCGAGTGTGAGTGGGTGTCTACATAGAGTCTCCCAGTGGTCTGGTAGTGGTGTGGGTGTTGATGAGGGAGTGGCTCGCCAACGGCCAAGTGGGGACTGCTGAGGCTGGAAACAGGAAGTGGTCTGTCATACAGACATGAAGTAGAGCGTGTTGGTAGTGTGTAGCGCAGCGGTGTGGGCCTGCTCACACCCCTCTGCTGTTTCAGAGAGGTTACAGTAGTCAGAGGTGGGGTTAGGGAGCGCTGAGGAAGAGAGCAATGATTCTCTGTAACATAAGCAAACCCTGCTGGTACAGCTTCTGTGGCAACTTGTGGAACACGAACAGGCAAGCTGCCACCATGTCGACTCAGCTGCTCAATGGTCTTGGTAGCGTTGTCCAGGGAGCTCTCCACATTAGCAGTGGAGACCAAATCCTTGGCAGTTCGAAGCATCTTAAGCATATTTGCTTGAGCGTAATTGGAAGTCAGGTCAGGTTTGGCCAAACCAGACGAACGCCCAGTATCCTCCACTCCATTGAAGCAACTGTAAATACCCTGACAGAAGAAAGAGAGGGACAAAGAAACAAATAAAGAATGAAGACAAAAAGTGAGAAATATGCTGTAACCCCAAAGAACTTTTTTAAGGATTACTTTTGGGTTATCTCTCAATAAGTTTCACATGACCTTGAAATTCTCTTTGCATTACCTCACAGTAATATATTCCATCTGAACTATGGAGAAAGGCTGACCTGCATTATAATACAGTATATGATCGACCACTGCTGGTTATGACTACAGCGAGAGTTAGCGAACCCAAGTTATACTGTAGCTGCATGCTTGAGCAAAAGTCTGTGATTCTGCAGTTTCACTGAGCATAGTATTAGTTCAGGCAGGTCCAAGACGTCAACCTCAGCCACAGTTCCGGCTGATCAAACGAGAAGGTTCTCCACACTATTGAAGATGCTTTAGCCTACTCTCAGTTGTGGTGCTTCTGTAAGGAACTTTGCAACCCACCTCCACCCCAGCTCCGCATTCCATGCTGCTTTTAGATTCTGCCTGTAGCAGTGCTTCGGTTGGTAATCTAACCTATGATGGTATCATATCTCTGAGGGAAGCACAATAGGTTCAACAGATATGTCTTCCAGCTAGACATATCTATAGCAGTCTAAACCAACGGCACATATCCAGCCAGCGCGTCACCTTTCACAGCAGGAGGAACAGCTACAGATCTGCTCACAGCCAGAAGTTCTTTGTTGTATAAGATCAGCCTTTTAAAATGACAGATGACTACTAAGTGTCATATTATCTCGTCTTTATATAACATACACAATATTTCTCTCAATTGCCAATATAGACTAATGGGACTGGACCAGAACACCAACTACAGGAGGAGAAACACAAACCGTTTTTTACTGTAACACAAGAGTAGTCCTCAAAAAAGAAAAAGAAAAATCTCCTCTGATATTTAATGGACTCCACAGACAAGAAAATAAAATTTGAGAATAAATCAAGAAATCATCTGTAATTAAATTACTGGTTAGCCACAAACGATTTAACTTTGAATCACCCTAGTGGGGACAACTTCACAGATGAGATTCCCCCCATCTTAAAGTGATGACCCACCTCTTAACTACTAAACATCCCATTGGCATTAAAAAAAAAAATCATTAATATCATATCTTGTCACTGAGGCAAGTCTTAGTCACAAATTCATTATGCATTCCCCCCAAACCCAAAGAAAAACTGTTTAAGCTGAGAGGATTGAACCAATAGAGGCACATGGGGACACATGCCTTACAGAACAAACTGTCTCTAACTGCATGGACAAACAAAGAGCCAAATCCCATGACTGCTCTCCGCTTACAGTTGGCTGAGACATCCTGAAAGAGCCAAATTTAATTTGGTCCTTGGGGCCGCCCCATATGGATTAATGATCAGATAGTCATTTAGCCGTTAATCTGATAAAACCCAGATCCAGGCACAATGGTATGATTACACAGTAGAGGAGGCTGGAGTCCATAGACATTTCCTGGCTGTAACTGAGGCCAGAGCGTTTTGCCTCAATAACCACATTCCAAAACTACAGCATCAACAAACTGGGTAGTGATTTAGGCTAATTGCAAATGAACATTAGGCAATCAAAGTTAAACGCTGAGTAAACATTAGAATTAGAGCTCCTTTTCATCGTTTTTTATCTCTCCCCTCCCCTTTCATTCTTAATAAGAATTCTGTGCCATTTTAGCTAACATTATAACAAGGCCCTTCAATAATGCCATGTAATTACATGCAAATACAGATCCATTTGCACTCATTTATCATCACATAAAAGCCACTTCATGTAAAACATGTTAAATGGAGAAAAAGCCAACCAACCACTTAGCCAAAATAATCAACCAGCCAGTCTTTCAATCTCTGGAGCAAGCTGTTACACAACTAATCAAATTACAGGGGGCCAATCAGTCACTTAACTAAATGATCAATGCAAAAATCAGTGAAGCAATTTCTCAATCCCATTCTGTAAGTCATGCAATCAATTATCAAACAAACCGAGGATGGATAAACAACCCAGCTCTCTCGCAAACACAACTTAATCAGCTGACACGAGGCAACCTGATAGCAGAGAGGTTAGGGCACACAACAGACTTCCATCCATTTTCTCAATCACTTATCCAGCCAGGGTCACAGTGAGGCTGGAGCCTATCCCAGCTGACACTGGCTGAGAGGCAGGCTACACTCTGGGCAGGTCACCCAGTCCATCTCGGGGCTAACACAGAACCAGACAGGTGTTCACGGTAACATCAACACATACGGCCAATTAACCTGAGGTAGGAAGACTGAGCACCCAGAGGAAAGCCCGGTGGGCACAGGGAAATCATGCAAAGTCCACAAATAAAGGGCCCAGTCAGTGCTAGTCATTGTGCCATATCAACTGTTACAACAAAAGATTTGAGTATATCACTCAAATCAGCCTTCCTGAATTGTATTTAATTTAGAAATTTAGGTCACAATCATTTTATTTTCTGCCTATATTGCAGGCACTGTGTCCCCACTGCACCATCATGTAACCCTAGCACATACCAGATGTGCACAAATCCATCAGCAGTGAATCAAGCCTAATTTGATTCGGACCTTTACTGCTTGACTTTTACTGCCTGCTGTCTCCCCCATATCTTGCCTGTTTTTGTTGCTCCTATCTCCATGAACACAATAAAACAGCAAAATCAACAATTAACAAACTTGCAAATCTCACCCTGCTGATGGCCAGCAGAAAGTCGAGTTTGTGAGACTTGTGAAGGGAGTGTCTTAGTTTCCAGTAAAGCAGGTGTTCCCAGGCGAAGACCAGCAAGCTGAGGCCCATAGCCACCAGAAGCATGTAGAATACACCTGCCATGTTGTCGATGTCCAACTTGCTGCTCATGACTTCGTTCTTCTCGTTCTGGCAGATGCCCGACAACCAAACAGTCTCCAGGCGCTCTGTGTCTCCTAAAGGGACGAAGGTTTATGGGATGTAGTAAGAGGGGTATGAGCAGAAAAGAGATATGACAGTTTGTATAAGCTGAAGATAACTGTTTCCATAATGAACATCTGGACTGTCTTGGATTTAAGTTTTTGGGCAGGAGCAAAGAATTTCCCATTATGCATCCAAAGTGCAAGTTTCACACTTTTTTGTTATACTTTATTAAAACTAGCATCTAGTAATTCTGCAAAACATCTTTATTTCTGAAAACAAAACGTGAAAGTGTCCCAAATTTTAATTTCCCACGGAGCTTTTTTTTTTTTTTTTTTTAAGTAAGCCAAGAATACCACGGAAAATCTCACTTGCTATTGGTTGAGGAAACCGTATTGATGCTGAGATGCATATAAAAGCAGCTACAAGTCACACGTTTAATTCAGTAGAAGTTAAATGAAAGTGCAACTTAAACCTAATCTCACTTTTTAAGTCTACTTGTTACGGCCCCAGGCCTTTCCTGTGTGTGCATGTGTTTGGTGCTGCAGGAGTTTCCTGGGTGGAGATGTAGGGGGTGGCAGGAAATGTGGAACACCCAGTCAGTGTTCTGCAGGGCGATTTAAACCCCGCCTTTCGAGGCTTTGCCCGTCTACAAATCCCAAAACAGTTGAATCCTTACTGAAATATTTCCCTTTGTGTAGATACTGTATAGCTTAAAGGGTAATGAATTGGAAAGGGAGACAATAAGTGCATATTATATTGTATATTTCAGTAATTACTTTGTTTCAAATTCAGCAGTTTTGAATATGAATGCGTGCGGCATACAAAAGTATGAATATATTTTGTCTTCGGCGGTGTTAATGCATTCCACTATTACAATATTCCAACACCCTTTATGTCAATGAGAATTTACAGTCTCTGAACATATCTCCATTATATATCATTACCACATAAGCCACCCCTGTAGGCTTCTGAACAGGTGGTCACCTCTTGAGATGAGCTCTCCCCAGTGGCCTCCAGGGAGCACGGCCCACTTTTATCACCCAGTTACCTTATGTTGACCATAAACACACTGTTTGTTGCATCATCATGGAAAGTTCAGAGTGAGTGTGAGAGAGAGAGTGTGTGTGTGTGTGTGTGCGTGTGTGTGTGGGGTGCTCTTAAGCTCTCAGAGGAGGAAGGATATTAACTCCACACCGGCGGCGGCCATCATGGCGAATGTGTTTGCGTGCATGTGTAGGTAGGATGTGTATATATATGTGTGTGCGAGTGTGTCACAGAGATAATCATATCCCTAACACTTCCTGCTGTTCTGCAGGATATTAACTCTTCCCTGTAAGCCCACTTCCCTGTTGATACAGCACACGCTGAACTGGACTGACTCCAGATCTATGGCGTACATACAGTGCGCAACTGAGACAGAAATAAACACAGACGGTTACAGCTGAGGAAAGTGTACAAGTGTGTGCGGGTACGAGGTGTACTTTTTTAAAATGTAAGACTTGGATCTGTGCCTACCATCTCCGAGGAACTGCAACAGCGCTAGGTCAATAGGTCGCTTCCAGCGGGAGTCTTTCTCCAGAGCGATGCCATACCCTGTGGTGGCAAACACTTTCCCACTGCCAATGGTCACCAGTTTGCAGCCCTCATCCTTCCCGGCCATGTAGTTTAAAACAGCAGCATCATAAATGAAGGCGTCCAGCTTCCTGCATGCAAATAGATTATCTGAAGTGTAATAAATTCTAACATATACATTTCTCACATCTTTCTTACACTGTAGTACCCAGTCTGTGAAAGTCCAGCAACACCTGTGGTCTCGAGAACAACTTGCTTGATTCATGCTTTTTAGCTTGTGCCTGTAAATATATTAGAAACAACATTTTAAATAGGATATCTATGTATAAAAAATACAAAACCAATCACAAACATCCACATTTATTGTGCTACTCGTGTTCGCTCTTAAACAGTGAGCAGTCTGAAGCATGCAATCATTGGACTCAAGCCACAACTCATCCTACTTCACTTTGGTTAAGTATGTGGATGTGCATGAGTGGTTGTTTTGTATTTTTATACTTTGTACCCGTCTTACTTTCAATTTTGTCTGTATGATTTTATTTTCACCTTGATGAAGTCCACAAGCCAAATGCAACAATCAAGCGATAAAGCTATTCTATATACAGAATATATATATATATATATATATAAGATTTTTCAGACTTTATGATATCCTCCACGAACTTTGGAAGGATAGTTGTGATCAGAAGTTTGTATACACTCATCATGGGCATGGAGGTCAAGCTATTTCAGGGCTTTTAACAATTTTAACCTGGCCCTGTGTGAAAAAGTAACTGCTAAAATTCCCTAAAATCTTACATCCATCAGAAAGAACCTTCCATCAGCCTTTTAAAAGAGTTCTGTAAAGTTACAAGTGTCAGTGCCATTTGAGAGCCTCTCCTTTACAACAAGCAGGAAAAACCTGGAAAAGAAACTCAGGCTTCAGGATTCTGCGGGATAATATTCAAGGATATTGTAAGACTCACAGCTACAGCTAGAGGCTCTGCAAGGCTGAATTTAGATACAGCAACACTTTGAGCAACGGGGTAATGTCAGCAGGTTCACAATGACAGGTAATGCTGCACGTATTCAGAGGCTAATATCTGTTCCGTATAGACCATGAATGTCTGCAGCAAAATTTAGCTGGTTGGATAAAGTTGAAAGCGAAGACACTGCATCAGATTAAAGAGTCAAAGGATCACAAAAGTAGTTAGGATATATGCTCTGGGGACCACAGGTACCTGCACCAAATTTAATGGAATCTATCTCACTATATTAACCTCCTATCTATCTTGGACTTGATCGTGACACCAAAGCATCTGATTCAGTTCCTTCATCATCTGGCCACCATGAATGTTTCTGCCAAATTTCAGGGAATTCAATCCACTAGTCGATAGCCTATTAGGTTTGGAAGTGACTGACAATGCATTCCAGCAGCTGCATAACTAATCAAAGTAAAAAAATGTTTGTGCTGATGGATGAGCTGTCTGAAAATCAGTAAAAAATAAAATAAAAAGTGCACAATTAATATTTAAAAATGTGCAAAGTCACCAGTTTGGCTCTTCAAACCTGATCTGGTCCTTTGTGAAGATGTCATGTTTGACAGCACTTTTCTGCACAAATTAAGCTCTACTAGAAATGACTTTAAACCTAAAAATACACCCATCACATTGGCCTAATTTAGAAATAGACACAAAGAGCATGAAATATCAACTGTTCTACACAAATTATAATCATTATTACTGGCATGAGGATCAGTTAAATATAACTTTCTATTTAACTATGCAATATGTTTAAAATGTAATCAAAACTTTACCCATTTTTGAGGCTTTCTAGGGCTTCCTCCACCCCCTTCTGGTTGTATTTCATCATGTATGTGTGCATGTCGGGGTAGTTGCTGCGGATGTTTCTCTCTGTGCTCCCATTTGGGACGGTCCCGAAGCGGAAAGGAGGGTAATGCTCATGTGGTCTCTGGAACTGCAGGGAGACAGAGGGAGAGAGAAAAGGGAAGGGGTGGAAGAGAGATGAGGAAAAAGAAACATAGTGAAACAAGTGAAGTTCAGTGAGGGGAAGATGATAGAGAGAGAAGGGATTAGGGAGAAAGAGCAAGGAGGAAGGAGTGAAGAGAGGAGTCAGGGAGGAATATGGAAATGGGAAAGAGCAGAATATGGCAGGAGGAAAATGGGATGAAGAGGGAAGAGATGAAGGGATAAGAATAAAAGAGAAATAGGCAAAATAACAAGAAACAGAAAATGAAGGCATGAAAAAAAGACAGAGAATAAAAAAACAAAGACGAAAGGAATTGAAGCCAAAAAGAGAAGAAGGAAAGAGGAAAAGCAAAAGCAGAAGGGGAAAATGGGAAGAAAGCAGTCAGAAAAGGAAAAGGTACAGGAGAAATAAGATGGGAAAGATGATAAAAGAAGGATGGTAGATGGAGAGAAGAGGAAGGGGAAGGGAACATAATGGAAAAAATGAAAAGGAAGGGAAGGAGGAAGAAAAAGTAGAATGCAAAATTGGAGAAAGGAGAAAAGGAAACGTAAAGGGAAATAAGGAAGAATATTGGGAAAGAAATCACGAATTGAGGAATGAGAGGAAATTCAAAAGAAACAGAAGAGCAGAAAAAACTGTGAAAAGAGAAGAAAGAAATACAGTAGAAAAGAGTAGAAAGGATCAGGAACTAATTAGTTAAATGGGCCTGAGCTGGACCACAACCCAAACACTCTCCTTCCAGTCATAAATGCACTTGTACCACACACCCTTTGCTCTCGTTTTCGTGCCCCACCATCCCGCTGCTTTCTCTGGTTGTCAGCGTCTCTCAAAGGTATGAGGGGAATCTGCCAGGCCTGCTCAGTGAGACCCTCCCCAAAATGCAGCCTCTGGCTTAGCTTGCTGCTTCATTACTGAGCATTTGTCATTCATATTTGGAGTTGGGGGTTCTTGCTAGCAAAATCGATTTTAGAGACATTCCATCTTTTTCCAAAGCCGATCTTATCAGCAACTAAACGTAATGCTGTATAAATGGACTGGAAGCCACTCACTCACCTCAATTTGATTAAATCTGATATCAGTCAACATGCGTGAGTTTGAATCATTTCACTGCGCAGAGATGATCCTAGTACGGTTCAATCTGTGGCCAATCGAAGTTCACATTTTATTAGATGACGCATGGAGCAGAATGAAGCAGAAATACGTCTGTTAATGCGCAATTAGACTGTAAACAGAAAAGAGCTATTCGTCTTGGTTGCAGCGTTGACCTTTTGCGCTGAGCGCAAATGAATGGGCCAATCAAAAATGTGAGAGTATGACGAGGCGTGTGTATGTGTGTTAATGTAATCACTCTTTAGCTGCAATTGCAACGGCGTTAGATGAGGTGATTTTTTTTCTGTAATGAGCTGTTTGAGAAAAAGCCCACATCACATTAGAAATTACAGGATAGGTTCACATTGTTCAAGTCTATCTTAATTTGGTACCCATACATACAACTGAAGACTTATTGGTTGCTGTAATTGCTGCTCCTGTCCATACTGGCCATCGAGAGATTCCCTCTAAAAGCAATTTCATTCTAATTGATGGGGTGGCGACATCCCGAGCTCTTGTTGTGTACAAAATTGCAGTGTGCGTTTAAGTTAATAAAATAATAATATGTAGCTTCAACAGCCTTTTAGTGACTAATCACGGCTTTGTGTAATTATCTCTCTACCCTGGCGTGGTAGAATAACACTTTCTGTGGAAGCAAAGGGCAGAATTTCACACAAACAGTGCCTGAACCTGAAGTGATCAGCATTGTTGCCTCACAGCAAGTAGTTTCTGAGCCCTCCTTTCTGTTCCTGTGTGCAGTCTGTTTATGGATTTTCTCTGGGCATGCCAGTATCCTCCCAAGGTCCAAAGGCATGATGTTAGCTTAACTGGTGATTCTAAACTGGCTGTAGTTGTAGATGTGTGATAAACAAAAGTGCTGCGTGAACGGTTTTGGTGGCTCGTGGTGTGAAAGCGCTTTGAGTGATCAGTAAGACTGCAAACGTGCTATAAAAGCTCATACACTATTCCCAATTGAATAATCATATATAAAGAATAACAGTATAAAGAATAAAGTTTTTCTTTCAGGTAAATTCACATTTTGCCCATAATTAGCGCCACAGAGCACATTTCTTTCCATGAATTTTCTCAGGAAATTCTTAGAAAACTATAGCCTCTAATGACATGGTCTGGAGCTCCTAATTTTGTTCTGCAGTAGCTCAAATTCAGCCTGCCTGAGAGACTATCATACAGTTTTATTGATAGATTTGAGTAGGTTTTCCGCAGTCATTTTCAGAACACGATATGGACATATTTTGTGGTCTCCTGTGCAAAATAGAATCATCCCAAACGCATCCTGTAAACCTGCAACATGTAAATCTAGCCAGGGTACGATCTACACCTGACTAATCCTATCTTGTGTTGAATTAAAGGAAGATGACGCTCTGCTCTGCAGGCTAATTAATATCAGTCCTTTTGGCTCTGGAGCATAATGCATCTGCATAAAGTTAATATAGTCAGTTAATACAAGCATAGATCACTGAGGTGGCTCTGCTGATCCCTGCCTGGGAGATGTTTATGCTATGTGTGAAGAATGAAATGCTTTCTTGTAAAGCTCCTCTGAGGCCCTGCTTCCAGGTTGAGTGTGTGTGTCTTAGCGTGCGCACACACATTTAAGTGGTAAGGAAAGTGCGTGGGTGTTGTTTTCCTCTGTGGCTCGACGGTTTTCTTTTTTTTTTTCTTTTTTTAAATCATTTGACATTTTCCGAGCTTGTTTTAACAGCGCGAGAGGGACGACGAATGGAGACGGCACAGAGAGAATATTGATGGACAGACCAAAATACTGACAGGACAAGTTGAGACTCAGACACCATCTGTATTGACAGAAGGCAGTAATTGATTAGTCATTCATGCCACTGGGCTCCCCAGTGATAGGAAAAGGACAGAGATGTTCACATCAAAGTCTCTTTACTTGACTTCATCTGAAAGGCTTTCTTTTGTCTCTCCTCCATTCATGGTTTATTAGACAATGCAGAATGATAGAGAGCCGATTATGCGCCAAGACATAAGTTTCTCTTACAGCTCCAAAAAAAGAAAAAATAACTATCCCGCCTCATTGCCACAAGTGAAACTTTCTTCAGTTCCTTACCTTTTTGTCAGAGAGGCCGGACACGGTGTCGATATATTGCTCCTGGATCATGAAAGCAGCCAGGTTGGCAGTGTAAGAAGCCAGGAAGATGACAGCAAAGAAGGCCCAGACCAGGACCATGATCTTACTGGTGGTTCCTTTGGGGTTTTCAATCGGAACAGAGTTGTTGAAGACGATGCCCCACAGCAGCCACACTGACTTCCCGATAGTGAATGTTGGACCACCAGGAGCTGATGAAACCGAGAGAGGAGACAATCAGCGTGACAAGCAACTATCCCACCTCAGTGTCACGCCAAGTGAGTGACATGTAGGTACTCTCTATCAATTGCAGAGTAAACTAGTAAGTCCTCAGACTTTTAATTATCTCATGTCAAAGTCTAATGCTTTCTTGACCAATCCTGCTACACAGACCCCCTCTTACTGGAGACTCTACTGTTCTATATTCTTTATAGTCTTTCCTTCTTTGCTCCTGACAAACTAGAGTAATAATCCCTGCAGTTGCTAGCAGGCTTTTCAGTTACAAATATTATTAGGCATTTAGAAAAACCACTGAGGCTGTCAAGAACAGTCTTGTTTTCATTGGGGATCAGCTAAAAGCATAATATAAAAAAGAAATCTCTGTGCAAACCTAAATTACCTGCATGGCAAGACACCACCAGTGGTTAAGGGGGAAATTAAGTTTGGTTTCTTTTTTTATGTGAATGAATGGATCCTTTAAGTGCAGTATTTGTCATATGTAACAGTGTTAAGTCCTTTTTCTTTCTCTGGGTTCTTTCTTCAAGCAAAAATATGTCTACTGTTCACTGTGTAAGTATTCATCAGCCATCTCATGCCCTTCTACAAACTTCCGAATGACAGAACAATTTCACTGCCTCGGCCCGTTTCCATCGCTCTCTGCCACCATTGCTCATGTGCAGCAACGGAGGGTGCCACCGCCATCAATCACACTTCGATTAGTGCAGTGACGAATGCTAATTAAAACGGGAAAATGACCTTTCGGACCTGGAGACGATACATGCTCTGTCAGCGCTGCATTCTGGGATTGATTAGCCCTCCCAAACCCGACCCAAAATCTTGTTGAGGAACTTGAGGTTGCAGGACATGCAGGTGGGGAGGGGCAGGATTTGGAGGCCTGTTGATAGGCTTATTTTGAAAATACTTGGTAGGATGCAAATTGAGCTGCTTTGAGCTATTCTGTGGATATTTTTAGAAGAAGAAAATACTAATTGAATCCGTTTGACATATTATACTCAAGTAATTATTACTCTTGTATTATCCATCATAAATTAAATACTCACCTTTGGCGCTCACCAGACTGCGGTTGTATCCAGCTGGGCTGAAGTATTCAAACACAAACACCGTCACAGCCACCACAGTCAGGCACATCACAAACATCATGACCCAAACTGCTGGGCTGTAAGGCTCTGGGGGAGGAGGAAGAAGTGAAGTTTTGTAAGTCTCTTTTGTGCTTCTACTTCAAAACCTCAGCCTGTGACGGGGGGTGCGGGTGGGGTGGGGTGGTGTTACCGTGTGCGGTAGGAGGATAACAGGAAGGAGAATGAAGCTGAATTTTGTTGCATGCTGTTTGGAAAAGAGATTTAGGTGTGTGTGTCGCGCGTTAGGGGATTTAGTTGTAGGCTAGAGTCATTGGTGGGATAAAAGCTTAATGAGAAGTTTCCTGAAGCATCTGAAGAGACAGAGCTTGTTAAAGTAGGCCATCCTGGAAGAAAGTGGTGAGGAAGATGGCAGCAACATAGCTAACATGTGCATTATACTCCAAGAAAACAAATGATACAACCAAGAAAGGAACAAAGGAAATGCGAAATCAAAACAAATGTGAATGTGCTCCTCACCAAGAAAAGCAGACGGGGATACAGTCCCATTGCTGCGCGCCACCATGACACTGATGCCCGTCTCAACAAACGGCACAGAGAAGTCAATGATTTCAGAACGCTCCTCATTGATAGTGAGAGAGCCAATGGCCATATCAGCCCGCCTGTACAGTACCTGAGAGAAGAGACACAAACAGGAAGGAAACTAAACCAACACAGAAGTGCAGCAGTGAGCCGTTCGTAGTGGTCGCCTATGTTTAGTTCTTTATCCTGCATTGTGTTCTGCTCATAATAAAAACATTTCCGAATTTCTTAAGCAATTCTTTTAAAACAGGGAAGCCACAAGCAATAAATGACAAAACATTTCCCGCATCATTTCAGCATCCAGCAGGATAAAATGCTGCATCTCAGGAGTTTCCGCACCCAGTTTTTCTGTAAAGCCAGATTTTTATTTTTTTTTTACAGAGATATTTTTTACACACAAACACACACGCACATGCACGCACACACACCTACACACACACGCGCGCACACACGCAATTATACAGTTCCAAAGCAGGGCGCCTTCAGGCACAAAAACACAAGCAAAAGCCTCTCCTGAGGAACACCTGTTCAGGTGCTTCACTTTCAGATGCAGCTGTGTTTGATGTGCCACGGTGTGTGCGGGGAAAACTGTGTGTTAGCGCCATATGCATATGCATGACCTCACACCACTGACCTAAATAAAACCCTTCAAAAAAAATACCTCTTGACTATCTAATGCTACCTGTCCCAGTGTGCATCATTACTAGAAACTGTACTAATGTACAAAGGTAGTAAATCACTGTATTTAAAATGCATAACCTATAAAGGCTGTGAGGTAAAAAACAAAAAAAAAAAAAAACAACTTTGCAGTCTTGTTTTAGCTTCATCACAAAATGAATTATCTGAGAAGTTAAAGAAATTGTGACTCTGGTGTGAATATGCAAAACGTCTCAAATTAGCTTTTAGGCTTGATCCCTCGCCTTCTTGATGGGACTAATTCTGGTGCTATTTAGTAAAAATATATATTTCAAAACTTTTGGGGTTTTTTAAACTGTGGTTTAATATGAAAAAACGGACTTGTAGTGGAAAAACCTACAAAGAATCGTCAGCCCCTCTGTACTTTCATTCACTTATAAAGAGTGTTTTAGTGTCTCTGTGTTTAGCAGTCTGGTTTTATAGCCTGCTGGTTTCAAGTTTTTCTTTATTCTCATTACATTCATCAGCCTTGTTTCCAGCTTAAGCACACAGCACTGACTTCAAGTGAAAAAGCCTTTATAAAACCCACTATACGCTGAGTGCACCAGGGAGCAGCTCTTTAGCAGTTAAAGAAGGGGTTGGTAGAAATCAATGTAGGTCTTCAAGAAGAGTGAGCACTGTAATTAAATTTATTAGGTGTCCATGGAAACATATAAATGTCATATTTACAGCTTGCTGCACTTCCTGCATGTAACCCAGAAACCAACCTAATACAATTTGAAACTTTTTTTAAAAAAAAGTTGAACTACTCCTGATTTCAACAGAATTGCTTTGGTTGAAAAGAACAGACAACAGAATAATAATTGCTGTGTGCTTTATATTCACCAGCGCTGTTTTGGGATGATATCTAACATGCCACTTATAAATAACTTACCTTTATGTAATTAGGGCAGCTCATATCCCAAGGTTGCGTTTATTTTAGTTAGAACTATGGCCGAACATCTTCAAACACCTTTTTCTAATAATTGTCTGTACAACACAGGCAGGCAGCTCAATACAGCTACAATGCCTGCTGCATTCAAGGACTTGTTGCGCTTACAATAGTTTAGTCATATGACTCACCTCTCCAATCATCCCATTCCAAACCCCACGAACCAGCTTGCCGTGTTTCCCATTGGTAACCAGGTAAAGGTCATAGGAGAACTTGATGGTACGGGACAGCTTCTTTAGGATGTCTATGCAGAAGCCCTTACAGCACAGCTTGGTGTAGGACTCCGAGTGGCCAATAATGCTGTGAGAAGGGCAAGAGAAAGGAAAGTCACACACACAGTGAGTACAACTTTGCTTAATCATCCTGTGATCAAAGATCCTCGCTGGCAGCTGGGACTGTTGCTATCTTTGGCTTCAAGACCAATGCTGTTGTCTTAGTTTGCTTCAGAGAGCAGGCGCTAAATAGTCGCAGGCTCTCATGCTGACAGACATCATTGTCTACAGCAGCAAAGTGAAGGGCAAGCAATGGCTGGTTCATTAGCTAAAATCAATGTCGGTGAACAGCTTGTCTTTCAGTGAGATGGAGGAGATGCCTGAAAATGACAAACAAGCACAAATACACTTACACACTGTGTGACAGGGGCCACAATGAATGGTTGACTGACTGTGATGGCCTCTAATCAAAGCCCATTTAGGTGTGTAGCATTTGCGGGGCGCACTCCCTTCCTTTCTGTGGCCTTGCTACTTAATGGGGTGTTGAAGAAGAGGACAGAGGGACAGGAAATTGTGTGTGTGTGTGTGTGTTGAGGGGGGGAGTAATAGAATAAAAAATAATAGAAACCTCTAAAAGTGACAGCAGACAGGGAAAGTTAAAAGCAGACAAAGTGAAAATAAAGTTGACACACTTCTTGAAAAAAAAAAACTTTTTCACATTATTTTTTTCTGATCTTTCATCTGTACAGCTGCCAAAGAAGAGAGCATAAAATCTACAAGGGCTGAGTCACACTGCGTGTGTGTGTGTGTGTGTGTGTGTGTGTGTGTGTCTCTGTGCATAATTGACTGATAACCTCGGCATGTTAATGAGTCAGCATAAGAGCTGGAGAATGATAAAGAGAGAATGTAAGCGAATGAGCGAGTGACTGAATGAAAAAAGTCAAGTGAGTAATTAACATTCAAGGTGATTATTTTCAAATTCTTAAGAGTTCATTTTAGAAGCATTTTAAGTGCATTTGGAGGGCTTGCTTCTTTCATGGGACTCTAGCGCTGATAAATGCAGTGTTAATTAATTGCTGCAGGAGCTGGCCACCTGTCGCCATTATACACACTCCACTAAAAATTCACACACACGCGCGCAAAAGCCCGGGTAAATCGGACCGTCTCTCTTCGTCTCATACACAAACGCACGCACACATACAGTACAATGTCCTCGGGGGGGGGGGGGGGGGGGGGGGG
>JAVDPK010001288.1:407023-437107 GCA_034780415.1 Cichlasoma orientale | reverse complement strand
CCCCCCCCCGCCGCGCAGCAGCAGCAGCAGTGGTGCTGTGTGGTCTCCACAAAAGGCCCAGAAACTAGTGCAGCGTGGAGGGGAATGTGTTAGACCAGAGAGAGTGAGAGAAAGGAAAACTGTCAGCCGAACAGCAGACAGAAAACACATGGACCAAGAACCAGACGATGCAGCGATGGGGCAGCGGCTTCAGTTTAGAGGGAAATGAGGGCAAGTGCAAAGGAGGACAGATGGAGGAGGAGGAAGAAGAGGAGGATTGTGAAATTACCATCACTGTGATCCCATTGAAATGATGAGGAAAACACTACAAAGTTAATGCCCAACAGTTCTGTGCCGCACTGATCGTCATTGTTACTGCACGTCACAAACTATAAAATGTGTTATTTCCATCAGTTAATATGAACCTTTAACCCCTTCAGTGTTTTCTGCTTTATTTTATCGGCCCAACAGTCAAATCCAGAGGCACGCTTCATGGCTGTAAGTGTGCGGATACTAAAACACTGCAGCCTTGTGATTCTTCAACAAACTTAAACTACAATGGATCAAAAGATATTTGTCTTATGGCTTACTTCATTGGCTTATATAAGGACAATTCAATGAACACCAAACCTCAGAAAAATCAAATCAGGACTTTTTAACTTGTTTTAGTTAATGAGCCTCATACAGCCCAATTTGAGCTCATATGGGTAAAAACATAACATATATTTGAAAAAACAAACTTAAAATTGTTTGCTTTCTTTTAGTCTTAAAAAAACAGAAGGACTGGAGCATTTGGCAGGCTGATTCTTGCGGCCAAGATTGTACCAAAATTGTAAAAGCAGTCCGTTATGGACCAAACTTTGAGTGGTGACACTAATAGTAAATTCTGGCTGCCACAAATGTAAATGCAAAATGTTGACTAAAAAAACAACTGTATTGTGTAGTATTATGGTTTATTTCAGTTTGTCTGAGACCAAAAATACATCAAGCTAGAGGCAGACCAGCACCTCCAAATGACCTCAGTATTAGATCAATCTGCTGCACACAACCTACAGTCATGTGAAAAAGAAAGATTTTTCAGAACTTTGTGCAATCCTGTGAAAAACTAAGCACACCCCATAACTCAGTAGCCTGTAGAACCTTTAGCAGCAATTAGGTATTTAGGTATGTGTTTATGCAAATCTCTCCTAAGGTCACACCACAGCGTTTCAATTAGGTTGAGGTCTGGACTTTGACTGGACTATAGCAACACCTCAGTTCTTTTCTTTTTCAGCCATTCTGTTGTAGATTTTACTGGTGTGTATACGGGATCATTGTCCTGTTGCATGATCCACTTTGGGCCAGCTTTAGCTGTTGGACAGACGGCCTCACATTTTACTCCAGAATGCTTTGGTATTCAGAGGACTTCATGGTTGAATCAATGACTGCAAGGTGTCCAGATCCTATGGCTGCAAAACAAACCCAAATCATTGTCCCTCTATCACCATGGCCAGTTCTTCATTGTACATTATGATCAAATATTTCCACTTTGGCCTTTTCTGTCCAAAGGACATTGTTCCACAAGTCTTGCGGTTCGTTCAGATGCAACTTTGCACAGGGGATTTTAAAAAACAATGATATGGAGTGTAACAGGGTCTTTTCACTAAACGATAACATCTTAAGATAAAACAAGCAACTAATCAATTATCTAAATTTCTATCAGTTAATTTTCTGTCCCAGATCTTATCAAATTTAAGACCTGCTTCGCATTAACATGTGGACGCTGAATTTCACTGAAGCTGTCTCAGATACTATATCAGACAGCCAGGATTTGAGATGTTGGATTTTAACATGGAATTCCTGTTCTTAATCAGCCCAGAGAGGTAGGCTTAGCCTTTTGGCAAAAGAAGCTATCATCTGTCCAAAGAAAAGGTTTTTAATGAGCAAGACAAAAAGTTTTAATCACGCTAAACATCTGCTCTGCAGGGAAGCTGCTCAGACCACACAACAAGATTAACTGATTTATAGAGCAGCAGTCGCCTCTCTCCCTCTCTCTTTCCTGCTCTCTATTTGTTGGTCACCGTCCAAATGGGACACGCCAGCCAGAGAGAAATAGTGAAAGAGAACCAGAAAGAGGGTAGGCTGGGATAACGTTGTCCCACTATGACAGATGTCCCCATGTTAGACAGATAAATCTTCTTTACTAGCAATCAATGTGCCATTGCGCCCAACAACAGCCGCTACATATCTCATTCTATAATTAATGTGCCAGCCATGGCCAGTTCTGCAATCTGCATAAACGATACATGCTCCACAGACACATGTACACGCATAACGTGGAGTCACTGAAGTGATCATGAACACATTAATTAAAGTTGGGGTTTTTTTTTTGCATAGCATATCTGCAAAACCTCACGTTTGGCTGTGATTGCAGATATTCTGTGTAATCTTGAGAGTTAGCTTAGCTTCTCATAAAGTCTGAAGAAACTGGAAATTGCTGCAAACCACCACAGCTGCTGGTTTTAGTGGATATTTAGAGATTAAACAACAACTGATCAGCCGCAACATTAAAACCACTTACAGGTAAAGTGAATGTCACTACAACACAATGTTCTGCTGGGAAACTGTGGGTTCTTTCATCTACCATCCAACTAAACACTGTTGCTGGCCGAGCACACGCAAGCACACATGGTGATAACACCTCCCAATGGTGGTGGTCACCCCGAGCTCCGCCAAACTGCAGAAACTGCTAAGGAACAGCTTGAGGAACACGACAAAGGGGCCGAGGTTTTGACCCGTCCTCGAAACTCTCCAGATCCCAATCCGATTACGCATCCATGGGATGCACCAGAACAAACCCAATCCCTGCAAGCCCTACTGGATAACCCGCAGGACCCAAAGGATCCACTGCCAAAATCCCGGTGCCAAATGCCACAGAACACACCCAGAGCTCCGATGTCCATGCTATAATGATCAGAAAATATTTTGTGGCACAAAATATATTAGGAAGGTGTTTTTAAGACAAGCAGAGCCATCTTAACTGCTTTTTTAATTTCAGAATTAAACACAACTGAAATTAGTTCAAAATTGTATATTAGTCTTGCACCAAGCACATGTCTGATGGTCAGACTCTAGCAAATGGAGCAGACCTTACATTCAATAATGTTCTACACTTGAGCAAACACTGTGCTGCAAACAAGCATATAACAACGATTACACATTAACATAATCAATAATAGGCAGTGCGATTCCAGTTAGAAAGAACAAACTTCCCAGACTACAGACCTAAGAACATCAAGGAAACTACAGTTACAGCCTTCTGATGCGTTCTCATGCGAGTGCATTGGCGTGTGGTAGGTGTGGCTTGTTTGCTGTCAGTTGATGCAATGCATCGTGATATCTGACTAAATATCCTGCCAAAACCAGTTCATTAAAAGGCTCTGAATAAACAGCCAGTGGAAGCTGATGTCTGTACTCACTTTGGTTCCTACCTCTTTTAGTATGCTGAGCAAAATGCTCCCCAAATCACATGATTAATAGATTCCTGCGAAGGAGCACTTCTTCTCTGGTGCTCTGTCTGTCACATCGGGAAGTAGTTGGAAAAGTTATTACAGTTACAGCATATTGAAGTTCATAATTTAACCTATTGTTTGGGGGTTTACATCTCACACTTCAGTTTCAGTTTAACAATGATGAACAAAATGACTTTAATTTAGTACATTGTTATTATTCATTTGTGTTATTGTGTTGGGTCCTTGAAGGGAAGCCTGTAATCAAAAACAAGAATGCCACTTCTGACCCAGTGGCAACTTCCAGGGTTGAAATGCTCATGCAGAAGTGCCAAAAACTGCAGTTCATTTAATGGTCACTAATGGCTCAGTACACTAGAGTAAAAATAGAATGATAACTTCCTTGCAACTAAGAAAAAAATGATTGCATTAAATTATTTTTGCTATCGGTGACCAACTGCAAGGAGTTGCCGTGACACACTGGTCACCCAGAGGCTCAGCATGCAACACCCTCAAACTCTGGGTAACGGCTTTTGATCGCACGGCAGGTTGCTCGGTGGGAGGCAACCTGTCTACAACCAATCACGGTCTGACTCGGACTGACTGGAGTCACAGCCAGTCAGATGAGACCGGTGAAGGTTTGCAAACAATTGGCATCTTGTTTATAAACGCAGACAGATTTCCATCACCTTACAGTCAATCAGAGTCGGTCAATGAATGCAACTCATCTGCGACACATCTCTTTTCAATAGGGGACTCGAGTCAAGTGGTTGCCAACTGCTTTTATTCTGCTTATATTCCTCTATAAAAGCAAAGTTGAAGAGTGCCTGTTATTTTGCAGTAAATTACCATCTTATAGCAACTACATCACTATTTATGGAGGAATATCTAAATGACTTACATTAATGTAAGTAATTAATGTGAATTTATTTTTAATGTGACTGTGTGCTGTATATACTGTAGGTTGCAAGAGATTTGCAACAGACAGCAATAGATTTAAAATTTTTACTGATTTATCACAGTTCATCACCACATTATCACAAACATACTGCATGCAACTACAAGCTTCACCCCATTCAGTCGCAAACTGACTTAGTCTCATCACCGTCTTGATGCACCAAAGTTGCTTTGAAGACAGCAACTGATGGCGTGGTCAAATGAATTAGCAGGTATCTGTGCTTGTCCCTGTTGCAATTTATGCATTCAGCTTGCTAACCAGGCTCGCTAGCGTTAGCTGATAATTTAGTATCACCCTATCATCCAAATATTTTCACTTGTGGGTTGAAAAAAAAAAACAGAAAAACAACAAAAATAGATTTAGTTATTTGAAAAAAAATCTAACATGTTCCTTAGATGTACTTTTTATATTCAAAGAAAAACTGGCAACAACAATTACTGTAAGAGTAAGCAAGCAAAGCCCTCAATAAAATTCACCAGCACTGTTTCATGTAAAGTCGTGCCTCGTCCAAAGCAGACAGCCAGGGATTTTATATCAATCTATTATTGTTGGCAATATATTCATAGTTTGTCAGTTTTCCTGTTGTAAACCCGATAAGAGGGCAAAGTAGTAAACAACGATTTGAAGAAATTCATGACATACTTTTATTTCTATTGTGCATGATTGTTAGAACATAATGAAGATATTGTGCATTCCTAATGAGCACTAGTTCAGAGGTAATAGCTGTTTAATGGCTGTTTTCTGCCATGCTGTGATCTGTGTTTGATACTGATGGTGTGATTTTAAAGTGCTTAGACACTCATCACACACAATTACTCGGAGTTTAATGAAGTGTGGAAGAATGCAGCGTCTACTCAGACTTAAACTGGGGCAGAGGAGCAGAGAGGGAGGGTGTAAATGTCTGTGTGGGACCAGGCATCACTGGAAATTTGCTAGAAACAGGACCAATATGATACCTATGTTATGTATTTATTTACATATGTATGTACAATATGATGACAATGTTAAGTATTAAAACAATAGCAAAATAGGTTGTTCAGTGGCCTCTTTTGTTACTGTTATCAAGCAGCATGCGATCATGGAAGTTCATCACTGTAGCCAATTCAACATGTAGATGACCTGCTGAAGTTCAAACCGAACATTGGGGAAGAAATGTGATTTAAGTGACTTTGGATGTGGCATGGTTGTTGGTGCCAGATGGGCTGGACCAACTGTTTCAGAAACTGATGATCTCCTGGGATTTTCCCACACAACCATCTGCAGGGTTTACAGAGAAGGGTCCAAAATGGTTACAACCAAGGTGTGCAGAAGAGCATCTCTGAACACACAACGACCGTGAAGCAGATCGGTTACAGCAGCGGAAGACCTCACCTGGTGCCACCCCTGTCTGCTAAGAACAGGAAACTAAAGCTACGACTCACACAGGCTTACCAAAATTGGACAAAAGAAAACTGGAAAAAACCACCTGGTCTTATATGGGGCAGTATTTTCCTGGAGGATATTTTCCTAGAATTCTTTGGGCCTCTCAGGGACAAATGAGCTTTGTTAAAATTCCACAGTCCATCTGAACATAGTTGCTGACCACGTGCGCAGACCCACCCTCTGATGGATGCAACCAACAGACTAACACATAATGCTACAACACGCCAATCATTTCAAACTGGTTTCCTGAACATGACAAGAAGTTCACTGTTCTTCATCATGTTCACAGATGAGGTCATTTCTGAAAAATGTATTAATGTTAAAGTAACTACAAAATACATCTAACTAACCATTTGATAGAGATACTGTATTATTAACTGATGCAGTATATGTATCAGTAAATTCATTCCTGAAGGGTGTTATATTGTTATAAAGTTAGCATTAGCATAGCAGCTAGTCTGAGTAGATACACTGTTACACTGAATGAAGTGGCAGCTTTCACAAGCCTGAGCATAATTAGAAACACTTAACAAGGGTACACAAGTCATCAAAACATATGAGTAGTGTGGGTTGTATTTTAATGTGTGCATGTTATATATCTTACTAAACTAACTTTTTTCAATTTGACCTGTTTTTCTTGAGCTTTTATTCAATCACAAAAGTAAAAAGCTCTAAAACACTGTCAAAAATGCAACCAAATAAAAGTTCTCTCTGAAAACGTGAATTTTGTATCAAACCAAAAACCTTTTGATCACAGAATAAAAAAAAAAAACATTGATCTTTTTGTTGTGGAACCCGGAGGTTGTTTTTTTTTTTTTTTTTTTTTTATTTAATTTAATTTTTTCCATCTGATGTTTCCAAGGTCAAAAATGAACTTTAAAACTCAACTTTCAAGTCAAATAGGATGAGAAGTGCTCAGGAAATCCTGGACACAAAAGAAAACTGAACAATCTAGATCTGCTGATGGGACAGTGTGATATAATGAGCTTTTTTTTTTAACTTTACATGTTAAAGCTGACATAAAGCTGTAAAAGCTTTTAATCATCAATGAAACAAGGTAGTCCAAGATGCACTTTGAGACACATCAGTTTCGGCCTGGGTCAAACTCATGACAAGCTCTCCTACAACTGAAAAACATGAAAACAGACCATTTATCTTAAATTTTTATCATTACATGGTGCCCTCTTTCCTCTGGCCAGGAGTACCGCTTCAGAGGTTTTTTTGATGCATACTGAAAAAAACGCCAGCAACAAGGGCACTTTATTGTCCTTCTACTTTTCATATCATGAGACCTGCACCGTTTTCATCTATTTACATCCATAGCAGCACTTTCCATGAGACATTGCTGCTGTTTAAAGATCCGTGTCCACGCATGTGCTTGCATCTGTGTATTTATTAAGCTGTACATGTGTTTGTGTCGCTGTGTGTACCTATCTGTGATATTGGACTGACGCCTGCAGGGCACCGTGTTGCGGACACAGGTACCGGTGCCTGGGTCCACATTCTCGACCATGACGAAGGGATGCTCCTCCAGCGTAGCCACGGTCAGGTGACGATCATCAGACACATGCTCCAGGTAGCTGCCATACCGAGGCCAGATGGGGTAGCGAACCTGGATGACACCCCGAGCATACGTGCCCACCTGAAGAAGAAGTGTGAAAGACAAAGACCTCGTTGGCAATCACATGTGAGTCCCGACCTTCATGTCAGCACCTTCTCTCTTCACCTACCCTGCCACTCGGAACTTCACAGGATGAATAATTTTTATAAAAGATTTATAAAGATTAAAAAAAAATGCATGTGCTGACCTGGAGGAAGAGGATAAGAAGATCAAAGGAGAGTAGGGTTCATTAACACATGCTGAGGAGACTTAAAAGTGTTTGAGGAAGACTTATTGGGGAGGAAAAAGCCCTCAGAAACTAAAACAAAGAATAAACCAGCTGCATCGCATTAATAATACAACCCAGCATGTGCTGCTTTCACTGTGTTAATTTTGTTGACTGATTATTCAGTTAATAATTTTCTTTTTTTCACTAATAAACATATTGAAATGTCACTATTCATAAATGGTAACTGTTCAAGTGATTATTGCAATTTATCTAATGTGGGGTTTTTTTTTCTGCCTTTGTGTGTTTAAAAGATTTGCTGCATTTGTAGAGCTGGTGTAAGTAAAGCTCAGTGAACTGAAAATGAATGAACAAACAGAGATTCTGACAGATTCGTTAACGAGATTGCTACTGAAAAAAAGTGTTTAATGCCACAGAAACCACTTTTGTACCAGAATTGCTGTACACTGTCACATCGTACAATGAATAGTCCCATAGACGTCGGTACCGAGCTCAATGAAACCCTCCACACGAGGAGCAGGACTGTTTGTCACATCAACCGACCTAATGAGGCGTGCTGAGCTCGGCCAGCGCTGACTTACTGCGTATGAAACTCACTCCCTTACAGATTTAATGAGACCTCTTTTTCATACCAACTCTTGATTCTTTCTTCAGCTTAGTCATACTAATGTTTTTCCTTAGTCATACATGGATGACTTAAGGCTCTGTATAAAGGTGCAGCACGTAAAGCGGTGATTTGTTTCTGTGCACCATCTGTGAAAGACAGAATCACAGAAATGTCAGTTTTGAAGATCAGTCATTTAGATTTATGTCACATGTCTAAAGTATCTTAAGCAGAAGTGCTTTCACTGCCATTCAGGCACTCACTGGATCAATGGGTCGTTGAATAGTGGGTTAAAATATGGTGTGATGATTGAATATACCAACTTATCTATCAATTCCGTCAGGTTTTGACAATGAGTGATGCATTCACCTTGCTAAAGAGTCTCTTGGTCAATGCCAAGATAAGCACAGTCACAGAATAGATTTCCTTCATGTTTGGAGTTCAATTTGAAGTTCAATGCAAAATGATTTTCTCTCTCTCTCTTTTTGGCCATTGCAAAAGGAAAAGAAAAAGAAAAAAAAAGATTTTTCTTTTTTTTTAATTTCCCTAATCACCCCTCTGTGTCTTCCTTTAATCCTCTGTTGTAGAGTCTGTGTACCTCTTCTGGCGTGTGCTCTGTTATCCTGGCCGAAATTTAACCTAATAAAAGTTTGTTTTGTGTTGCTCTGTATGCCTTGTGTCCTCTGCTACCATAACACTGCTGTGTTGGGTTTTTTTGTTGTTTTTTTTAGGACAATCTCACAACTGCAGTCCAGGTCAGTTGCAGCCAATTACAACACAGTGGCGAAGTGAAAAGGGTTTCCATAGACTTCATATTTGCCCACTATGTTTTGGTCCCATCAGCTCCTGAGGAGAAAATACTTCATTATGATCAGCAGCCAGTAAGTAACTGTAGGGGTGTGCTACAGAGCAAATTCAACAAAGCCAAGCTTTGTTAGCATTAGCTGTCCTGACAAAACCTAAAGCCCTGTTCAGAGATGATGGGTATCATAACAGTAGATATTAATTTTTTTTGTTAACGCTGGCTTTTTGCTGCAGGTTCTGAGCGTGCTCACGTAAAATGAAAGTATTTGATCAAGTCATACACTTTATTAGCGGAACAGGTGATAAAGAATATAAAAAATATAACCACAAAATTCAAATGCTGCAAGTGAGAGTAATGCTGCAGGAAATCACTAATCCAGGGATTTGATCATTAAATGCTCACAGAGCAATTAAATAAATATGTTAACTCGAGATAATATATTTATATTAGCGCCCAGTCCGCTCTCTGTGCTGCTGTTTATTTCTATGAGACAGCAGTGCATTGCTTTACTGTCCCATAGCTTAAAAGGAAAATGGAAAACACTTTAGTTTGTTGCCAAATCAAAATTAAATTAATTGTAATTTTTTAGTGATAAATGGCCCACAAATCTAACAGAACAGTTTTCTAACATGTGTTCAAATAGCTGCAATTCCAGCAGTGTAAAAAAACCAAGCAGGTTAAGACCAAACATTAATACGTTAAATACACAAGTTCCATCAAATTGCTGGAACAATGCAACACAGACAGTTTACACTGCTGTAACTTCAAAGCTGGGCTTCATTCAGCGGCGTTACGCTTTACAGACTGCATATATAAAACCTATTCCCTCAGCAGATATCTGCATCACACTTACAGGATACCGTAAATGAAATAGTGAAACTTTTTAAACTTGTAAAAGCAAAACTGTGAGCTGAAAGACACTAAAGCCTTTAACAGAGCTGAGGGCAGAGCTGTGTGATAATTCACATTTCACCTGACATGTAGTTTTTATATTGTTACTGTTTATTGCTGATATATTGTTTATTGATTATTACTGCTTTTTATTTACTGTCTTGAATCAACAGGTGCAAAATTGGTACAAGATGAGACCTGGGAGAGAATCCTGGCAGTGAAAAGAGACAAAATGTCACACAGCAGCACCCTTCAGATGATGATAAGGAATAACAGCATGTTAAACTGTCAGGCTGTCACAATGAAAGAGGGAAGCCTGAAAAGAGCAAGTACTCCACGACATGTCGTTATAACGGATGAGATACATGACACAAAGAGGAGAGGGAGAACAAGCAGTGAGAGATCGAGTTGTAATGAGATGGGGTTGAAAGGGAGGGAGAGGATTCGCAAAATTCTGATGCTTGGATGGCATCTTGTCAGATGTCTCGTTATCTGTAACTTGCGTGAACATCAATACCTGTGCTTGGGGAGAATATGTGATTTTTTAAGATCGACAAACACGGACAATCCAAACCCCACTTCAGCACAATGACATGTCCATGTTCATACACACACACACATATACATACACAGCAGCCAGGAGGTGACATTGATAAAGTAGGTTGGTCTTTCCAGGGCAGAAATAAATGAGTTCAACTGTAGCTGTGAGATTACGTTGAGGGCTCTCTGTTCAGTCGCACTTTTTCAATACACCCTCGGGCTTTGACTGCGTGTGTGCACTTGTGTGTGTAAAAGGGATTGAAAACACTCTCGAGGCTGCAAGGCACGGTTACGAGGAAACAGGAAGAAGAAAAGGATATGGCCTCACCGGGCACGAAGATACTATTGATCTGAAATTATGTCAACACTTGCACCTTCGAGTGATGTCTGATGCAAGGAGTAAACTATCTGCATCTATCCAGATTAGATCTTTTAAGTCACACTGAGAGGCTGTGGCACTGAGCTTATGGCGGTAATAATTTCCATCATTAGTGCCACGAATTGGGTTCTTTTCATCGTCACAACTCAGTCAAATCTGAATGCACAGGCGTGATGCACATTTTCAGTTTCATCATCATCATCACGTCTGTTACGATAAAAGTGCATACATATCGAAGAACAAAAAAAAAAACATCCCCAGAAAAGATCTTAAAAGAAGCAGATATTTTTAGGTCATTGTGTATTTCTGTGCCATTGTGTATAATTCAGCTAAAGCTTCTCAGTACCTTGTCCCAGATTCTGTCCCGGTCCAAAGCAATGATGACCATAGAAGGGTTTGAGAGGAAGCCTTGGTTGTTGAACGACAGATCTCTTCTCTCCCAAGTCACATTCAGCATGTGTCTGTCTCCAACAGAAACATAAACAGTGCGCAATCAAGGAACTTTGACTTTCTAGAAATAAAAATATGCAGATTCATTCACACGGATGCATGCACATACAATGATCACCTGCTAATTAAATCTAAAGTCTCCCCCCCAGGAGCTTAATCTAATGTGGGCGACTGGAAGTAGCTCATTAGGCGGTGATAGCGGCAGGTGATTGGTCCGACAGCAGAGTGTTCCTACTGAGTGATTTCACTGTCTCTTAATACATGATAGACTAGACTGTTTATAATGAATCCAAACCAATTAGAATTTCAGACTACATGCTAAATACTCAGTCTGTGTTGTATGCTCGCAAACTCAAGAAAGCAAAAGAGGTTAAAGGTTCTAAAGATTCCAGCTAATTTTAAACAGAGTATTCACACATCCAACAGCTCAGGTGCAGGTGACGTGGAAGACGCCGCTTCAGTTTAAAGAAACGGAGTACTGGACGCAGTGTTCTCGCTCTACATCACCATGTATTGATCGTTCGACCCCCCACTGCGCCTTCTTTAATCAAGTTAACAAAAGGAAGTCGGTAAAATTAAAGGGACTTAAAAACCAAGGTCACAAAGTGTTTCAAAGCTTGAAAAAAGTCTGTATCTACAACAAAAACAAGCAAGCAAAAGATGTATTAGTTAAAAATCTATAAAGATTAGATTAGATTAGACATTAGAGATTCGTTTCTAATCCCCAAAAGTCTCTGAGCCAGGGCAGAAAAAGCTTGGTCATCGTGAAATGTGAACTGTGGGATGGGCGCAGAAAGGAGCTGATAACCTAAAATGCTTAATAGAATAAGTAACTGATGTGGGAAAAAATAACACGTTTTCAATTTTAGTCCTGAATGTAAAATGAAAACTACATCACAAAGCTTGCAGTAGATAAGAGTTAGGTTTTTAGATTATCTTCCGCTTATTAATATCTGCAATGACAAACCAGTGATGACTAATATGACAGATCCTGCAGCCTTTTGAAGCCTAGCAAAAACAAGTAACATCATCACCTGCGTAGTGTTGCTTCACCTGAACAGAGTGTGGTTGTCTGAGTGTTTGGCTGGCTTGTTGCAGTCACCGTGTCCCTCGGGGATGAAACCATACTGCCTCTTGAAACTCTCTGCCCCTTTGGCTACGATGGCAACACCCTCCCTCACTCTCTGCCGCAAGCTTTTCCTCCACTGGTCGGTAATCACACCGATTACACCTATAGGGAAGCTGGCAGGTGGCGAGCCGTCAGGGTTGCCCACGGCCAGACTGGGGAGGATCCAGATGTAGCCTGGCCCCAGCAGACCCAGCTCAGCAGCGTTTTGAAAAAGGTACTGCGCCTCTTCGTGTGAGCAGTACGCCAGCAGAACCTGGGAATCCAACTGCAGACGGAGAAGAAATCTGTTAGTGATAAGTCACAGAATAGCCCGCGCATGTTGCACATCACTTATAAAGTTTAGGCATAACATACTTGTTAACTGAGTTACCATAAACTGCAGTAAAAACTAACTTTCACATAGTTATGTAATATTCATATACAGCAAAAGAAGCAGGTGCCTCGCCTCCCTGGCTGCTGCAATATTGGACACCCAGAGTTAACTCTCTTGTTCTAAGGTACATCAGAGTCTGTCTATGGAGGCAGGAGGGACGCCTGTGGCACAATTTCCACGTTTAACTACCAAGAGAACACAGTTCATGTCCCATTTGGGAGATTTGTGTTTTGTTTTGCTTTGTTTTCACTGCCTGATTGCTTTCCTAGTCACTCATTTTACACTTTTCACTGAAAACTATTTAGTTAATTTTAGGAAAACACAGTCCTTTCTATTAAAATTGACCCGCTTACAACATTAACCTTGCAACTTAAAATATCATGCTTCAGGATACCCAGTAAGTTTAAATCTGACCCAGAGAGGTCAGAGAATGCCATCACCGTGGACAGAGGCTGGACAAAATCTGCCAAGAGACAACAGGATTGTGCATACTGTAACTTAAGGAGCTAATAAAGCTAATAACATTTTAGTCCATCTCTCTGTGTTAGCCCTGCAACAGATTGGCGACCTGGCCAGGGTGTACCCCACCTTTGACAGCTGGGATAGGCTCCAGCTCCCAAATATCCCAAATATCCCAATAATCCCAAAGTACATTTCTCTTCATTTATGCAGATCTAAATATTCAATTCAATTCAATTTTATTTATATAGCACCAAATCACAACAACAGTCACCTCAAGATGCTTAATATATCTTTAGATAATATATTACATGTAATATAGTCCATCAACATTTACTAAATTTACTAAAGTTGTTGCCTGCTTTCTGTCTTGAAGTTTAATGAGATCGAGCATATGGACCATTAAGCAATAACTTGTGATTGGATGTCCCAGGTTAATATTAATTCCTTTATAAAGCAACTTATCGTACCTGCTGCAGCATGCGTTTGAGCTTCACGTCACTCGCCCCAACGGACATTTCTAGAGACATGATATCCTGGACATTCCACAAGAAGTAGGAAGTATCTGTGTAGGACTGAACTATATCCACAAAGGTGTCATAGCCCGGCATTAAGCTGGTGATCACGGCAAACTCGCCCCAGTCATACTCCTCCATCATCTGAAACAGACACAGGCAGAATTATCATTAACTGCTGCAAGAAAAATGGTTAGTGGCAGTTAAAGTGATAAAATAAGGCTACAGCACAAATTATGATTTTGACTTGCTGTGTATGCTTTGCTTTAGATTAATATATTTAATAATATTAATATCCTTAATTCCTTTCACCCCTCTGCTATGATTGGTCATCAGAGTCTAACTGCCAAATACCTTAATTGAATTCTGTATCTCAATAAATTGTGTTCTTCCAAATGAATATATGGTTATGGTCACTGAGTGGTTCTTGGAGCTATCACTAGGTGAAACAGGTTGCAGAGGGGGTGCTGATTTGGTCGTTAGCCACGATTACCTGTAGTTTGCATGGAAGACGCTGCCAACAGCTGAATGGTATTAAAACTTGAAGAAGCGGCACACAAGCTGAAAATGGAGATCATTCACCTTCAAAGTAAAAGCTGTGCCTTGGTTACAAAAAATGTAACTTTACTTTCATAGTCTCTACTGTTTAGAGAGTAGTTTGTGAATGCCTGCAGAGAAGTCAGCGCCTTCCATGCATGTAATGGGCAGCTGCTGCCATCTGCTAATGACCAAAGCAATCACTAGGAGGTTTAGGCCTGTGTGACCGGGGCTTCAGCATTCGATATCCCAGCGACTGCCAGCAACCTCCAGCAACGACTCGCCAACCACTCGGGGAATACGCTTCCCTCTCGTGGTGGTTGCCACATGGCCACAGACTGCTCTCTAGGGTTGTGTGACTTTATTCACTTGAGCCTACATTGTCACCATAATTGTCACACATCCTAAATAGCGGACAAGTTAATGTCACATGATTAGCAGTCACGTGACTACAAAACATCAGTAGTTGGAAGCATTAGGTCAGGCTTAGCTTAAACATCATAATTGGCTAGCCTTGACTAGCCCCTCATAAAGTAGCTTTTTATTAGTTTAAAACTTTAGTCTTCTAATATTTGGATTAAATAACTAAGAAATAAAGTGTTAATTGTGAGCTTCAGAAGTGCAGGAAGGTTGGTTTTATTTTCTTTGCATTGTGCCAGCCCAGCTGCTTCTGCCTATTTGCAATACAGTATAAAAGATGGATGTAGCTTCTGGGTCTGAAAAGTGACCCCTGACGCTACGCCCCCTGCTGGCCATTCAAGATAGCTAAAGCCAAAATGCTTTGCTCAAAGCGTCATAACAGCACTGACCAGTACATGAAGTCACAGTGGTCATGCCCATCTTTAATCCTGTCTGTGGTATTCAGGTGGTTTGGGGTTTGTTCAGATTCATGTACTCCAGAATTGATTCCTCTTTTATTCAAAAATGCTTTGAGTTTCACTTTGGGGTTGACATCAAGACAACCGAAAACATACTTGCTAATTTCAAAA
The DNA here is from genome assembly GCA_034780415.1 of Cichlasoma orientale. Classification (NCBI taxonomy): domain Eukaryota; kingdom Metazoa; phylum Chordata; class Actinopteri; order Cichliformes; family Cichlidae; genus Cichlasoma; species Cichlasoma orientale. Next base: position 421,742 of record JAVDPK010001288.1, on the reverse strand, counting down.
TAAAAGTCTCTCACTTGACGTAGAGGTAAATTGAGGGTGTCATTTGACTTACTATTTGATTTCCCCAAAACTGTAAAGTCGGATTGTCGGTTTTAATATAATGCACTTCCATACCTTGAATATGCAGTTGACCTGCTGCTCTAGGGAGGCCCCCATCTGCAAGAAAGAGGATCCTTCAGCCTGTAATGAAAAAGAGAGGCTCATTTAATGCTTGTGGTTGTCATGGTTCTGAAGGTGGATGATGCAACAGCAGCTCAGAGCAGACTTCTTTAGCGAGGCCGATGCTTGCTGTCACAGAGGTTTAAGAAAGTGTTGAGACCGAGTACCCAACGGGTTTCATTTCGTTTGTGTTGTGAAATATTTTGACCCATGGAGAAAACGGTAAAATATTCTCAGTAAATCAGCACACGAAAAATCCAAGTACAGCACCGAAGCTGTCACAGCGGAAGCCAGCTGACAAAATATTCAGATGAACTCGCCTGCTTGTCCTCATTTTAGCAACACCTTCAACACTGTCACAGCTGCAGAACAGTCCGTTTAAATAATTAGTCCCCTTGTTCAGGTGTAAAACGGTCAGTGTTATAAGTCATGTATCCACACACTGGAACAGGCTTACATTACCAATTAATTAATGAGAAAAGACAAAGACAGGACTACATTTTAAGGGGGTGATGCCTGGGTGACTGCACATGGACTGAAAATCTTTAGAGACGTCGACAGTGTCCTAAAAACCTTAATTGGGCAGTTTAAAAAGTGACCAGTTTCACTCCTTTACATTTTTTACACACATGGCAGGAACTAGTAAGCAATAACTCTTCAGATAGTTGTCAAATATACATTTGCACCTTGCAACAATAAGAATGCAGATGCTGAGTGATGTGTTCTGTAAGCTTTCATTGCCCAAATTGGGCCTAAACCTGGTACAAATGACTCTGAAGTGGAAATATTCAGTCCTGCTGCTCTCTTTATGCCGTAGGTGTTAGTTTACATCTGCACACCTGACTCTAACTTAGCTCCAAATGAACAAAACCGTGCTCAGCAGTGCATGAATACAGGGTAAGCGATGGCTGCGCTTTGATTCAAACAGCCAAACCAGAAAAAAAGGGACTTAACCAAAAATTTTCCACAGTCTGGACACTGTGCCTTTTTTTAGGCCCACGCCTGTCATAGTTAAAAGAAGTTGGAGATCTAAGGGGCCTAATGGTGCTGTAGGGCATAAGTAGACCTGTGATGTAAGCAGGTGCAAGAACATGCAGGGTTTTGACACAAGTAGTAATATGTTTTAATTTAATAATGGATGTGGGGTTGGCGCAAGAAAATGTAGATCAGGGCAATATTGTCTTTTTTAGAATATGTACGCCGTATAGCGCGCGCACACGCTCAGTGAAAACGCAACATCAGGAAGTCTCAAAATACAATGCATGAGAGAGGAAAGCAGAGGGAGTGGATGAGAGAGAAGAGATAGTGTTAAACTGTCAAGTGCCATTAGGGACCGGGTCTCAGATCTTTTCAGTCTGTTCTCGTCTCAGAGGTGAGTAACTGTCATCTCTCCTTCCTGTTGCTTTTCCCTCTCTCACAGCTCAGAGCCTCTGCAAAGCCCAAGAGAGTTCTGCAGCCTGAGGAATACCACAGGAGTATCACAGCCAGACTCTTTTTCACTCAATTTCTACCAGGTTTATCTCTGTCTGAGCTTGTTTGAAACTCACCTCCATCCAGAGTTGAAATGCTACCAGACCACTGGCTGGGTTATGCATCAAAATAGCTATAAAAATAGCAATACTCAGGCTGTCAGTGAATGAATAAAAAAGGCTTTGGATCAGCACTCCTGGCTGGATATAGTGCCCCACTTCAGCTGATATGCCAATGTAGAGGTGAGGGGCATCATTACAAGAGTAAAATACAATTAGTTAGGTCTGACCTATTAAACAAACCAATAACATGGCGATCTCCTTGGTCAAGTCAGTGTTTAATCGTTATTCACTTTGTCACATTAAAATCAAACACATTGGAAGACCTTAACTTTCTCCTCCACAGTGAAATCAAATAAGAATTACAACAAAATCTAGTTTCTTGACTAACTCTCACAGTGACACACCCGCGCGAAGAGACAGAGTTCACCCTTCCTCTTTTTCATCCACCACTTCCCAGCCATCTTGTTCTCAGCACCTTGGCAGTGCGGCTGTCACACACAGGCGTAATTAGGAGTCCTACTGCAGGAGCGTATGGTAATATGACAGGGACACTGTGGACATGGTGGCTGCTCACACACTCCTCTCGTCCCACGGGGAGAACTTTGTACTGTACCTTCCCTCGGTGGAAAGACTGTTGTCACTCAGACACACACACAGATGCTCATTCACATGTACATGTACAGAGTACATGTAATACCAAGACACGTTTACTAGATTTACTATTTTTATTGTTAAGAAAAAACCCTCTATTATAAATCACAGACAAATATTATTGTCCATTAATGTATCAGATGGCCACAGTTAATTCTCTCTCCATGCTTTGTTGATACCAGAGGCTAGACTACTTTGAGCTGATCAGAAGGCAACAGTAGCTCAAATAACCACTTGTTACAACTTGACAAAGAAATTTTTAATTGTAAGAAGGTAAAATTTTTGCATGGCTTCATTATATATGCTGTTACTGTACAAACAAACAAAAAAACAGCTGTTTCTGCACGGGTCAGGCGGGAGGCGCTCACCAATCTTTCATTAAGTGATCCAAAATTAAAGCCACCGTATTTACAGATACAGTACTGTGCCAAAGTCTTGGGCCGTCCCTCGGCCCAAGACTTTTGCACAGTACTGTATATTCATGAAGACATAATCTTGGTGACAGCGTCTCTCTTGAAAGGGACTATATCTTCAAAAGAAATTATCTCCAGCAGTCGTGCAAAAGTAGTTTTGAGCATCAGAGACAAAATCTGATTATCTTGTGGTGCGCTGGGGCTGGTGGGGAAAAAAAAAATCAAATCCTGGCAATGTTAACACATTTGATGGGAAGTTGTTGGCGATGTTTTTAGGTACTTTTTCTTTACATATTGACATTTATCTCCACATAGAAGCGCTAAACTAGTCAAACACAACTGTGTCTTACTAGTTTGACCGACTGCCTTTTTGAAATTACTGGGTCATACTTGTCAAGCTTGGATCTGCTCATTAATGCGGTTTCATTCCCAGCAAAGAAAGCCGGTATCCAGTGTGAATGCTGTGCAGCAACGCTGAGCTTCTCGTGACCTGTTTATGGAGTGTTGCGCTTTCTGGATCATGAGGCCAACTGAGAGCCAGAAGTGAGAAGAAACAGAAGGACAGACAGAGAAATCAGGCCAGTCTGGCTGCAGAAACAAACCCCTAAAAAAGAAACGTACACTGTGATCCAGTAACAGTTGTCTGGCTCATAGCATCGCTTTGAACCAATATCAAGACCAGAGTGTGACCTTAGACTGCAGCCAGTTCTCAGACTGTAACCCTTGAATATAATCTTCCACTGACAGCTTCAAATTGTAATAAATGATCTTATATGCTCGAATACTTGAGCTCAATGCTTTCTTTGCTTCAAAAATCCATCATGTGCACAGTTAAAAGGCACTTTTGTCCCTGTTTACTGGCGTACACATAAAGCTGTCAGCCTTGTTTATTCTAGACCGTAATATCGCCTGCGAGCTCAGTCACTCATTATTTGATGTTTGTAACTGTAACAAACAAAAGCTTGTTTGTGAGTGATCAAACATTTACTGTGCACAACACAGAGATTTAATAGCGCTTCACAATAACAGATAAGAGTTGTCATCTGCGGTTAATTAATTCCTCCTTTCCCAAAATGTTTCGCAGCACCTATTAAAATAATTTACTATCCTCTGTCATTATTTAAAGAGCGAACTCCGCTCATTTTACAAAAGCAATGATGCTCTTTAATATTTATGTCATGTGAAAACTATCTATTTTAAAAATGTCTTTGTAGCAAGCTATGTTTTTGAGCTGGATAAGCGTACTTTTAAAGGGTTTTGGGTGTCACCAAATTTAGGAAGTAGGCAGTTTTATCACTATAATGTCATTGCTATTATGTCCACTTAGAGCGAAGGGTAGCTCCCTGTGTCTCGTCTTTCTGAACCTGTTCCTCTGCCTAAATATTTTCCTTGTATTCGTCTTTTATTTACTTCCTGAGTCACTTTAAAGGTTCCGTCTAGCTTCCCCTGTGTTTGGCCTGTGTCTTTATCACATTGTCCTTCTGTGTTCCTCTTCTGAATTATTCATTCTTGTTTAGCCTCCCCTCTCGGCCAGATCTCTCTTGGAAAAGAGATTTTAATGTCAGTGAGACTTTTTAGCTGGTTAAATAAAGGATAAATAAAATGAAAATGTCCTTCGTGTCACAGTGTCTCCTTGTTTCGCTTCTGGTTCATCTCAAAAAGTTTTTTCATCACTCATCTAAGTGATGTCTTCAGTTTCAGCTGACTGCAGGTTTCGCCAACTTTTTAAACAGTACAGCCGATTTTCCCGACACCTTAAACAAAATCAATACAGAATTGTTCTGTGTTCACCTTTATGCTGTGATGAAAATTCTTTTATCCTGATGGGCCCGGTCTGTTCCAGGATGGCAATGCCCCCATCCATGTGGGAAAAAGGGTCAGTGAACAGTTGATGAGTCTGATGATATGTAGCATATATGTAGCCTATGCATTTGCCAGAATGTAGCCCATTTTGGACTGACTTGTGGCTGCTGGGGTGGTGGAGGGATTGAAAGAGCAGGCAGTAATGCAGAGCAGCAGAGAGTGAGATGGGACCACCAAATTGAGAGTCGTGGCATGTTATGTGTGTGTGAGACACAATGCAGCTCGGGCTGCCTGAACTAGCTTGCAGGCTTCGCTCCATTATAGACAACAGTGTGGACAGGCAATGAGCCCTGACCTCAAACCCATCCAGCACTTTTGTGATGGACTAGAACATCAGCTGTGAGCCAAACCCTAACATCCAGCATCAGTCAGAGGCGGTGTGTGCTACCAGCCGAGGCAAGCGACTGCTTGGGTCCCCAGAGCAGTAGGGGGCCCCCGAGGGCTGAGAGATTATAACCTACAGCAGTGGCAGTGTGCAAAGTTTGCAGTCAGACAGACTCCACTCACTCCCACTCCAAGGGGAGTTTATGATTCTCTTTAAACAAACCTTGTGACTGATGCCAATCAGTGAAAATGAAGTGGATGAAATTATGTAGAAACTAGTAGTTCCAGTATTAACACTTTATAACCAGTCAACCTGGCCTTGGGCATTGTTACTGAAATGAATATAGCCATTTATAGAGTAATGTTTTACCTTTGGAGGACATGGAGTGATTTTGAGGGTGAAATCTGCTATAATCTTTGGAGTTAACAGATTAAAGTTGCATCCGATCGAGCTAACTGTCAAGCTTTGAATGCCAAGTTATGAAATTTAGATGCAAAGAAATTCTGACATGTACTCTAAATTACGTTTTATCAGTTTTAGTTCTGCTATATGAGCATTGTGCGTGGTGTGTGTTTTTTATTGTATTTTCACAGAAACATGGACAAGCGTTTAAGCTGTTTTTGAGAAAATTGGATATTATAGCTGGAGAAACCAGATTGCTGTTGCATATATAGTACAAACTTTATTCATTACTGTCAATCATCACCATCTCTCTTTTATCATTTGCTGATGAGCAAAAAAAGGCGCCGCTTCAGCCGCGTAGCAAAAGAAAAACAGAAATAAAGGCAACAACAAAAGCAGCGCAATCATGAAATCGAATTTTGAGCTTAAATATTCTTGGTCATTTATAGCATCAAAATGCTCATCTATTCACGTCACATCAAATTTAACTGTCAGGTGAACAGCCATGGTCGAATTAATTTAAAGTCAACATCAGTCTCAGACTAATTATATCAGGTTTGTTGGCTTGTGTCTGAAAATATTACAGGAACATTTCCACATTTGTAGCCGGGATACAGCTATTGTGCATTGGCACATACTCATAATCACTCATAAAACACCCCCTTGATATTCAGATATTTCGGTTGTGTCCACATACTTTTGGCCTTGCATTTTTCTGAAAACATAAAACCCATCAACTCTGAAGATGCATTTTTTTTTCCCCTCAGACTCAATACCATTATTATCACAATCACTGCTATCATAATTAGAATATTCACATATCAGATGTTGGAATTTTGTGGCAAGTGAATTAAAGGTTTTTTTTGTTATTAAAGTTTCTCGTTGTTCCCCCTGCAGCCTTGTTGGCGCTGCTCCTGCTCCCCGTCCTCATCTCCTCTCTCTCCTCTCTGTTGCCTCCTGCTCCACTGCTCCCACGACTCGACATCTGGAAGTAGCACCCTCTAATGATCGCCCAGCACACTGCAGTGACTGACAACCAGCCAGCCAAGAACACACAAACAGAAAACACACTCAGTCTCTGATTTGTAACTCCTCCGAGACGCACGTCACAACATTTTTTTTTACCCCTCCTTCCCTCGCAGGCCCTATTGAACAGTCTTTATGCTGTTTTTCAGCTCTTCCATACGCTTTCATTTCCTCTTCTTCGCTTTGGCTTGATGTATGTGCCGTCTGACAAAAGACACACTTCCTCTCCTCCCTTCAATCTTTTCATCTTTATCTCATTCCCTCCTTCCTTGTTGTTCACCATAGAGAGATCACTGAGACAGGAACCATAAATAGGCGGCCCGGGCGGCTGCTGCTTCTTTTTAAACCCACTATCAAAGATATTCATCATCATCAGGCCTATTGATAATCAAGCACTATTGAGCTCTTTTATCCCCTAAGAGAATCATGCACTCATGGATATGTCTTTCTCCATCCAGCCCACCTGTCCCATTGTGCCAGACACCTCTGACAAGCCTTTTTTTCTTCTTGCTGACAACAAAGGAGTGTGTAAGAGAGAGAGAGACTGAAGAAGACTATTAGGATGAGGGCAAAATAATGCCTTCAACATACAGGCCACAGGAAATGTTGCTTTCCTTTTTGTGTTATACAGAGAATTGCTACTCAACACTTTGGGCTTCTCAGGGGCACTGTCACTTGATACGATAACGTCACACCTGCTTGTTTGTGTTTTGTTGCTGTCAAGCAGAGAGATTTTGCGATTGGCTCTGCAGATAACCAACCAGAGGCTGTTGATCAAAGATGAATTTCGACAAAAATATTCTGGAGGCGGCAGTAGAACTGTGTGAGATGTGTATTAAAAGGAGATCTGGAGTAAATGGCTGGGAGAAGTTTTCCGAGGGACAGAAAAATAGAGGGAAAAGATGAGTGAATGGTTTGGATTCAGGGATAAATGGTAAGCGCTACGGGGTGCTTCAGCCTCCTGAAGGGTCTAATTAACAGTGTAATGCTGTCCTAGAGCTCCAAGCGAACACAAAGCAGCGCAGGCCTCTGGCTTACTTCTCGCCACAGTCTTAATAGAATGTGCCAGCGTACAAGAAAAACCCAAACAGAAAAACTACATTCAAGGAGTGAAGGTGACGGAGGAAAATAAGAAAGCAGTGAAGGTGTAGAGAGACCAAAGCAAAGTATGAAAGGCATGGGGAAATGAGACAGGGTTAGAAGTGAGCTAACAAATGGAAATCGAAGAAGAAAGAATTATGGAAACAAGAATGACTATTTCACGTTGAGACAGTAAAACACTGCCTTCGGGCACCTGTCAGCCAAGCTTCATCGAGGCATCTTTCTCTTCTGTCTGTCTCTTACTCACTCACTCATCAAAATACAGCAAATCAATCACCCTCCTGCAGCTACAACTGCTCCTGTTTAATACCTCTCTATGACACGGCATCTGCAGATACCTTTTGATTATCAGGAAGCTGATAAATACAACTTTCTATGGTTTACAAAATGCTGCCTCGGGTGGAATCCAGCACTTGGAGCCCCGTAACTAAACTTTTCAGTTTGGATTTTTCCCTGGTGGATAGGTGTAGGAATGAACCCATTTGACTGTGTGTGTGCGTGCCTGTGTGTGCGTGTGTGCTTTTCATATGTGACAGTATTCATTTGCATGTGTTTGAGAGTTGTTTCTATAAATACAAGGTGTTGAAGATAGCAGTTAAGCAATTAAAGGAGGGGGGGGGGGAGACGAGCGGAGAGCATGGAGTGTGAAAGGAAGAAGGAATGGAGCCATCTTCCCACCAAAAAGTGGGGAAAAAGTAAAGAATCCATCTGGTGTCATCAATCTCTTCTTTACAATCTAACTACACGGCTCACCGCTCTCCATTTCTATTCATCAATGAGATACATGCTAAATCATAGCAGGGAAAACCTGCTGCTCTTCGACTGCGTAGACATGATTGATTGAAGCGCAGATCACCCGTAGCACTTGCCTCCCCTCACAAAGTTTCCCTTCCCACAACTCAGACTTTTCCCAGCCAGGGATTAGACGAGATGATGAGGTCGAAGACTCCAGTCATCGCTGATAATTCACCCATCTGTATTCCTCATATCCAAATATTTGCATGCAGCGAGTTGCTTGCCAAAGTAGGTTTCACCGCTCTGACCTACTTAAGTTGTTTTAAGCTGAATGATGCTGGTGCAAAAGAGTTCTGACTAAGACAGGAGGCTGTGAAGAGCAAATGCTGCTACTGACAGGATTTATATTGCAGGTTGTTGTTCATTTTATACCAACATTTTGTTTTCCTTATTATACATATGAGACTAATGTTATTTTAACACGTCTGAGCGAAATTCAGTCATCGGTGTGGTGAGAACGCCCAATTTAGGCTCCATCCTTGTGATGTGACAGTGTTGAAAAGATTGCATCATTGTTTTGACAGTACCTTATATGGTATGACAACTGCAGACCCGCCGCTGATACCCACAATTGGCAGAGTTGTCTGTGTAGATAGGAAGTCCAAGATCTGTGCTACTTCTGCCACCTGAAAGATGAAAACAAACAGATTTTAGAATGCCTCGTGTTCAGTTTGTAGTGACGGAACGCTCCGGACGTGAAGTTCATATTTAATCCCGAAATTGCCAGATTAAATGCCAGGTGAAATGTGAGCACCTTCTGTTGATCAAATCAAAATGGCATTTGAAAAGCAGCAATTTTACCAAGCAAACCTGAACAGGCCTCAAAACCTTCTTCCCAAAAAGTCCTGCGGATGTTTCTAAAACGGAAACACCTTCAACACTTATAGAGCTCCAGGTTTTTGGGCACTGCGCACATTACATTTGTCTTCAAAATGATCGTTTTCCTGCACTTAGGAATCATATTACAATTATTAATTGCACTCGCAATCATCTTCTTACTTGAACATCTGTTATCAGTGAAAAGAAAAAAAAATCTAACGTGACAACTTACGCTTGGCTTGTACTGAAGTCAAAAACCTTTGAGCAATCACCATCTCTTGAGTAGAAAGATAAGAGAGTTTGTGTGTGTGTGTGTGTGTGTGAGTGTGTGTGTGTGTGAGTGTAGTCGTTTACTCATTCGCCTGTGAAGCAAAAGATCCCTGATTCGATCCCAGGAGGAGACACAAATCCCTTTGGGGTTGCGTCAAGAATGCCATCCGGCGTAAAAATCTGCAAAATCGAACATGCGGAGCTACCCACTGTGGTGACCCCTTGTGAATAAGGGAGTAATAAGTGGGAGGGTGGGGGAGTTATGGAAAAGACCAGCAGATGGTGCATTGGTTAGCACTATTGCTTCACAGTAACAAGGTCCTGGGTTCAAATCCCCTGGCCAGCTGGAGCCTTTCTGTGTGGAGTGTGCATGTTCTCGCTGTGCCTGCACGGATTCTCCAGCTTCCTCTCACAGTGCAAAGAGACGCATGGTAAGATAATTGGTCTAAATTGGCTGTAGGTGTGAATGTGAGTGGGACAGGCTCCAGCCCCACTACAACCCTGAAATGGATATATGGAATAAATCGGAATAGATGGATGTTCATGGTTGCAGTAACTAGCAGTGAAAGGCTCCTAGACAGAGCATGTAGCGGCCAAAGCTTGATTTTTCAACAGGTAACACAAGCAGAGACAAACACACATGTAAATATTGAACATTTCTGCCCACACCTGTTTCTACAGCGGATTCTCAATCACCTGAGGTGATCTCTGAGGTGCTCTTTGATTTGGTTTAAACTGACTGTGTTGCTGGCTTTATGGCAATACTTTAATACTACTACTCTTTATTTGTAGGATATGTGCTAACGTGGGCATATAAAAGCTAATGTTATACTATTAACTGACATGAAAAGGCATCTCTGGTGATAGGCAGAGTAAAGCACTGTACTAAAGTGCGGATAATAAGCATTTGTTTCAAGTGTTGTACTTCAAAGTTTGACTGTACTCATAAAACATTTTACTGTTTCAGCAGTGATTTTTCTGTAAAAAAAGATTTTTAAAAAAGGTGATTCTTTGGTAACTCTATACTTCATAATAGCTAACTGTACATTTTTCTGCGACTTGATTTGACCTGAGAACAGTGGCTTTTTAGAGTTAATAAAACCTTTAAAATACTGCTTTGATTTATTGCCACATCTTTTCTGTTTACTATCTGAAACCATACCAACACCATAATTTAATTTCTGCAAAGACAGCAAGTAAAAGTAAACATGTGGTACACGCTTGGCATCTCAATTTGTTCCTTTTGTGATTTAGGACAGGACAGATGCTTTTTTGCATAAAGTGTTGCCTCGTGCGGCTTTATGAAATGGATCTGGGTGACTGAACACCATGACTCTAGAGAGGATGTCGCATCAGAAAGTACAAAAATTCATAAATTATTTTTACCTGAGCGCCGGTACCCGAGCCCACATCGTCCTCAAACACCACGCCATGCAGTTTTTCCGTTGCCATGGTATCGCAGAGACGTGTCAGCAGGTCGCGGGGGTTGGTGTCATTGACCAGCACCGTTACGGGGCTGACCACTACGGGCAGGTCGACAAAGTTCTCCCCACTGAGACGGCCTCTGACCTCATTCTGGTAGCTGGAGCCGCTGAATACCACCGCCACATTGATGGACGGGTGTAGAAGAAGCGGCCGAGCCTGCAGAGGGAGTGGGGAGGAGATAAGGAGGAGAAGGAAGAGAAGAAGGAGGAAGAGAGGGGGCCAAGGGGAAGGAGGAGAATGTCCCCTGGGAAGGGCCATGTTGTTAGCCTACTGCCTGGAAAGGAGGAGAAGGAGGGTGGGAGAGAAAGTGAAAAGGAAAGAGAATATACAAGCAGCTTTACTTTTGTGATGCTTTTGACATAATGCTGCATGATCTCTGAGTACATATCCATCCCTTATTTCCCTCTTCTGGTCTCTTTCCCTCTCTGACCCTTTTGTATGACAGTATTAGCCGTGCATTTAGACTCTTGTGTCGTCAGGAAAACTGTGTGTGTGTGTGTGTGTGTGTGTGTCAGAGTGTGCGTCTATGTAATCCTCCATAATCCAATCCCCAGTGTCATGACTGTAATCACCTCCCCATCTCTATACATTTCTGATTCAGCACACACACACACACACACACACACGCACGCACGCACGCACGCACGCACACTAACACACACACACACACACACACACGCACATGCACACGCACACGCACATACACCATGCAAGCAGGATTCCAAAACTGTCACACGTCCCCTCAACTCCTCATTACTGGGATTACATTCCGTTGCACTGCATTACTTCAGCCAGCCTCTCTCCATGTGGTGTGATGTCATCTGACTATCCCCAGAAATGTAAGAAGTGAAACTGCATTTAGACTCTAATTGTTGACTACGATGCAAACAAGTCATTTCTTTCAACAGCACGTGGTCACTAAGCATGTTTTATAACGTTGGAACTATTAACTGATTTTTCAGAGCTTCGATTGGTAACATTTTTAATTCCCACAGTGTGAGCTCTGGCCCCTGAAATAAGAAACTACAGATAAAAGAAAAGAGACTTTTTTAAAAAGCCATTTTTTAATTAGATCTGATATTACCTTAAATAATTAATGACTGAATATTTACATAAAAAAATGTGAACTAATAAAATGAAGCCACAGAACTGAAATGACTTTCTCTTACTCTTCATTTATGTGACTTGTTATTACCAGGTAGAGTCAATAACTAGCGATAAAAGCAATACATATAATGGATCCCAAAAGTGTTGAAAGTCATTGGCCACTTTGTTAGGTACACCTGTTCAACTGCTCATTAAAACAAATATCTAATCAGTCAATCTCATGGCAGAAACTCAATGCGTTTAGTCATGTAGACATGGTCAAGACAGCCTGCTGAAGTTCAAACCAAGCATCACAATGGGGAAGAAGAGTAATTTAAGTGACTTTGAATGTGGTATGGTTGTTAGTGCCAGACGGGCTAGTCTATTTATGAAACTGGGATTTTCCCACACAACAATCTGTAGTGTTTACAGAGAATTGTCCAAAAAAGAGAAACTATCTAGTGAGCGGCAGTTCTTTGAGAAAAAAAATGCCAGAGGTAAGGAGAATGGCCAGACTTCTTTGAGCTGATAAGAAGATAGCAGTAACTCAAATAACCACTGGTTACAACCAAGATATGCAGAAGAGCATCTCTGAAAGCACAACACATCAAACACTGAAGCAGATGAGCTACAGCAGCAGAAGACCACAATGGGTGACTCTCCTATCAGCTAAGAGCAGGAAAATGAATATACAGTTCACACAAGCTCACCAAAACTGAACAGTATGAACAGTTCAAGCTGCTGCTGCTGGTTTATGGTGTGGGGAATATTTTCTCAGTACACTTTGGGCATCTTAGTAAAAACTGATCATTGTTAAAAAACAAAAAAACAAACAAACTAAAAAAAAAAAAAACACAGCCTTGTTGCTGACTACAGCCATCCCTTTATGACCACGTGGTAACCATCTTTCATGGCTGCTTCCAGCAGGATAACAAGCCATGTCAGAAAGCCAAGATCATCTCAAACTGGTGAGTTCACTGTACTCAAATGGCTTCCAAAATCACCAGATCTCAATCCAATAGAGCACCTTTGGGATGTGGTAGAACAGGAGATTCACATCATGTGCAGACGACAAATCTGCAGCAACTGTGTGATGCTATCATGTCAATATGGACCAAAAGCTCCTTGTTGAATCTGTGCCACAAAGAATCGAGGCAGTTCTGAAGCCAAAGGGGGGTCCAACCTGGTACTGGCGAGGTTTACCTAATAAAGTGTGCAGTGACTAGTAAAGAATAAAGTCTAAAATAAAAGCTTTAAAAAATTAAGATAATATAAATAAATGTAAAATGACTGGGCTACTTTGTATTTGTGTCTTCTAAAAGGGTTGTTGCCTTAATCAAAACCTAATTTTTTGATGTGCATTCATGGTATAACTCAAATTTGCATTTGCTGTTTGAAGATTTCCTACTGAATCAATAACCTTGAACCTTTGATAAAGGCAGGTGGGCTTTCATATAGCAAATAAGGATCTGCACATAAACCCTCACTCAGTATCTAATAGGATAGATAGTGTCGGTTTCATCTGTGGCCATCAGAGACACTCTGATAATTAACAGCACCTCTCAGCTTTGATTCAAAGCAACACTGGGTTAAATGTGTCCCACCCCTCCAACACACTTCATGATCCTGGCATATCAATCACTCATCTTAATAAGGTTTTAGGCTCCTGGGCTTTAGGTGCCCATAGCAATAAATATACAGTTTGAACCCTTGAAAGGCAATTTATCCTTGTTATTAGATTTATCCCAAAAATAAACCATCATGGTTAAAGTTGGACTGATGGACAAGAAGAAGCCTTTTTTAAGGCTCGCTTTATGTGTGTCTGTTTTATTTTATTGTACTGTGTTTAATGGTCAGTGGTCCCACAATGGACATTTTACTGAAGCTTTTTAAAGTTACTTATGATTGAAAAAGATCTGTGGTGTTGCATGCTTTTTATTTGTGCAATGTACATAGAAAATTATTAACCAATGTCATCTGCATATAGTGACATTTTGACATTAAGGCATTTTAGATAGGTCAACAAATCCAACCTGATTTATTACACTCATAAAATTGCAGTGGACTTACATCTTTTATCGTGTAAATGCTGGGATTGCTTGTTTTGACTTCCTGATATCACTTTGTTTCCAGTGAATCATTATGCCATGACATAAACACAACGCATCCGTTAAATAACCACCCACTTGTGTTTGTTGGAGACAAAAAAAACAAAGCAGCATAATTGATTGTCATAAGACATAAGACAAATACAATCTGATTTTATTTTAAATACTATGTTAAATAAAAGACAACAAACAAACAAACAAAAATTTTACCTTTTTGAACATCTGAAGCAGAAAATGTAGGTAATATTCCCAATTATAGTGAGAGAAAGTTCTTGCTTAACATTATAACAGCCTGTGGGGCCAAAGATGTTCATATTCTGGCCCATATTTGCAATTCAGAAGAAATTGCACTGCATCTCTGATAGCTAGATGACTAAAAGTGAAAATTCACTACACTATGCTTGTTAAATTTAACTTGAAATGATAAGAATTCAAGCTCACACACATGAAGAAAGCAATGGGTTAAATGTAAATATGCCTCAAAATGTTAAAGGTGGTGGAAGGAAACCAGAGGATGGCTGTGAAAGATAGAAACAGACTGGGTGGATCATATGACTAGAGAGCAGGTCAAGTGTTCATTTACCAGTGTAATCTCTGGAAAAAGAGATTAGCAGTGTGTGTGTGTGTGTGTGTGTGTGTGTGTGTGTGTGTGTGTGTGTGTGTGTGTGTGTGTGTGTGTGTGTG
>JAVDPK010001288.1:393294-406923 GCA_034780415.1 Cichlasoma orientale | reverse complement strand
TGTGTGTGTGTGTGTGTGTGTGTGTGTGTGTGTGTGTGTGTGTGTGTGTGTGTGTGTGTGTGTGTGTGTGTCTGTAACTGTGTGTATGTGTACATGTGGTTAGGAAGTTGAGAGAGTGGGTGTGTCTGCTCCAGATTGGCAGCAAGAGTATGATTTTGACATAGAAAGGATGGCAACACAAGAGTAGGCCACAGTGCGTCTGAACTCCACATGTGTTGTCTTTTTAAATGAATTATGAAAATAGCATGACTCCTTTTAGACAAGAAGATAAGTGTGAAGATAAATGTGAAAATGTGAAGATGTCAGACGGCAGATTGTCAGTAATTGGGTACACACATTCACCCCAAACCCTAGGATGGTTGTACATGTGTTGTTTTTTTTTTTTTTTCAGATTTATATTCACATGCACAGTTTGAGCGAGTGAGCATGGTAGTGCATGCACAGGTATTTTGTTATTATGGAAATTTCCAGATGGAGTGCAGCTCTTCCATGTGTGATAAACTCTCTCACTGAGACTTCGGTAGGCCTGCTTCAGCATCAACAAGATAACATGAATCCAATTCTTCTTGCCATCTACTATTAATAAAAAAAACCCCATTCAAACAGCTGGAAAACTTGCAAAAAATAGAATAGCAATGATCAGTTCTTGTATTATCAAAGTATCAAAATTGGTTGCTGTTAATTTAACTGTTAAACAATAAAAAGAAACATACCTAATATACAATTTTCTATACAAAATGATCATTTTCATTGTTTTTGTTTGTTTCTTGTTGTTGTAGTTTTTGCCAAATAATACTGAATGTTTAAAGCCTACTGGCCTCTGACAACTGATGAAATTAATCACTGCCAAAGTGGGAAACTACTTTCTGTGTTGAACTTTTCACTTCTCTGCTCATGCTACAATAGTGGAACAGCCCAAACTCTCATGTGGCCTTTTAGCTGATTAATTTGCCGCACAATCTGTTGTCTAAAACAATAATTAAAATGTAATTTTTCTATGTAATTCCTCTATAACAATGGGGGAAAACCACTGATACACAACTGAGATCTCATAAGCCTGTACAGTACAAAGTGGGGCTGCTTCTCTGTCTACAGTATGTTCATTATGAAACTGATAAATCAAGTATTGAACTACCTGTTAAGCTGATGTGTAAGTCTAGTACCACACACTTTAAGGGACATTATATATGTATACAGCAGGAACCGCTGATGATCATATGATGGAGTCACTCCCTATGCTAGTGAGGGGGTGGAGAAGAACTGAGCAGATCATCATCATCATCATCAGAGAATTATCAACATGTCAGGTTCGCAGGGTTGTCACAATACTAAAATTTCAAGCTCAATAATGATGCCAAGGAAAGAGGTGTTTTTAATAAAACACTTAAAAATAGTGTTCAATAAAAATTGAACACTATTTTTAAGTTGACTGATTGAAAAAACGTATTAACATAAGGTGACAAATTTTAAAAGATTCTCTTAGGTAGTTCAAAAGAAAGACAGTATTTGTGTTTCTGGTGACTTGGCTCCATATTTTTATTGTTGATCAAATAGACTTTGTAAGGTAGGCTGCCACTGTTTCTGTCTACTTGCTGTTGGACTTTTCTCAGCTTCAGTCTGGAATTTTAACATCTATTGCAACGTTACCAATGGGCAGGGCTGATAGCGTTTGCTGCCTTGCTCTCACATTAACGTTATCATTTTATTTTTGGCCACAGCTGTTAGGCTCTACCTTGATGATAACTTAACAGACGGCCAATGCAGTTTCTGGATAAGGGTTGTTTCGGATGCTCCCTTGTTTCCACAGGGGTTGCCGTAGCAGTTGGACATACATGTTTGATTTGGCAAAGATTTATTTATTTTTTGTTTTACACCTTTGAATCTTATTTCAGTGCATTAATTAGGGGGCCCGAATTAGTGGGCTAAACTTAATGTACTAAATGACCATCCTCTCATCAACATATTGCAGACACTGTCCTCTGAAAGGCTGCAGGACACATTAGGAATCTCTAGAGCCCATTTATGCAGAGTTAGGGTCCAAGAAATCCCTTTATTCTGCAGCAGAATTAATTTCCTGATACTGATATTCTGCCAGTGGAAATTCCCAATTAATACCTGATTCAGAGAATTGTAGATGCAATATTGATTGCTCTAATTGCAACACCCCTGACAGCTGAACTGAATAAGCTGACCATCTTGTTACATTGCAGTGGGGTACTAGAAAACCTTGGCATTGATGTTGGTGCCATTTTGACCACCCATCTAAGTGTTGTTGTAGACCAAGCATATCTTCCATGGTAACAGTTCTGCAACCTCAGCAGTGGTCTCGTTAAGTGGGACAGTGCCCCCAAATGAACAATTGCTCTGGAACACAACAAACACCCAAGGTTTTGACCAACCTCCTGAACTCCCCAGATCCCAATCCGATTGAATGAGCTCAATCCACAGAGACGTCATCCTGCAACCCACAGGACCCAAAGGATCTTCTGTCAGCAACCTGGTGCCAGACACCATGGGACGCTGGAGTTACCATGGCCATGCCCCAAAAGGTCAGTGCCGTTTTGGCAGCACAAGAACAATCTAGAAAATATTAGGCAAGTGGTGCTGTGGCTGTTCAGTGGTGTATTAGAGCAATACTGAAAGAAAGCAGACTGTTGAAATGTAGCCACCATTATATTTGGTCATGGATTTTACTTGTTTACATTGCACACAGTTTATTTGGATAAGCTGTTTTTCTTCCATAAATCAAGTAACCCTGTAATTAATATTTCTGTATTACAATGGCTCAGCTATCCACATGTAGTTTGAAGGAATGTAGCCCTCATTGTTTTCTTCGACTCTCAGCTGTCTAATCAGCACAAGTTAAAATCAAAGCTGTTTGACATTGAAAGCCTGTCCAAATCCACTTTACACTACTTGCCCAACACCAAACAGCAGATAAACAAATCATTATAAGCTATGAACTTAATGCACAGCATACAGTGTTTAGCAGATAAAATATTTTCATAGAGGCAAACGGTATGGGACTCACCTTCATCAAGAAGTTAAAATCCACCTCCTGTCTACATCTCTTATTTTACAGCTTCCTATTGGTCAGTTAGCATTATGGCAAGACAGATGAGTAATAAACTCAGGACTGCCTGAGTTTATTACTCGCTGGTTTTATGAGGGTGATTTTTTAAAAACGGTTTGCCACCTTGAGAGGTCAACTTGCTAAATAATACATTTAGAAAGTTCAATCACTTTTTGTTGTGCTGAGCTAGAGCGGATAGCTGTACGGGCACACCGGCAAAAACAGTCATTCAAATCCCGCATTTTATGTAGAACAAAGAAGTGTTTAAGTCTCTATTCTGGTACTCGACAGATTTCTAAGCTGACACGCTACCCTTGAGCCCGTGCAGGGTAAGCTAGCTGTGAGTTTCTGGTTTTTTAACCAACATCCCCCTCAAGTTACAACACTTACAGCTCCAGCAGATTTAATAGCACATGTCATGCTATTTCTTCATTTAGAGGCTGCAAAATGTCTTTCACTGTGGCTTGTCTGGGTTAAAACAGACCCAAATGGGATGGTGCTGAACTACTAAACCTTTGTTAGCATTATTTTTTATAACTTGTTTAGTATGCCAGTACATGTCAGGAACGAAGATTCAGTTAGACATATTAAAAGGGAGAGACTCACCAGTTCGGCCTTTTGAGAACCGTTCAACAGTTTGAGAACCAACAATTTTGTAGTAAGAGCCAGAGACAAGAGATTAATTTGTTGTTTCTGGTAAGAGTTGAGCTAACTGTGCAGACATACTTTGTGGGCTGCATATGGAAATTATCAGTGAATTTCTTGCAGAAACCCCTTCCATACCTACTGACATCACTGGTTTCAACTTTGAGCCCAGCAAATCAAACTGACGCCAGTCACTTGTCAGTGGAACTGATTCTAGATTAGGCAAAAGCATAGGAACCAGCTGGTGTAAAAAATGTATTGCTAGTATAAAAATATAAATTAGGGGAAAAACTCAAACTACTTCAATGAGTAGCTTATGACACACATTTTACTCTATACTTTGGACCAAAGATTTAAACAGTGGATATCAAATTGAGTAACAGCACTGTGTACATTAATAAAAAATGGGAATTTCATCAGTTTTCAGGAGATGAAATAAAATTTTAGGCCACCAGGACCACTTCATATCTTTACAACTAAGAGATTTTTATAAAAGGGAAGTGAAGCCCAGTGCGAATTTGGACAAAAATTGCATAATTAGAGGCCTAGTAGGACTCTACAGTTTAAAGAAATAATATGGGTTACAATATTCCAAGGTCATGTGTGGTGCTATATTTAGGTACACTGGCAGGAAATATTGTACCAAGAGAAGACAGACATTTGTTGAAAATCATGTTAACAGCCAGATGGTACAAACCTGACCCACCAATACAAGACAAATGGCTGAAAACAGCGAGTGAAGACCCAGCCACTCTGTCAAGATCAACCAGCAACTGATCCACCAGTTTTATCCCTTCATTCCTCCTTCTGAATGACTGAAAGAAGATACCTTAATATGTGAGCTCTCTCATCCTCGTGTTCACATATAGTTACCACAGCCAATCAACCCTCCGCGTACAAACCAAGCATGACACACTAATATGAATAAATTAGTGTGTCATACTTAACCTCTGAGCTTATTATGAAACATATCACATGTCTGCCACGTAAAATTATCATAATAAGGATTTTAATGGCTAGCTTTGCTGCCTCATTTCTCAGTAGGTTCCTGATTTCACACATAAAGATTTGACAGCTTTAAAAGGAAATCGTTGCAAGCCAGACGTATCGGCAGAGATGACTGACGCTGACGTGCTAAGAGCGCTTCTAAATCTGCTTAGCCCTCAGCCATTCAAATGTATAGCAATCAAAACCTCGGAGACGCTCAATCTGCTGCCACGCCTTCTTAAAAGAGACGCTGACACCCTTATAATACATACACAAAATTGTGTATATGAATATTTAACTGAAAATTGTACAAGATTGGAGAAAAATCACAACAATAATATAGAAATATGGTCCCTTTTAGGATCATCTTGTGCCTTAATCCCCCTAAAAAGAACAGCAGCTGTAACTGTTCACAGTGCAGCTCAAACAAACTGGGTGATGTGGTGTTGTATGCAACCTTTTTTGGCCAGGATTCTGATACTACACAAATACTTTATTTTATTATTACTTATGTAATGTGTTTATTTTAAATGTCTCTTAAACATCTTGTGGTCTTCAGATTTGTCAAAGGCACCCTGAGTATCACTCGTTATGAGCTGATAAAACTATCACAAAAAAGTAATGAATCAAAAGTCATATCAGTATAATATTATTATTTTTTCCTTTCCAGAAGCTTGTGATCTTTCAGATTTATCTTCCAAAGCCAAAGATGCCATGGTGAGAACCAGTATATTTAAGTCACAAACTACATGCCAACATTACATTTATATATCCAGTAAATCAATATTGAATGAATAGAAAAGAAGGGGGATTTTATCGTCCCATTAAACATCTTGTGGCCCTCTCAGTTTACGCTTGGGAGCTTTTGGAGGGTGTCAGATCCCTGTTTGTGAGCGACTAGTCTGTGGACAATGCAGTTTTAAACAAACTATGCTACTCCACGATAAACTGTATGCAAACTAGAGCAGAAAGCCACTGTCACTAATGTAGAAAAATGAGTCTCTACCTACGGCTTATGACACAAATCAATGAGCATTACCAAATAAGTGATACAGCAGCAAAACTCTGCAAGTGAAACATCCATAATCCATAAGAAAATGAGTCATATTGAGGAAGCTTGCATGCAGGTAGGGAGGAATGGCACACACACACACACACACACACAAACATGCGCGCGCACACATGCATATCTACAAAGCAGCTAACCGCCAAACCCCAGAGTGAAAAATGCTAATATGTCCTCTTACAGTAGCTCCTCTTATAGTAACAACTGGCTGCTCTGTTTCCGTCAGCAGCAAATAGGAGCTTTCTCTCAAGGAAACTCTTCACCTATGATAGTATTCCTGTATCCATACAGTGTATTTGCACCCTCACTTCCCCTAAGCTTTCTGTTGCTTATCTATTGCTCCACATCCATCCCTGCCACTTATATATTTCTGTCAGAGGATCAGATTAAGTGACAGGAGTGTCAGGGAGTATGTGTGACTTGCACTTACCTGTGCTTTCTGCTTTGGATGAACTCCTGCTGCTCCATCTTTTCCCAGATGTTTTCCTCCAAATGTCTTTTTCTGTTGCTTTCCTTTTCACCTGCTTTGCACCTGCCTCTCTCTCCTCGCAGCACCTGTAGGAGTATGCATTTAGACCGAGTCTCCGCGTGAGTGTGAGCCCGTGTGGGTTATCAGTACCTCTGTGCCTGTGAGTGCATTTGGCAGCTTTGGATGTCTGCACACTCCCCTGGAGGACTTCACAACGTGACAGTAAGTGTATGTGATCTCCCCGTTTTTCCAAAAATCTCTCTTTGAAACTGCTCAGCTTCTCCTCTCACTTCTCTCCTTCTCTTTTTCTGCATGTGTCAGAGTCAGCGCATTCGCAAGTGGTCATGAAGGTGAAGACAGGACATCAAAGTGGGACAGGAAAGGAAAGTGAAGGAAAAGGAGGGTGAAAGAAGACGAGAGGTGTGGGAGCCCCTAGATGAGCAGCAAGCCTGCGTGTGTGTTTGTGTGAGTGTGTGTGCATGTGTGCATAAACCCACTGTGTTTAGCTCTCTGTCTATATCCCTCAGGCTTCCCGCTGTTCGGATGAGGAGAGAAGCGAAAGGGGAGGGGGGAGAGTGATAAAATGCCTCTTCAGTGAAAGGGGCACAAACGCCGGTAACACTTCAGCAGAAGAGACGGTGACGCTTCCCCGCCGTCTTTTCCTTTCTCCCCCCCTCCGCCTCCTCGTTCTCTTTTTCCCTCTCCCTGCTCAGGGGTAAGAGACATGACAGATCCATGGGAAGTTAGAAAATCTCACAGACAGATAAGGTAGGGTCCTGTGCACGCGGCTGCATCTTTGAAGCAAAAGTTTTTCCCTCCTTCGGTCCAGTTATCAGTCCCTTCCGAGATGTTACTCCGCAGTAAGGGATCCCCCCAGTGATGATGACTCTCCTCAGGTCCTGTGCAATCAGAAAGGGTAAGGAAAGAAGGATAAGATTTGGGTTGGCTCGTCCCCCCTCGCCCTCTTTGCCATATGGATGAGAGGTGATCCAGATGTTGGCTGGTGGTGGGAGCGTCTGGAACACAGAGAGAACAGCGGGGCAGATGGCAGGTCTGTGGGGTCGGGCCGGCTGTGCACTAGCAGGTCCTCATCCTGTTGCACTGATTTTTTTTTTTCCACCAGAGTTTCTCTCTCTCGCTCTCTCTCACCGTTGTGCTGCCGCTCATCTGCCTGTGCTGTAATCCTGCTTTCCATTTCCTCTATAACTCCATCTTTTCTGTATCTCTCTCTCTATCTCCTCTCACTCCATCACAGGAGGGGCTGCCTGTGAGTCCTGATAATAATGGTGTGAGGATTTAGCCTGCCTCCCTTCCTCTCCTCCCTCTCGCTCACTTCAGACCAACCCCTCCTCCTCTCCCGGCCCACTTTTGCTCCCGTTTTCTCGGTATTATTCACCTTCATCCTGTCACATATCCTGTCTTCTTTTCCCTAATCACCTCAGTGTATAGCTCAGTCACTTCATTCCCTCCCTTTCCCCTTTTTTCTGCTTTCCCTTCCACCATCAACAGGTCCAAAATGAATCCCATTATAGTGTTGTTTTCCTGGTCAGGAGACCAGAGCCTCTGCCCATTGTTTATCAGTAAGAATACACTTTTAAAAAGTCAATAAGCTGACAGACCAGCACACAAATACTCCAGTAAAGGGACTGTACACCTGTTTCTCATTTGTTTGGACGCACTGCGAGCGGTTGAAGTCTTTTTAATATCAGAACCCAGCAGGGAATCCAGCTTTGTCTTCCAGTATCTCACCTTTTGTGTTGCCATCTCGTTATACTCATGAAGTAAATTCACAAAGCTGCAGAGTAAGGATTTGTTTTCTGGTTTTCTTAGCTTTCAAACTTAATGAATGATGCTATCAGTTTGCATTTTGGGAAATGTAGAAGTTTTTTTTTTCCACGACAGTCCTAAATATGTGGAGCAGCTCCTCATTATCAAGATTAATTGAAAAAAAAAGAAATAGTCAACAAAACATTTAGAAACTCGTTCGTCTCCCCGCTCCACAGGAAATGTTTCTGCCTGCTTTATATATAATCTGAAAATGAATTTAATGAGATATTTAACTAGACAAATACATTTACCTATTTACCAAGACAATGCAAGCGTATAAACACACCGCACATAAAGAAACTCCGCTGTAGGCAAATGCTGCAAATCATTAAAAGGCTCCAAAATCTGACAAGTGGACACTTGAGTAAAAGCTGTTTTGTTGCACGCCAATTTGAGTTGGTTGTCAAAACTGCCTTTCTGTCAACATTCCCCTCGGTTTCCTTTCCTGTCCCATTTTTCATGGTTCGTCTTCACCCTCATAACCACTGTCAGACGAAATGACAGACAAGGTGTCATTTGGCATCTGTGCGTTGACCTGCTGCAGCAGTGTTGCACAAATAGAGATAAATAGGTAGGATGTCTGCATTAGAAGGTTGAAAGCTTGTGACATACAGCAGGAGGCTGTTGTTTATACCCTGTTTGGGATGCTTCTGTTTGCTACTTTGTTTCCTTTGCTTTCCCTTGCTGATTTGTTTCATTGTCACATTAAAATGTGCCCAATCGAACTTAACATAGCAGTTTAAAAAAGGACATTTACCCAGTGTGTTTAAGTGTTGTGCTAGGTGGTCCTTTACTATGATATATATGTGATGTGTTGGGAGTGACAGACCCATCTCGCTTGCCTAAACCTAATGCCAAAGGACACCTTCTGTTAGTAATTTAGAGACGCCAGAATAAAACAGCTATATTTGATACCCTGGGAATGAGGACGCATGGACTGGATATCGCTTCAACTAATTACTGGCATGTATTTTTAGTTTCTCCTCAAAACTCGTAGAATTTGCTCGTCTCTTTTATTTTCAGTAGTTTTGCATTTGTTGCTCTTTTTCCCACCGCTACATATTGAAATTTCAATTAATAGATGAGGAAAAAAAAAAGAATAAATCTTTGGTTATTTGGATCCACATATACCCTGAAATATCAATAAATAAACACAAAAGTCAGTAAAACCAAAGAGGCACAGCAAATGTGACAATGGACCTGGAAGTGCTACACCCATACAAATATGTTTCTTGGTGTTATGCGCTGTCTGTCTCATTCACAGATTAAAGCGCGTGCTGTGAAGGCAATCATCTGCCTGCAATTAAACTGGAAAACCAGGAGTGAAAAGAGGGGAAAAAAATCAATCCATCATAATTCTCAGACCTTTCGTTGTGCAAAAGGAAAACACTTTATGTTGAATGGAATCATGTTGACATGCATAAGTGTGTATCTGTGTGCCAAGAGGAGAGAGTAGTGAGTAATGCTGAGTGCCAGAGAGAGAGAGGGAAAACAGTCTGATTGCCTCTTACGTCTTTCCTTCTTCACGGCTTACTTTTGACATTACTTTAGCAGAGGAGAGAGAAACAATTTCACCATGCTCCCCTCCCTTCTCTCACTCACACCGTGGGACAGGCGTTTCATAGTTTTACAGAGTGCTGCCTTCTGCAGGTTAACATCACTTCTAATAAAAGCTGTTTTCTTCTTTTTCCTCTCTAGGCAGCTTGGTCAGGTGACGAGCCTTTCGACTCTGCTCTATAAATACAGACAAGTGTTAAAATAGAGTGCTTCAGATGTGAGACGGGTGACTGAGGTGTTTATTCCTGTACAGGATGTGTGTAGCAGATACAGTGATACCGCCGGTAAATGGAAAGAGACAATAGCTGACAGATGTTTTAAAGGATAGTCTCTCTGTGAGCAGCTGGACAGTGTGTAAACCAGCCAGCTGGGAACATATGTTCTCTGGACAGCAGCTTGATCAGACCCTCAGATTAACTCAGATTGATTCAGTGAGTAACAAAATTATGTTTACTGAAAAAAAAAAAAAAAAGCCTGCTGGCTCACAGGCAAATAATTAATTCTACTATTTTGTGTGTTGTAACAGAGGATTTATGTTATATACTGTGTGTTCTAATACAGTACTTGTTCTCAAGGATTGTCAACAAATCTGCAACATACCCAAAATATAGAATCTCTGTAGCAGATTAATTCATCGTGCTACTTTCGGCTGCTCCCTTATTTCCCAAGGGGTCGCCACAGCGGATGGATCCGCATATTTGATTTGGCCCTTTTTACACTGGATGCCCTTCCTGATGCAATCTTCCCATTTATCCGCTATTGGGACTGGCATGAGGAGTACACTAGTTTGTTCAACAGTTAAACATAACTCAATTTTTAATTTCCAGCTCTTTATCCTCCCGAAGATATTTGAGGGTATGTGGGAGTTTACCCTACCAGTCTACATGTGTTTTGTGTACTTAGAGAGGGCATTCAACCACACCCATCAGGGTGTACTGTGGGGGTGCTTTGGGAGTATGGGGCATCTGGCCCATTGTTAAGGGCTGTTCAGTCCCTGTACACCAGGGTGACAGCTTAGTTTGCACCACCAGCAGTAAGTCGAACTTATCGTGGTGACCTGAGAATCATCTCTGCTTTTTGGCTTCATCAGAAGATGACCTCCATGTGTTGTTGCCCCAAGTGGAGGAGTTTAAATATCTCAGGGTCACGAGTGAGCGAAGTTGCAGTGGGAGATTCACAGATGGATTGGTGTGGAATCAACGGTGATGAGCACGCTGAGTGACGTCAGCTGTTGATAGTGACCAAAAGAAAGAAATTGCAGATGCAACCAGCGGAAATGAGCTTCCATCTTTGGGTCTGGGAATTTATTATTATTATTATTATTATTATTATGAGTCTTGTGAGCCAAATTATCAGTAATAGTGGTTTGTAACAAATTTGCCAACAGGGTTGACATAGGGTGGTGCAGTGGTGCAGTTACCACCATCACATAACAGCCAGAAACTCCTGGGTTCTAATCCAGGGCCTGTCTTTGTAGTTTGCATGTTCTCACTGGGTCTGCATGGGTTCTCGCTGGGTACTTCCTCCCACACTGCAAAGACGTGCATGTTAAGTTAATTTGGTGATTCTAAATTGGCCCTAGGTGTGAATGTGCACAGACTGGTGACCTGTCCAGGGTGCACACAGCCTCTCGCTCTATGACTGCCGGGATAGGCTCCAGCCCTCCTGCGACCTTGAATTGGATAAGCAGAAGAAAACAGATGGACGTAGGGGCATCAGCAGGCCAGATACAGCATATTGTATCATTTTAAAAGCTCGCTGAACATTTTCACAGACTATTAGTTATCAGAAGTTTCAAAGAAAGAAATTCAAAGAGAAATTATACCATTACGACAATGTCTTTGCCTGTAGTCATCACTGTTTGAAGAAAAACCTGAAAAACAAACACCTTGGACAGCGCTTCTCCAAAAAGACCTCAGGGCAAGCAACAATCCCCAAGGTCTTGGCGTGTTTGGTGAATCAGTATCCTCGCTGACAATTCTCTTATTATGCTGGAGGCCAAACAGTTATTGGGGTTAGTTGTGCAACTTGTTTTTCAATGATTCTCTATAAAAAGCATAACAGATATTTAGTTAATAGAGCCAAGCATGTGAGTCATTTGAAGCACTCAACTCAAGCTGTCCAACTATTTTCATATCCACCGCACACATGGACTGTCCACACAGATCATGGTGTACACCTTCTCATGATGAGTTTTACATTGCATATCGCAAGTGGACCCTCTGCTAAAAGTATAAGACTGATTAAGAAATAGTCAAACAGGTAACTGATCGTTCTCATTTTCAGCTGGTAAAGCCGGTCATCTACTTATCGGTGGTTTGATCCCCTGCCCCTCATGTCCACACATCAAAGTATCCTTGGACAAGATAGCGAACCTGTGATTCCCCCTGATATTTCCATGTGAGCGCGTGCATGATACTGTAATTATAAAGCACTTAAAGGCATAGATCAAAGAGCTGTGTAGATGGGTGAACATGATTTGTGGTTAAAAGTGCATTGAGTGCTCAGTTAGAGTAAAAAAAGCATCATCTAAGTGCCGATCCATTCACCGGTTAAGTCTTAAAGCTAGTAAGTATAGCTTTCTTTCCAAGTCCTGTCAATATAAAACAGAATGTGAGCAGTTATTTTCTGAGTGAAAATCATAACCTATGTTAGGGTTGTTTCTAAAGCCTGACCAATATATCGGACAGCCGATATTATCAGCTAATGGCCACTCACAGGTGTTAATGGAGCTAAAATCATTATTTATACCTGCTTCAGAATAAAAAGTCCACATTTTATTTCAGTTTTCACAAGTACAATATCAATAATGGGTCTGAATTTAAAAAAAAAATTATTGTAACCTATGTTAACATAGGTTAGGCTACTTTAAAAAATGGTGTCATTAAATAGTTTGGCCAGCAGAGCTTTTTACAATATCTGCAATATTCCCAGCACTGTCTGCAGCACATGTAACAGAGCATACATATACAGATGGGCGTATGGAGTCAAGCAGTTTCTTCATATTTAAATATTGCCTCCAGTGTTGTTCGGGGTCTAATTGTTATCTAACTATACCCGGCTCAATTTCCTGCAGCTTTCTAAAGCAGTTATAAGCATTCAAAAGCCAAAATGGCCACGTGGCCATAAGGTCTTTGTCACGTTAATGCAAGCACTGGTCCTTTCGAGTACAAATGACTGATGCCATCTAAAATTAGTTGTTTTCATTTGGCTCTGCTGATACTGCTTATTGCTCTCCCCGCTTATCTCTGATGTCTGCTCAGCATCACTCAGCTCCAGCTCCATCTCAGCATCCACACGCATGTTCTAGCAGTTTTTGGAGGTAAGACGTCGGCTGTCATCCCTCAATCTTGCTCTTACTGTGCGAAGGATTGGATCAATGCTCTAGGGTGTGATTAGGTCAGCACCAAGACGCCCACCACTTACTGTTCTGCTGTGCGGTATTCTCATATCAATAATCTTTTCAGGCTCAACATTGTATTAAAGTCAGAAATACCTTTACAAATTGAGTACAACCTCAAGCGTAGGAGCTTGTGCTCTAAAAACTTGTAACTAAAGCCCAGTGAAGCTGTTATGGTCCCTGGGTCATTGAGACCGAGTTTTGAGTTTTGGTGGGTTTATAATTTCTTCTGGTTTTGAGGGGATCATATTCCTAGTTTCTGTTAAGGGTGTTTTGTGTTTCCCTGTGTTCATGGCCTTATTGATGTCTTCAGGTTTATTAGTTTCTCTTTGCATTTCCCATGGATGGAATCGCCTGCACAGAACAGAGGGCAGGAGTTAGAATCATTGATGGTTAAAGACAGAAACACAGGTCACCTTCAGAAGCAAAGCTGAAGAATGAAACACCTAATTTCAGAGATGTTCTAGCTAAAAGTGGACTAAACAAAAATACCAATCTGATTAAAAAACAAACACACCCCTACTGCGTGTATGTCTGTGTAGATTCTCAGTTATCCAGGTCATAGTAGTCTCTGGAGCTTGAAAACGGCGACTGGACTTCTTTTT
>JAVDPK010001288.1:352108-371627 GCA_034780415.1 Cichlasoma orientale | reverse complement strand
ACACACACACACACACACACACACACACACACACACACACACACACACACACACACACACACACACACACAATACGCACAATACGCACGGCGCCTGGATTAACTTCTTTCCAGCAGCTGGCTGGTGTAGATGGAGGTATTGATAGGGATCCAGGCCTAATGCTTATTAAACTGAATGACCTTATCACTGTGAAAAGGTTGAAACAAAACACAGTCTGACAGGCAGATAGAGTGCAGAGGGGAAGCTCATGTGATATCTGATTTACAGTATATTGACATCATTCTGAAACCCGGCTATATGAACAAGATTTTTAATAACCCTTAAAGTAAAATTCAAATTATTCAAGAAATGCATGCTTTCTGTTGCGTTTACTCAAAGCTTTTGTAGTCCAAATGGTACCTGTGGGTTTTAATGCTTTACAGAATAACCATCCTTAACAAATCCACTGAAAGCCTCAGGATTTGTAGAGAATACAGATTATTATAGAGAAAATGCAAACAATGTGAGGTTCCTGCAGACCACTACAGCCCAAGCATTGCGTTAGAGAATTCACACAAGTCACTATTGATGCGTCTGCTGCAGGTATAATCTATAAGCCTGTGCTCTGATTTGCATCATCTAATGTAACCTGGACAGCCTACCTTTTTGAGACAAGCCATCCGTGGTCGGTACCTCTGTCCATGATCCCGGAGAACGTTTCTGATGGTCATGGTGTGTGATGCTTTGCAGCTTCTCTCTCTCTCTCTCTCACACACACACACACATACAACACTGCTGCCGCCTGTGAGAGCCCTGTGTGTCGTGTGGGGATGCTTGAGGGGAAGTGCAATACCGATCGATGGTGATGTTGCCTTCAAATGTTCCCCCATAAGCCTCTTACTTGAAAGAATGGAAAATGTGAATGTGCTGTTCTATTGTCGTTTTTGCATTGAATTGTGATTAGATTAGATTACATTACCTGTATGAAACTTCAGGCATGTAATAAAAAGTAAGCAGCTCCAACAAAAATGACACAGAATAGTTGAAAACAGCCTTAAGCAATAACAATGCAAAGCTTTTTTTTTTTTTGTTAAATATATGCAAATATTTCAGTGCTCTTTATTTCGTCAATGCCATAAAGGCACAGCGAGATGGTTAAAAAGATCCACCTTCACAAAACTAAGGGTTTCCCGTCAAGATTTCCAATTTTATTGATCTCCTGCAGAGCGTTCAAGTGCAAGTTGCCATATTTTCTACAGTCTTTGAAAGCAGCATATCTAAAAGTGTGAAAGGAATCAACCAATCAGAGCGCGCCTTTTTTCTAACTGTGTTTCTAAACTGAACCAATAGAGGGCGACATGCCACCACCAGTCAATTCTCGTTATTCTTCAGATTTTTTTTAAAGTTTATTATGAACATGTTGATTATTTTGTACTTTAATAATAGCTGTAAATATCTATTCATTATATTTTATAGTGTATCGTGTAATTAGATTTCTAAAACTGGAAAATTCTTTCTTTCGTATAAGTTTCAATATGCTTCGTATAAAGTTAGTTTTGTCTGTTTCAATACAAATGTAGCTGAGGACAAGATTACGTGTTTATGTGAGACATAGCTGGGTAAATAGCATGGCAGAACGTGCCTTAAGATTGATGGTAAACAGTTAGCAGCGGTACTTCCTGAGTTTAGGGAAGGGGCTTGGTCCCGTGCCTGCGCCCCGAGAACGCGCATCAAATTAGCATCGATGAAGTTTGTGCGAACATGGCGGATTTCCTGCCGACCAGGTCCGTGTTAAAAGTTTGTCTACCCGTCTGCCTGCTTAACAGCGGCGAGGTGGAACAGCTGAGAAAGTCCAGAGAGATCGACAGATGTCTCTCGAAGGAGAAAACGTACGTAAAACGGCTGGTAAAGATCCTGCTGCTCGGCGCTGGCGAGAGCGGCAAGTCGACTTTCCTCAAACAAATGCGGATCATCCACGGCCAGGACTTCGACCAGCACGCCCGAGAGGAGTTCAAAGCAACGATTTACAGCAATGTTATCAAAGGTAACCTCGCTGCTCAGTGCTAGCACTTTTAAAGACGTGAAAAGAGCCTTTTTTGGTCGTTTAAACCGCACGGGAAAGTTTCCACATCTGTTTAGCTGGGCTGGGTGAGAGGACACATAAACAGTCTACATCTGCTCTCGGCACACCCATAGGAGCCTCGTTTGTGCTTGAAATCTAGCATTTTTTTTAGGGGTTTACTTGAGTATAGCCACACCATATACGGCTACTTATTTTTATTAAAGCTATAACCAACCCAGTCTGCGATTTAAATCAGCTACGGGCAAGTTTTGTTGCTCAATAACTAAGCTCGGGATGAAGCTAATGGAGGGCAGCCCGCTAGTGTAGTGTGCTGTAAGGTGTTCCTCTTTGTCCACTGACTGAATGAAAGAGAAATCGTTACATTGCTGTAATCCAAGATCAATAAAATTGCCTCTAAATAACAACAAGGATAAACCCTTGCGTTTTAATGGTCTCACAGTTATGTAAAATCTGACGTTTATTCTAGAGATTTTCAAAGTAAGGTGTTGGCCTGACCATCATATCCTGTACATTTTTTATTAATAAATAATCAATGTCAAATAAATATTAGGTTTAAATACAGGGATTTTACTGGTTTATAATGAGCCTTTGAAGCTTGATTGGCCTTACTTGGTTGAAGGGTATGAATTTCCCTGTTATTTCTGGACATTTCATCAGCAAAAATGTGCTTTATGGTTGACTAAATGAAACTCCGCTTAAAGAAAAAAACTGGTTAGAGTGATCATTATCACAAGCTTGGTGAGTTTCCTTTGAGGGGAGGCCAGGACCTCTTTAGTGGAAATTTTGTGTAAGCAGGAAAAACCCAGAAATCTGACTTGTGCTACATTTTCATGCTGCATCACCCTTTTTAGACAAAAACAGGCCTGACTAGGACATGGGGGTTGTGTTACTTTTGTTCACCTGCCCTTCTCACCTCTGTCTTCCATGTTAGATTTCACATTTTAAGTTGCCATCTGACTTCCTTTCCAGGTATACGTGTGCTGGTGGACGCCCGCGAGAAGCTGCACATCCCGTGGGGTGACGAAGGCAACCAGCAGCACGGCGACAACATGATGGCGTTCGACACCCGCTCGTCCAAGATGGCCAGCGGGCAGCTCGAGACGTCGGTTTTCTTGCAGTACCTGTCCGCCATTAGGGCCCTGTGGGCAGACTCGGGCATACAGAACGCCTACGATCGCCGTAGAGAGTTTCAGCTGGTGGGTTCACACACACACACACACACACACACTGAAATGGCATGACTGACAGATAATGGTGGCCTAGTTTTATCTGATAAAAACCTTTTCTCTGTGTGGCTCTCAATCTCAGCTCTTTATCATCAGATGCAAACTGGGTTGTCTGGTGTTTCGGAGCTGGGTTTTTCCAAAAAGTCATAGTGATGAAAATGGCAGTGAAAACAGAAAGTGAAACTGATTTTTCAATTCATCCTCCCTTTCCTTTCTCCCTGCATCTTCAGCCCTGTTTCTTGTGTCTCTGGTGCTCTCTCTGTGTCGAGTGGTCAGACATGTGATTCAATGGGCTTCCTGTTTACACCTCTCCCAGCTGCTCAAATCTTTGGCTGTCAGTATGCATGTCTTAACTCTGTGACGTTTACCCCAGAATAGCAGATGTGGCTGGGAGTGCGTTCACATGTCCTCCCTGGGAGCTTCATATGCTCTTATTTTATCTGGCGTTACTGTAACTTCAGGCTGTCTTTTAAAAATGAGCAGCTGTCAGGGATTTCCCTGGCTCAAAATGGGCCCTTTTTTTTTTTTTTTTAAACATGATTATGCATGTACAGTTAAGGCACTAATTATGTTGCCTCATTTGAGAGAAATCTGTGCATTCTGGCTATTTAATAAGCCAAAAAATGTCCATTATATTTGAGTAAATAATCCCCAATTAACAAGAGTGTATTTATCACAGGGCTGCTGATTTTTCTTCGGCTCCTTGGTGATTGCAAAAAAAAATTTGTCTAAGCAGGAAAAACCCAGATTGCTCTGCCTTCATGTGACAAAGTTAAACACTTCAGCAGCTGAGGGGCCCCCTGCTGAGGACAGACTAAGGGCCACGCTTCTCCAAGTGGCTTTCAGTAATGAAAAGCAGAAAATTACAATTTGCCTGCGGGTTGCATAAAGCCGAACTTTTCTCAATGGCGTTTTGTTGCTCTGGCGCGCACACACATACACACACACACACACACACACACATACTCGGCTTGTTGGCGCACACTGGTTTTCCAGACAGACATGGGGAATAAGTGTGATCAGAGCAGGAATGTTGATCTGTAGTTAAACAGCTTTATGCTTACAAACAGAGCCACAAACAGAGCCATGTTACACAAGGAAGCACACACACACGCACGCGCGTATGTATAACTTATCTATGTAAGATTGCAAGTGTTATATTCATGTATTCATTTTGCGAGCTGGCAGGTTGATTTTTTCCACCCGCCGCCCCCCCCCCCCCCCCAGAACCTCCGAAAACATTAAACAGATTAACATGGAAAAGTTCACACCTTCAGGCTTTTGAAGCTAGAACCTGGAAGTGAGCTGTCACCAGGACTGATCATTCATTTAGGCACCACCATGAAAAAATAAACACGCAAATGTGACTCATTCAGTGACAGTAGTAAATGGAACAAGCTAAACAGCATGTACCTGAGGAGTGACAGAATCACTAATAATAGTTGTTCGGTTATTGGACGCTTGGTGTGATTAGATTAAACTTTATTAATTCGATTAGATTAAACTTTATTGATCTCAGTGATACTCAGTGTATTGCGAGACAATAACCTACGATGCATCACAATATCTGTGAAATAGGTTAAAACGCCCACACAAAAAGCTGTGATTTTTAGCAGGGAAAAACATCTATATCATGTACTGCAGTACTATTTGTGTACTATTATTATCATTCAATTTTGGAGCTTTTTCT
Source organism: Cichlasoma orientale (assembly GCA_034780415.1). Lineage (NCBI taxonomy): Eukaryota > Metazoa > Chordata > Actinopteri > Cichliformes > Cichlidae > Cichlasoma > Cichlasoma orientale. The sequence continues at coordinate 366,649 of JAVDPK010001288.1, read as the reverse complement.
GGCTCATAATTGACCTCTGGGGGGGGGGGGGGACTAGATATGTAAGCACATATGATTATGGCAATGAGTATGTGTGACCTTGCTTAGGAGAAGTCTGTGTGTTTTCCAGGCATAAACGCCGCCACAAAGTCACAACTGCGGTACTTGAAATTAGCGAGTGAGTCTATTTAGATCGCCTGCATGTGCTGATTAAAAATATTGATACTGCGAGAGGAAACGATACAATATATCGGCGTAGAGAATATGTGTTCCATCCCTATTGGTAGCCCAGTCCCACATGGATTTGCATATGTTCACAAATTGAAAATCTTTGAATTTTGGGTGTTTGGTCAAACAAAGCCTGTAGACACCGCCCCCCAACTGCCACCACCACCAGAGAATTTGAATTTTATAGAGTAGGCAGTTGATCAGAAATCCCTTTAAGCCTTTTTTTTTTTTTCTTGACTAACATCAGTGTAGGGCAGTGTAACACAGACACAGGGTTGCATACAATTACATATTACTGCACAGCTAAAACAATGAGTTTATAAAAATAACATTATAATTGATAAATGACAATTATTTCATGGTTCCCACTTCTCAAATGTGACTTTTATTGCTATTCCTTTCATTTTTATAGAATAAACAGATTTTGGAGTAAAAAAAACCAAAATCTATATATTGAAAGCACGTAATTTATAAAACAGTGCAGGTTTTTTTTGGCCACATATCAATCTTATATTAAACAAACCGCAATTAATTTTTTGCCATTTTTATCTTTATATCAGAATAAACTTAATATTGTGGGCAAGAAAAAAGGCATTTGAAAGTCAGCAAGACTGAGCAGTAATATGAAAAAATATATATATATATATATTAACTGCAAGCCTACCAGTGTGCAAATCCTTAATATTAAGTTTAATGGTAAGTAAACTCTAAACCCTGAGGGCATTATCAAAAGTAATTCTGTTGGGAGCTGTTAAAATTTTTTCCTTCTCTGAGAAGCGATTTTAGTTTCCAGCGGATTACCCAGAAGCCCTGCTTGTTGACCGTGCACCATTTGAGCATTTGTATCCAAAATTGCACATGCCTTCAGGCTTGTTTGTAATTATAATTTGGAAGAGAAAAAAAAAACACAGACACACATACAGTGTGACCGTGCACGTGGCTTCTCTCACTTCCTGCAGTGCAGACGTCACCAAGAGTTGCTCTTTACAGTAAGCTATTTTCTCATCTGAGATTCATAGTACTATTTATTTAGTGACATCTTCCTTAATGCAAGTGTGCGTGTTCAGATGGCATACTGATATACTGCTGAGTTTCAGTTTTGCTTCTGCAGGTATTGTCATGCCTCAGCAGGGAGAACGCAGTGTGATTGCGCTTCTTGTTTCTCTTCTCCTTTTACAAAAAAAAAAAATCAGACTGATTTTTGATGTTTTCAAAACCACCAAACTGAGATTTGAGCTCCTTTTACTGAGGGAAAAGCCAAATTTGAAATCCGAAAGGGTAGCTCTTCTTTCTTTAGCTTTAGTGGAGCACTGTGCCATTGGGCTCCTCCCTTGGGTAATCTTAGCCATGCACATACACACACATGCACACACACGCACAGGTTTTTCAGGTCAGGTTAGTTTTTTTTTTTTTAAAGATCAAAAGGTGAGAACAAGAAGCTTGTTGGGGGGAAATGCCTGGTACATGGTGTTAAGAGAGAAATACAACCGAGCCGCTGTAATTGGGAACATTTGAATGCTTATAGTCATTAATGCAAAATACATGCAAGAAAAAAGAAAGAAGAAAATCCCCTGTGTGAATATAGTGTGGTGCAGTACAGGCAGTGCAGGTCACAGGAAAGACAGCGGGGTAAATCTGTTTTTCTTTTTGCAGATGGTATTTTGGTTTATGTTGAGTGCAGGACCCGCACACGTTCACAGATAAAGGAATGCATCTCAGTCCTGGCAGCCCCGTGTCTGGACTTGCACTGCCTGCACAAAAGCAGCGTCGGTAGAGTCTAGGGAAGGAGAAAAAAACAAAAACGCTTGTGCGCACACGCTAACCCACACTTCTGTATACATCAAAGACTCACAGACACATGTGTACAGCTTTACTAAGTAATATGCATCCTGCTTCAGAGCAGAGTCAGCTCTGGGGCGGACACAGTTTTGAAAGAGCAAACAGACAGGTTATCTCTGTCTGTCTGTCTGTCTGTCTGTCTGTCTGTCTGTCTGTGTGGCAGCTAAATACTTTCCTCCAGTGGCATCTCTGCATGTTTTACACCAACACGTGTACTGCTGCAAAATGTTCCTGCTGCTTGTGGTAAAATGACAGAACCTGATTAATTGTGTAGAATTAACAGAAATTCCTCTTCTGTCCTGTCGCAGGGTGAGTCAGTGAAGTATTTCTTGGATAATCTGGATAAGCTTGGCGAGCTGGTAAGTTGTTTCTGCCTGTACTCATTGTGATAATCAGACTTGTGCATATTATAGTTGATACTGCAACATGTCCAGACAATTAAAGGCTAGCTGAGAAACGAGCACGACGGTTGTTTGCAGGAGATAATACTGGCATTTTGTGAAAGAAGCTCCTATTGGCTGACCACTTTTCTGCCAGGAGAAAACTGACAATGGCAGTGCAGAATAGCTCCGAATATATTATCCCAGGTTACCTGCAGGGCTTTAAAAGCTGCATCGACTTTAGATGGGATTAAAATAAATGGCGGTTAGAAAAGACTCAAATGAAGACTGTTGTGAAATAATTGTCTGTATTCTAATTTGCATTAAAAATGTCTCTAAAGTCCCTATATGCATGTTGAGAGCAATTTATTTACAAGAACAAAAATATCTTTGTGCTTTGCCTCCTGTTGCTGTCCAATATACATCTTTTTTTTTAACAAAAATATTCCCCAACACGTACAGTATCTTTTCAGAGGTGACTTTTTATTGCTATTCCCTGCCTTATATTTAATTAAACTGAATGTGTTTTTGGTTTGAACAAACAACATCAAGATGAGCACAATGAGCAAAATAAAAACGGTTATTACTGCTTACACAGTGTACAAAGCCTTACTCCTGAGTCTAAAGGTGGATAAACTCTAAAACCTGAGGGCATTATCGAGAGGACTTCTGTTGGGAGCTGTTAACATTTCTCTCCTGCTAATAAAAGAAAAACCCTGAGTGCTAACAGTAATTCCTTTTTTCCCAGCATTCATGTGCTGGAAGTTTAAACGTTTTGCAGATTTCTGGCTCATAAACACTCGTTCTCATATTTTTAACCCTGACTTTGCCCCCCCTCCCCCCAGTGAAGACACTAAATGTTTATTTTTGTAATATTATGTACACACACAGCTACATGTATACTTTGCATGTGTACTTTAGATGTACAACCATCTTTAGTATGACCTCGGTACATAAACTGGACCTTTTCTGCTCCTTTTTTTTTTTTTCCTTTTTCCTCAGATTTGCATGAGTCACTGTTCAAAATGATCCTTATTCTGTGCTCAGTCAGAGCTGTGTGCCTCAGATGATAACATTAATTCCATCCCCTCTCAGTGATGTCATACAGAGCCAAGAGTAGAAAAAATGGTCTAAAAAGGCAGCTGAGAGCGGTCGGAAGCTTTTGTCTCACGGGGATTTTTTTGTACATTGTTGACCTTTTAATTTTGAAAATTCAGCCATGTTAATGTGAGCTTCCACCATATGACGTATGCATGTAACAGAAAATAGAGAAAGGCTTAATGGGTTCATAATGTGGAAGCCATTGGCAGAATTTTCAATGACTACAGCGTGCGCACACGTCCTCCGAGGCTTTGTAAAGCAGTTATGCTACATGTGTGTTCATGTGGGTGTGTGCATATGCTATCTTCCCTCCTGTGGCTGACCTCAGGCGTTTTTTTGTTTATTATAGAAACACGCAGAGCTCCAAACCACAATCTGCTCATTACAAGCAAGCACATTTTGAATGGGCTTCACAAATGAATGAAATGTATAATCCATGTATATGTATAATCAAACTCTTCATAAATTGTTTTATAATGGAGATGCTGTATTTCAGTAGTTTCATTTCAGCTCTATGTGAGAGTTTGCTGTCATTTGCAGCTGTGCTAGTTTCTCTCCTCTGCTCCCTGTTTAGCCCTGATTTTTATTTACAGAGCCTTTATACAAGCTTCCTCGTGATATCCACCTTTAGATTCAGCTCCTCCAGTTTAGACACGGAGGTGATGGCAGGAGCAGATGTTAAACCTTCACTTTCATTTTCTCTAAAGTGATTGGCTTTTGTAGGAAAGCCCCACATTTGTGAATATTTAGGGAACCATTTCTGTGTAGTTTCATACTTCAGAGCTCATAAACGTGTCATTTCTAGTGTTACTTTTGCCAATACTTCCTTAACATTTTCCAGCTCTTTCCTTAACATTAAAGTGGATGGAATAAGGCCCTAAAGTTAGAGCTGAACAAGATAACACATAGCTAGTGTTCACAGATTAACTGAGAACGGTTTCTAGTCTGGAAACAAATCAGGGTTTTTAAGATGTTAATGATGTCAAAGTTAAGTGTAAATGAAGAGTTGGTGACTTTCTGCCTCTCCTGCAGGATTATCTTCCCAGTCAACAGGACATCCTGCTGGCTCGTAAACCCACTAAGGGCATCCACGAGTATGACTTTGAGATCAAGAACGTTCCCTTCAAGATGGTGGATGTGGGAGGGCAGCGGTCAGAGCGGAGGCGCTGGTTCGAGTGTTTCGACTCTGTCACCTCAATCCTCTTCCTTGTCTCCTCCTCTGAATACGACCAGGTAAAAAAAAAAAAAGAAAAGTTTTTGCGTCACATGCAGAAAGAAGACATGGCATCTCATTTCCTGCCACTCACAAGCAGGCACACACACTTCAGATAGGCTGATAAGTGGCACATTAATCAGTTTGTTCTTGATAATAATTTGTGGTGACTTTTGATAAGTTCTCATTGATGTTTCTGCACATGCACCCGTGAGACTTGATCATTTGTATTTCTGACTAAAGCTGTGGTGTGGCTACCACTTGAATGTGAAAGTGATAACCTTTGAGTACAATTTAAATTTCATATTTTGAGGGAACCCTGGTCATTTCATTGTTATTCCTGCTGTACTTATTTACCACGCTTCCCCTTTGTCATCACTATTCTACAGACAGGCTGAAATGCAGCCCCCAAATGTGACTGATAGATTTTTATAGCCACTGCTTACATTTAAATAGGCACCAACAGCACAAATCAGTCTGTTCTTCATCACATTTACAAGGCTCAGTTTTGGGGTTGTGGTTCAGTAGGTTTTCAGAGCAGTGGGAAAACAGTAAGAAGACATGCAAGACAACATTTTTCAAGTGCACATTAAACTCTGATGGATTGCACAATTTGCACAAAGAGAGGCAGAATCTTATTTGTAAGCTCAGAGCAGATGTAAGGATATTGTGATTGTGCTAATTTTATGCAGTCCTAAATTATCTCAAGCATTAAAGGACTTATTAAGCTCATTTGCATGTTTTACTAGAGTAGCTTGAGCTTGAGTCACAATTGGAAAATTCGTCCTTTTTATCTTGTGCTTTACCTTGGTGCGTACACAGTCTAAAACTAGTTTACATTCCCTCTCCCTCTAAGCCAGCTTTCTTCTGATTGATTGCCCCTCACATACAAAAGGTTTGAACATCAAGCAGGCGGGGTTTCTGTGAAAGAACCATTCTGAAGATATCCACTCTCATTGACCTCAAACAGACCAAGAATAGAAAAAAAAATTAAATTGAGTGTTGAGAGCTTTTGACTCTCAGGGATTACTTGGCCACATTTTACATTTTACATCCACCATTATAACAGTATATAAATGGCAGAAAATAAGGAAAAGAATGGGTCCCTATGGCATCAGTTTCTTAAATAAAGGTTGAATCTGGAGTCGAGCTGCTTGAAAGCAAACGGGAGAATGCTTTGCCTCATCAAACCATCTGAAATATTTTTCCCATAATGTTTTCTGAGCCTTAAACCAGCTAGGCACCTAGTTTATGATCCAAGTGCCTCAATGTTTTCCTCATGTTGCTGTACCTGACTGAGAAAACAAACGGGAGCTTCTTTCAGCTCTCATTTGATATTTCCATGCAGCACACCAGCCGCACTTGCTATATGAGCCATATAATTGCAGACTAGCCTGTTTTTAGCTCAGCTGTTTCGAAGAAAAAGTCGAGCTATTGTCAAAACCCCGACGACAGCGGCGGCGTCTGTTCCACAAAACTTTAACGTTGGCCATAACTCGAACGAGGTGACCTAGAATGTTCAAATTCACACTGTAGATGCATCTTCTAAAAATCGCGGATGAGTTCGAACCTCTGTGACCTTAACCTATGGGTAAAGGTCAGAGGTCAAGTTTTCTGAAAATCTTGTGAACTCGCTAACTCCAGAACGATCTTACCTAGGATGTTCACACCACAGATGCATACAGTACTGTAGCAGCACTTTGACCCCCCCCCCCTCCACCTTCACCCCGTTATGGATCCAAAACAGCTGAGCGTTAGCACCTGCTCAGCAGTGCTCTTGATTTTGACCTACTGCCACAGTTTTATGGCACAGACACAAACCAGATTTCATTTGGTTCATAGGAAGTACATAGCAAAAGGAAACTTATGAATACCTGACATGATGTAACATGTAGAGTTAAAAGGATTTACACCATAGGTGGCACTACTACTACTGCTTTCCGTACTAGCTCTAGTATTTAAATCCCTCCGTCATCTCTTACAGGTGCTGATGGAGGACAGGCAGACCAACCGGCTTTGCGAATCGCTCAACATCTTCGAGACCATTGTCAACAACCGTGTCTTCAACAATGTTTCGATCATCCTCTTCCTCAACAAGACAGACCTGCTGGAGGAGAAGGTGAAAAACGTTCCCCTCAAGGACTACTTTGCCGATTACAACGGGCCAGAGCACAGCCTGCCGGACGTCCAGGCATTCATGGTTGAGTGCTTCCGGGCCAAGCGGCGCGATGGTACTCAGAAGCCCCTGTACCACCACTTCACCACTGCCATCAACACGGAAAACATCAGGCTGGTGTTTCGGGACGTCAAGGACACCATCCTGCATGACAATCTCAAACAGCTCATGCTCCAATGACCTCTGACATCCTGTGAAAATAGAGGACCTGAACAGGGACAGACCACCCCCTCGCTCATGAAGAGGCCATGGGAGAGAGCAGCGTCAGAAGAATCCGATAGACATCAGCGTTCTTCTTCAGACATTTTTATATTAGTTTTTACTCTTTGAAGAGTTGGCCCTCTTGTAAGTTCAGGATTTGTTTGAGGAATGAGTAAGCCGTGCAGACCGTGGTAATATAGAAAGAGAAGAAGCCTTGTTTGGATCTTGGATTACATCTGAACCGTGCGGCTTCATCTCCTCTGTCCTGAGCTCTGCATTTCAGCACAATTTGCTGAGGCTGAGGCTTTTTTTTCCCCTCTCAAGGTGTCAGTGCTGGTGCCAGCTAAAGGTTTGACAAACGAGGCTTATTGTTTCCAAACAACCACAGTGAAATAATGTTTAATTAGCAATACTGTATGTGTCAGAGTTGATTTGTCAAACACTGAATTAATCTAGTCCAAATTCACTGTTATGTCTGTTGAAGGTTGTTGCTAAGTCCTTTTACTCTGTAGGGGAGTTTGTCACACCATTCGTCTTCCTGTTGGCGGTCATCAGCTTTTCTTCGTTCCAGATCAGCAGGTCCAAGGTGTTCGATGGGAAACGAGAACACAGCCGAATTACCGCCAGTCACACTCCGAGCGGTTAAAGATTTGAGGAGTGAACTGGCTCCAGCACTGGCACCTCGTTTGCAGAAAACCGCTTGAAGAGGGCACAACCACCAGACTGAAACTTTTAATGCCTTTTGACATAATTTCTTAAGACTTAATCATTATTTAAATGTTGCTTTATTATTAAATCTTTAATCAGATAATTAAGATGCCAGTTTCCATGCAAATTGTCCCTCATTTTTGGGTGTTCAGGGGGTAGAAAGGTTACCCTCTTGGGCAGGTGTGCCAGTTAGTGAACAATGCAGTCCACTGTTTTCTCAGGGTTGAATCAAAACCGATGTTGATGCTGATGTAATTGTTGACGAGCTCACTGAATATTCTGATTATAATTTTTTTTTTTTTTAAATCTGAGTGGTGCAACTCAGCCAGGCCTCCCTGCTGTTAGCGGGTGGTGTTTAGCACCGTATTCTCCTGGCCTTGACCACTGACAATGACCCAGAACTCCCCCACCCCAACTCCCCCCTCTGTTTTCATCTGTGATTAGATACCTTGCAAGGGGACAGCCCTTCCCTGTTTGCCTGAATCATGAATGTTTGTTAATAAATGTACAGAGATTTGCTCTAGATTGTTTGAATATACTGTAACCGACATTAATGTGGTAAGATGTAACCCATCATGTGAGAATATCTGTTTTGGCACTGACTCCAGACTCCAGGCATCTCTGAAAAACCCTTGAACAGTTTTGTTTTTCTTCCTTGTGGTGTTTAGATTTCCTTCAAAACTACTTTTTGATTTATAAGTGACAAAAAAAAGAAAAAAAGCTACTGGAGTTGAATACTTCTGTCAGTAACTATTCTGTAGGGGGCCAATCTTTGTTAGAGCACAATTTCCAGGCACTGTTAAAATCTCTGCTTCTTTGCCAAAAAAATCACCCCATGCTTTTTCAGAACCGTTCAGTTACCGTCTCCAGTTTTACTCCAAACATGTAGCTCATGAGAACTTCACTCTGCTTCCAGTCCTGGCTTTGTAAATACTGTAATCTGTTGCCATGTAAATAATATCCAGGTTTATCGCTTATATGTAAATGGTTGTAGAATTGCCAGATTTTTTTCCCATTCTGAATTTGTGTTTTGTTTTTTTCCCTCAAATCACAGCGTTTCCAATGAAGATGACCTTTTTATGTAGTGGTATTTTTGTGTAATTTTTTTTTCTCCATCACGCATCAAAAAAAAAAAAAAAAAAAATCATGCTCATGTCTCATGCCACTAACCTTATCAATAAAATCCACTTTTCTAATGATATGTCTTAATCTGTTTTGAATGAAAGATTTTTGGTTCAGTGTCAATCGTGAAGTGCCATTTGCTGTCTGATAACTGTTTTATTATCATTACTAAGTGACTGAATTTCTCTGAGATGCAAATTTAAAATGAAATCCTTTCCCATTTAGCTAAAAATCTAATTATAAAACATGAGGAACACGTGTTAGGTGAGGCTGAACTTTGTTAAGGTTATAATTTTTAAAATATAAGAATAACTAACCCACATTCCCACGTAAAGCCCTGCTAAAACACTTTTAGTACTCTGCCAGAAAATTGCGTAAGCAATTCTGCGGATATATCATTTCCGCCGCCTCGGGTATACCTGTGAAAAGTTTGGTCGGTGTTTTGCACTTCATCCAAAAATGCGTCGGCCTGTATGGGGACTTACGCAAAAAGCGGAAGTGGGGAGGAGTGACTCATAAGTCGACGCAACACACCAGCCGAGCAGATCCGTACATGTTCATACAGGACTTTTAACTACTCCAGTTATGTCGAACTCTGGCCCGTTATAAACCAGATCCAAGGGGTGTAAATTTAAAATAAGGTGTTAATATATTCAACTATGATTAATCTATAATTTACGATAACTTGTGATTTACACTCAGGCTTCCAGCTCGCTACCTAAAAACGGGGTCTTTCCCTTCAACGTTGCGACTCTGAAAAATCACCCCAAAGTATTTTAAAAGTGACACACCTGCGTGTAAATGTGATAATTAATGACGCTTAACTTTTCAGCTCTGAATCATTCCTCCACTCGATTGGCTATTTGAAAAGCGCGTGCGAAATGAGCTCTGGTAAGTGTCACACAACTGTAATTCAGAAAAGCGGAGACACCACGTGATACAATAACGACCAGTATATGTATTTATTGAATTATAGAAACACGTTTACAGCTTCGGCTAGAGGCTGGTATTAAACATACAGCCCGTGGGCCAAAAGTGGCCCGCTAAAAAGGGTCCAATCAGGTCCAGTGGATGGCTTTGGAAAATGAGGAAACTTAAGGAAATGGTCAGTTCTAACTGTATATATATATTTTTTTTATTATCAGTTTTATAGAAACAGACATAAGCCGTGGCCTGTCATAGGCCAAAGTATGAAAGAAAATAATTTTTATTGATAGTATTCAATTGAATAAGATAACAAGTTTCTGTTTTTTTTACTCAGTAAAAAACAAGACATTTTTCTTTGACCCACCTAATTTCTGTTTTTATTATAAAGTCCTTTATTTCTTACAGTGTATGCCCAGTATGATTGGTTTCTTTAATTTTCTACAGCAAACTCCTAAGGAAACAATTAGGAGTTTGTTTTGTTTTGTTTGTTGATTGTTTTTGCTTTAGGCAATACCTTCACTGGCCTGGCCCACTTACTATGAAATTGGGCTGTATGTGTTCCATGATTTAAAATTAGTTTGACATTCCTGGTCTAAAGGAACTTTTACTCAAGCAATAAGGTCAGCCTTATAAACTACATTTCCCTTTAATTGAATATTCCTCAATATTGGTGGTAGTTTTTGTTTGTTTGTTTTGTCTGTTTGTTGAACAGGAAAAAAATAATCAGTAACTTTTTAGTAAAAAAAATTATAATTTCTGTAAATTTAAAAGAAAAAAGGTTTTATATTTTCATACACTGTCTCACGTGAGCCAATCTAAGTGTTGGTCAGAAGTTTACATCCACTCATGGGCATGAATGTCATGGGAATTTGAGACTTTTAAGTAAACATACCGACTCAAACATACACCCCCACTAATATTTGGTCATATGTCCCTTAGCAAGCTGCACCTTGACCAGACGCTTTTGATAGCCATCAACAAGCTTCTGGCATCATTCTGGCTGGATATTTGTCAAGGCTTCTTGGCAGAATTTTTAAAATTCTTTTAAATTGGTTGGTTTCATGGCATGGACCGTCCTTTAAGCGTAGTCCACAAATTTTCAATAAGGTTAAGATTATGGCTTTGGTAAGGCCAGTTTTGATGTGTGTTTGGGATCATCAAGTTTTAACGGTCTAGCTGTATATTTGAGATGAATTTGGAGGTACTCCTCCTTCATTTTTCCATTCATCTTTTGCAATGTACCAGTACCACTGGTACACAGCCCCCAGAGCATGATGCTACACCATGCTTTACAGCTTACAGGTCCAGTGTTCTTAGGTTTGAAAGCCCCACCTTAACTCTTTCAAACATACCTCAAGTCAAGTGGCCAGATAACTCAATCTTTTAAAACTTTTCTTTAGAAGGCATTTGTATGGCATTCATGTATTTCAGTCGAGCCTGAAAGGTGCTGATTTTGGAGCAGGGGCTTCTTTCTTCTTCTGCATCCTCCCAGTTCACGCTGTTGTTCCAGCAGTTTACAGTTCATGGCAGTCTTGAGCCTTGGTGGTTCTTGGGTTGCTTCTGAACATCCTAACCAATTTCCTTTCAAATGAGGGTGACAGCTTGGTTATTCTTTTAGACCTCAGCAAAGTGGTGACACATCCAAATAATGTCCTGATAGGACATTATGACATTATGTCCTGGTAGGCTTGGTGGATTTCCTCCAGGTGCTCCAGTTTCCTCCCACAGTCCAAAGGCATGTGTGTTAGGTTAATTAGTGATTCTAAATTGAGCGTAAGTGTGTATGTGATCTTAACCAATAAGTTTATGCACATGTAGCTGGTGCTAAAATCTGCTAATAAAAAACAAAAACTATACCTTATTTATATCCAGCCAGTATCCCCTTCCATCATCTCTTCACTGGTCCATCTAAGTTTCCTCTGTAAGTCACATTCTGACCTGTTCTGTCACTTCCCCTCCCCCAGAGGTGTGCCCGTTCTGCGGGAAAACCTATAAAAGGTTAAAGAGTCACCTGCCACATTGCAAGGCAGCTGCTGCCTCCAAAACGCCACCATCCAAACTAGATGTCACAGTGAACCAGAAAGCATCATCTTCTCAGCTGAATTCAGTTTTGTCCAAAGCAACAACAAAGGGAAAGAAGTCGTCGTCGTCGTCATCAGTGATAACAGGGACTGCTAAAAAGGACACTGTATCAGGACCAGCAAATGCGCCATCTTCATCATCGCTGACATCATCATCCCTGACATCATCATCCCTGACATCACTTCAACCATCAACTAAGAAGAAACAAAAGCTGGCTGATCAAATAAAGACAAGCTCCCTTTTGTCATCTCCATCTCCACCTCTGTCCCCCACCATCTCTAAGCCAAAAAAGAAGAGTCTCCGTGCTTTGATAGAAGCTGCCAAGTCTGACCAAGTTAAAAAGGGATCATTCTCTGTCACAGATCCAACTCTAAGCTCCAGAAACACAGCTCGGACAAAGGCCAAAGCTAACCCAGGGGAAGACTATGCCCTTCTATCTGCAGACACTGCATCCAAAGATGCACCCAAGAAGGTCTCAAAGACAGAGAAGACTATTCAAATGCTTTCCACAACCAAACAGAGTGAACGTAGCACAAGATCCCCAGCAAGAGACAACTTCTGGGAGGAAAGCAAGGGGGAGATTGAGGATTTATCTGTGAATGATTTAGTTCTGAAATCAGGACATGGTCACCAGGCGAAGATTACCCTCCAGGGCGTTAAAGCCACATTACGCCAAGCTAGACTCACTCGTCAGTCCAGCAGGCCGAGCATCCTGAGCCAAATTGAAACTACTGACAACCTGTGTAGTAAAATCAGAGTTGGTACGGGTGTCAGTCCAGTTCCGCTTTCAGAAGAGAATCAAAAATATGTTGCACCTTTGTCTGGTGAGCTGCTGAGCACACATGCAGAGCTAAAATCAGATAAGAAAATACCCTCAAAGACTAAACAACTGGCTTTAATCCCTCTCCAACATGTGCCAGAACAAACCCTTCCTGCAGCTTCCCTCCTGCCTGCACATGTGTCATCTCAGGTGTGGCAAGCTACGCCTCTTCCACTGAACCTGAATGAGGGGCTGAATTTGAGCAATCACACGACAGGCCTTCTCTCAAAAACAGCACCAGTGGGTCAGTTTTCCAGCCTTCGTTCCGCTCTCACATCACGAAATCTGCCTGTGAAAGTGGGGGTGGTGGAGAAGCCTGCTGAAAATCCAACAGAAGGTCAGTATTTGGAAAGAAGAGGCAGCATATTGATCTGTTTTCCAGCCAAAATGTATACAGACCTGATGGCCCAGCTAAGAAAATGCATTTGTGGGTTTAGCAGCAGAGTTGAGTATGTGGGTGTAATAACAGAGGAAGTGCGTTGAGCTCCCTGATTCTTTATGGGTGTCATGGATTGCAGGAGCGCTGACGCATCGTAGTCTTGGACAGGTGAGACTGAGGGAGTTACCTGAGTGGCTCGCCTGCAAGGCCCCAAGCCATCCAAGAGATGTTGTGGAAATGGCGCAAAGTGGTCAGTGCGCGCACACACACACACACACTCACATAGACACACACTACTCACAACACAAAAGCAGGCCTCCCATTTGTTTGTTTGTCAGTTCTAACTTCCTGTAACCATGTTATCATTCAGAAATGCGTTTTTAGTGAGCTGTGGAGATGCTCACAGTCACATTTTGTTACTGGAGAACAAAACTGAGCCATTTCCCCCAATTAAAGTTGTTATAGCCAACTACTGCTAGCAGTAGCCTCATGTCTGGTATACAGACATGAGCTTGGTGTTTACTCTTCATGTAATGCTCAGAGAAAGCAACTATAAAGATTTCTGGGTGTGTTTTTTATTGCTCTCATCTCCTCTGTGCATCATTCAGGCTGGCAGTGGTATTACAGGCGGTATATTGATGTGAAGAAAGGAGGTGTAGGTGGACTGGGCATGTTGCTAGCAGGATATTGCGTGCTCAGCTACATCTGGAGTTACCCTCGCATAAGTAAGTATGTGTATCACTTTCAGGAATGCGTCTTTTAACTGATGGATTCGGAGATAAACTGACTTTCTTTTTTCTTCCCCCAGAGCTTGATCGCTGGAGGAAGTATCACTAAGGGTCAGGGAGTGATATTTGGAGCAGCAGCCATGGTAGAGAAAGATTCAGGACTTCAGGCTCCATATGATGATTTATAACTGAGAAATTGGTACAGTTACTTGTTACCATCTAAGCTCTTCAGCAAATTGTGTTTGTTCTGTTAGCATGTGGACTATATACTAAATAAAAGATGAACATTTAAGCCATCGCAGAAGTGCTTTAAACTGCGTGCTGCATTCCAACATGTGATTGACAAGTCGCTTCCATATAAGTGAGCGGAGATTTGCCCTTGATTTCACAGTCTGATCCACCCCTCAGAACAGGACAACCGCTCAGCTCTAAGCGTCACATTGGGACTTCAGTGAATTCACGGTGGCTACGCCAGCGTTCATCTACAAGCAAATCTTGCCCCCAGGCACTTATTTGGGCAGTTCGATTTCAGTGATCACTGGGACATAAAGCAGCATGTGTAGCATCACCGGTCAAATCTGATTAAAGCTACTTAAAAACGTTTGCTGACTTTACCCCAAAATTAGATTTTTTTTTTGTGGTGGGGGGGGGGGGGGGG
>JAVDPK010001288.1:327199-352008 GCA_034780415.1 Cichlasoma orientale | reverse complement strand
TTTACCCCAAAATTTTATTTTTTTTTTGTGGTCCCCCCCCCCCCCCCCCCGAGAAGTTATATTTTTACCACCATGTTTGCTGCTGCTGAACTCTCCCATATATGTCGTGTCGTTTTCTTCTGTCTCTGGCTATGTCCATCTTTTGTATAAAGTCTAAGAGACAACAGCCAGTTATCTTATAGCAATGGCTGAAAATGGGGGGCAAACTCTACGGTCATTAATTTTCCTAATTAATTAATTGGTGACCTTTAGAGAAGCAACACAGATTGCGTGTTGCTCTACACACATGCAAGCCAAAAAATGATTACTTTTTCTTTGACCACAACAGTTTTATTCTTATTGATATAAGGCATCTAAAAGCTTATTTTAAAATTATTATTTATTACTTATTTATTTAATGGGTAAAATATCCAAAGGGGTATTAATTTAAAAAAAAAAAAAAAAAAGCCTTTTCAAGAGTAAAAACAACTCGTCAGTGACCACTGTGTTCCAGGGCCTCCACTAGCTGTCACTGTTGGGTTGTGTTACTAAAACCAAAAGGGCTGTGGAGCCTGATGTCCGCTATGCAGAGTTTTCTTAGCTCTTTTGTGTAGAGGCATCAGTGCTGGAGTCCATAAAAGGATTAAAGGGAACCAAGAGATTTCTGACTTGATAAAATATTCCTCTGGCAGCCATGATGCACAGAAACATGAAATCTAAATGTCGTGATACCACTGAAAAGATCATATCTGTGTAGCAGAGGGTTACAAATCTGGTTTTCCTTTGCAACCGTTTCCTCTGTCGCATGATGTGATTATGCATGCTTAGTCCATCAATGCCCGCGCGTGAACCCTCACAGAATAGTAATGGAGGGAAACTGAAGGAGGTTCTCAGCCGGACTGGACCAGTTCTTCATTGTATTCTAAATGAATTTATTGTTGACTCTCCTTGCTGCTGTAGTGAACACACATTAGCTACAAATAAAGAAACGACAGCATTTTTTTTTTTGTAACTGACACTGCTTCTTAGCCAACACAATAAAAAATAATTTCCATTTTCTTAAGTTTTTTCTTTACATTCTCTTTTTCTTCGTACAAAAATTATAAATATTTTGTGTCTAACTTTTCATTTTTATACAAAACAAAAAAACTATATAAATCAAGTGGGACAGAACAACAGTGAACATGAAGGCAGAAAAACACATCTCTGATGGCCCAGCTTTTTGCTTGTCTGTTTTACATAATATATATATACATAATATAATAGGTGAGAGTAAACACAGTACGATCCTACCAGGCCCTCAAGACCATGATATGCATTCTGGTAGCACAATGTTTTACCAACACTGGGCGTGTTCCTACTTCCAAAGCCTAAAATGAACATCCTTGTAGATGTAAGTGCTATAGAGGCACAAAATCTTGCAGCAATCACTTGGAGGAGCAAACGCAACATCTCACTTGACCCTCACTTGTCATTTGAGATTTACTTTCAAAGCATAGAGCCCAGTTTTATTAGAGAGTGCAAGGGCTGAAGCAGAGGTGCAGGCAGGCTGCCATTGCCACTGGCACTCAAAATTTAAAAAAAAAAAAAAAAAGGGGTTCTCTATCATCGCATTTGAAAGGCCCTCAGTCTGTTTGTGCAGCCTATTAACAAGCATATTTCACAGACATGTTCATAGGAGAAAGGTGGTGCTGTCCAGAATCAACCCCCGAAAGCATTTAATCAAGCCTTTTGTCTCGTTACTGCAAAAACAGAACCAGAAAGCCAGAAATGTAATCATTCTAGGTTCAGAGGAAACACTAGTTTTCTTTAAAAAAAAAATAAAAAAAATTATGAAGCTGTTGTCAAAAATGAGGATGATTCTGGATGAGAACACAGTCCCTTCTATTCATTTTGGTTGTGCTGCTGAGGGAAAAGAGAGGAAGTGTGAGAAATGCTTGAAAAAGAAAACTATCCTGGGGAACTAAGAAAATGACTGGCAATAAAAGTATGGTAATCACACTACCAAACTACAGGAAACTATAGTGTATGGTTGTCAATTAACACACACACACACACACACGTCAAGGTAGTAAAGCATAGACAGAAAGATATGATCCATATATAATTATATGCAAAAAGGCAGACAAAGATACGTACAATCAACGACCCTCCTGGGTCATTTAAACTGCTGACAGTATTGTCATGTTCTAAACGCTGGGGAACACACAAACAAAAACAGTCCTGTTTCTTTCAATGTCATTTCTAACAAAAAGAAGAAATAAAAAAAAAAAGATTAATTCAACAAATTCTAACATATCTTCCTCAATCTGAGGACATAACTCCACAGACACAAACTCACTGTGAAATGACAAAAGTGGCAGCGATCTAGATACGTCCTGTGTCTGTGTCGGGACTTGCATACCTTTAAGGTACAAAAGAAAATGAACATGTGACTTAAGCACAACGAGAAACAAAAAGCACTGCTGCATTCTGTAACACTACCATATGCGTCAGTGGGACTAGTTTATCTGGCTTCCAGTGTGATTAAGAGGTTGTCCTTGTTGCAGGCAGCTGAAAGCACAAAAGCAGGCAAGAAGATTTTGGTTCTCTTCCACATATTCATTCTGTTCACCCTAGCATACACCACATATTGACAACAACCTTGTGTTTGTGGAGCTCCTGAAATAGGCCACAGTATGTTTAGTGCAACTTGCCTGTTTGAACGTGTCTCTACTGAGCTTAGTTGTGAGGAAATCCAGACCTCTGAACCATGAAGTACTTGTACAAAAGCAAGTGTTTGTGTGCGGTGATGCAGAAAGAACATAAATTAAGGGATTTTCTGATATTTAGAGCTTCTTCATGTAAACACTTCCATATAAAAACCTAGAATTAGGCACAGAGTCCCTCCTCATCCCTGTTGTTCAGCATAGATAGTGTGTGTGTGGGGGGGGGGGGGGATAAACTGGCACAAAGTATTAACTAGTGTGTGAAGAGAGGAACACTCTTGCATTCAGTCGCAAACCTTACCACTTTAAAACAAATGAACATTTTGCATCTATTAGTCCATTGCATTGCACACATTCCCGGATCTTTATAGGTAACTGTAAGTGCATTGTTCACATAACGCCTTCACAAATCGATTTCAACAAAAAAAAAAAACCCAAAATAACCCAAGGAAAACTACATACATGCTACATGGCTGTGTATCACTTAACACAGACCTGAAGGAAGAGTTAGCCTCTCTCCACACAGGGGATAATTCAACAATAAAAAAATTTTTAAAAAAAGAAAGAAAAAAATGGACACAGAAAGTAGTAGAAACCATATATTGGGGACAATACGGTTTATCCGTATTAACATTCTAGGATGCTGTTGACCGCTGCCTCGAGAGCAGAATCTGTGTCAGAGTGAGGGGGTGAGGTGAACTGAGGGGCGTACTGAGGCTGCACCGGGTGGTGAGACACCTGGTAGTGCATCGCGCCTCCTGATGATGCTGCAAAGGGTGAGGGTTTACCATGGGAGCAACTATTGGCAGCAATGAGGCTGTTGTTGCCGATGCCGCTGGGTCCGTAGAGCTGCTGGGATCTCTTCAGTTCCAGCATGCTCTTGTTTTCTAAGTGTGGTGGGTGGAGTCTCTCTGTTGAACCAGGTCCTACAGGCTCACTCCCTCCTGGGTCTCCATAACCAGGCTGGGAGTCTGTCCTGTACGGTGGCTCCGGAGAGCCTTGTTCTGACTCATTCAAATTACAGCTGGATACAGGCTGAGGCGGGGTGGGGTTTTGGAAAAGTCTGGATTTCGTCCCACAACAAAAGTCCTCCAAGAAACTGTCTATAAACCACAGAGAAGAGAAAGGAGTTAAATCAAAGCTTACTGGGAAAAAAAGATTAGCCCACAATGGGCTTTACTCCTCCTTTTATTTTTTTACCTGGGTCCACAAGTACCATTCGTTTGTCTTGCGTCAAGGTGCTGCGCTCCTCTTGGTTGAAAGTCCTGTCAATCATCACCATTTCTGATGATGGACTGGAACGCTGCAGCGAAGGGAGAGGCAAGGTGTCAAGCCCTGTGTATTTCCTAACATAACACACGTGCAGTCAATAACTCACGCATGCATCTACCTCAGCTTCCACCATCAGCAGTCGTCTGTATTTGCTGACCATCGCCTGCGTTCTCTTCAGCACCTGAGTTGCAACTACTTCAAATTCCTCATCCACTGGAAATTTTCAAACACAACACACTAATTAGATAAAAACGCTTTAATTCTGGAAAAGGTTTTTTTCAGATTTGGGGTGAAGCTAGTAGTTTCTTGATTGTACCCTGGGAGAACTCATCTGGGCTGGGCGGAGCCCCCTGGAACACGTGGTACGGGAGGAGTCTTAGGAGTGTGTCGTCAACTGAAGAGAATGGACGTCGATCTGGGGTCTGAACTGCAGTGTGATTCTTCCTTAACTGCTGTAAAATCCTTTTAAAAGAACAGAGAAAGACACAAGCCTGTTAAATGACTGAATGACAAAAGCACAAGTACACGTGACAGACAGTATGTCAGAAAACTCACATTTCTCCTTTTGTAAGTGTGGGAAGGATAGGCCTCTTCTGTCCACTGACCTAGGGGGGTAAAAACCAAAGGTGCCATTACACCACCGGTATCTTTCAGATTGTTCCACCTTAAAAAAGACACACAGGCATGCAAAATAAACAGCTAACATACCTCAGAGTTTAGCGTCGAATCCTGTGTCATGGGTTTGATTGCTACAAGCGAATACACAAACAAAGCAACGTTATCACTCCAAAATTCTGCAGCTTACACTCAAACTATTATACACTGAAGCCACCAACGCCTCTTTTACCGTGGATGCTGCCGACGTGTGCTTGTTTGAGAGCAGGTGACGACGAATTCTGAAAATTTAAGATGAAAGTCGTGTCAGGGAAAGCAAATAAGGAGCGAGCTAACGAATAAAATGCCGCCATCATTATACCTGTCTGTAGTCTTGTTGCTGAGTCACATTACCAGGTAAAGAGGACAGAGAAGTACAGTTCTGGCTTTGAGTCACTAGAAGGCGCTGCACGGGACTAGTTGACGCTTGACTTTGATTGCAGATCCCCGCAGTAGCTGGGCCGACCAGAGTCAGCCGCCCAGGAGCGCTCGATGTCTGAACAGGAGTGGAGCTCGCACAAGAAACTCCAGTCCACATCTGCGCTACACCTCCTCCAACCTGACTCCCGCTCACTACTCCCTGATTCAAAATTAGCTGACCCACTGCCGGTGCGGTGAAGTTCTGCGCCGCAACGATCTGCACTGTGTTTTGACTGGTAATTAGGGCATTTGAGTTGGGGGTGATGGGGCCATTGTGGATGGTGTTTGATGGGGTGAGTGCCAAAGAGCTGGGTAGCAAGAACTGTCCAGGTGGTATATTTGTCAGTGTAGGCGCTTGTTGCTGCTCCAGGGGTGGCTGTACTACAATGGAGCCATTAGCTGTATACTGTCCTGCAGGAGCAGCAGTGTTAGTATTCACTACATTAGCCATGGTGGCGGAAGTGGGCTGAAGACCAAGGCTGTAGACAGTCTGAGACCCAGTTTGGAGGGGCTTAGGCTGGATTGGTCTGACAAGAGTCTGGGTCCCTCCTGGGCCTCTCTGTATGATGATATTTTGAAGAGGGATATTTTTGAAAGGTAAGCCAACTTGGCCTACTTGCCCTTGGGTGGGAGCAAACACTTGCCCCCCTGTTGTTGTCCCTGCTGGAGCTACAGAGACCCCTGGCCTTAGCACGATCTGTGGTGTTCTTTCTAAGCTGCTCAGAGTCATCACCCCACCACCTGTGCCAAAGGAACCCAATACCTGGATTGGCTGAGCAGAACCATTGGGCATTGAGGACATTCCTTGCAGGAACTGGCCTGTAGAGAATGTAGATGCCGCCGTCGTCACCACACCCGCCCCACCTCCATAGCCCCCCGAGACCAGCTGGGAGGAGAAGGGAACAGGAGCCTGCACTAGAGTGGGAGCAGGCTGCGAGTCCAGTAAGGCTTCCTGGGCCAGCGTTTGCTCGGTGATATCGGCCTCCAGGAGAGACTTCTGAAGGATGTCAAAGGGCTGGTCCTCTCCCCCAAGATCCACCCCTCCAGGAGAGGTTCCAGGCCCCAGTTCATCCTCAATGAATGAGAGGCTGCTAGAGAGCTGGAGGCCTGCCCCTGCTGAATCCTCGCCAAATTCACCCATTGTAGAAGAGCCATCTTTGAGGCCAGTGTTGGAGCCAGCCTGAAGGAAGCATTGAAAGAAGAAAATGGAGAACTGTTTGCATGTGAACTGCATATCTGACAGTGTATCTCCACTGATTAAGACCAACTGGATTCAAACGATAATTCAGTATCAACTTTTATCTCTCTTAAAGGCATTATAATCCTTTTACCTGTATGAGGAAGTGCTGTGTTTATACCCTAATCATAATTAGGCCTGAGCCATATGCAAAAAAATCTTCCATCCATCCATTTTCTTCAGCTTATACGATTCAGGGTCGCAGAAAAGCTGGAGCCCATCTCACCTGCCATACGGCAAGAGACGGGGTACAGCCTGGACAGGTAACCAATCTGTCACAGGGCTAACACAGAGAGACAGACAACCATTCACACTCACATTCACACCTATGGGCAATTTAGAATCACCGGTTAACATAACCCGACTAACTGCACATCTTTGGACTGTGGGAAGAAGCTGGAGTACCCGGACAGAACCCACACAGAAAGGCCCTGGCCAGATGGTGGATTCAAACCCAGGACCTTCTTGCTGTGAGGCAACAGTGTTAACCGCCGTGCTGGAAAAAAATCTTTTCATTTAATTTTTTTCCCTTTAAATCACCATTTTTGTCAAGCTTAAAGATCTATTTTTATGCCTCAGTGAAGATATCAGGTTAATTGTAGTTTAAATATTATTAACTTTACGTCAGACGTTTACTACAGAACATTATGCAACTGTAATTTAAAAAAAATATCATTACAATGCATCAGAATTCTGACCAGTCAAAAGCTTCAAATGTTACATAACGTAATCAAGGTAATCGCAGGTATACTTACGGTGTCGTTACCAAAGAGGGATCCATCAGACCCATAAGCTGCATTTGTTACATCGTCCTCCTCAATCTGCAGAAACAAAAGAAAGCAGAGTGAATGGACTCGGGTAATTCTGGCGTCTCTAAAGAAGTGATTCAGACAAACTTTGAATTCTGTCACTCACAGACTTGCTGTTGCTGCCATGGAGATAGTCATTCAGTGCATCTACATCTCTGAAAAGGATGAAGAAGAAACGTTTTAAAGGGCAGTTCCTTTTTCTTTGTGTCACTATGTGTGGTTTTAAAATTGCTTAATATTTGCTTTACTACAAATGTCTTGTGCACTTGACCATTAAAACTATTAACTTCCCTTATTAAGCAGACAGCTTTGATTTTAAGGGGAGCTGTATATGTATGAGCTTAAAGCTGCGGGGGCTGCCAGATGAACTCGATTCTAAGTGCGTGCAGATTTTCTAATGTTTACCCTAAAATATCCAGAAGACGGCGATCGTCATCATCATCCATGACACCTGAAAGAGTATGGAGGGACAGCAAGGTGAGGACGTGGGACACACTAAGGGGTAAACACTGAACTGAACAATGGTGTGAAACTTTATTCAGAACTTGCTTTTGTTTTACTCTGACGTAGGAGCGCTTGAGCTCGAAATGGTTGGCATGTTTTTAAAGATATTTCACTCACAGATTTCCAGCACGAAGCATGGACTCAGTCATTTAACACCCTTTCTTTCCTGCAACAGGCTGGGCTGCAGAGCGAGAAACTTTATTTAGTAAAACTACGTAACAGGACATGTCAGGATGTGAGACAGTGAAAGTAGGTGCAAGATAAAAAATAGTAAGAGAGTAAAACATGGTTGTGGATGGGACTGTGTGTGCGTGTGTGGGGGGGTACATATTTGTTATTCAGCACATAAGGACAGGATGGCCCTCATCCCCTCCTACAAATGCTTAGCTATGACAAACTCCCACCCATAAAGCTCCTCTGCTGTCCCACATTGGCTGTCTTTTCACTGTGCAGAGTGAAAAAGAGCATTTGAGTGTAAATAACTCCACCCTGCAACATTAATACATTGAATGGTTTCATCTCTGCATTGAAAAAGGTACTGGCTTTTTGTTGTGTCACTCAGCCAGCCAGCTTGGTGCTACTTAATAAACGGGGAATTAAAAAAAAAAAAACACTGGCACTTATCTGATCCAACACAGTATTGATCTGTAAGTCTTTGAATGATTGTTCCTGCTTTATTTATTGTATCAGAGAATTTAAAAAAAAAAGTTATGTGGTCACTAATAGAGCATGTGAATACAATTATTTTATTAAATTAGACTTTATTTTGCTGTGCGTGTGTGCAAGTGACTGGGGAAATGTAGACTTTGTTTTCCCAAGAATGGCAACTGCAACGCTACAAAATGGCTGTTACCATGCCATAGGCTGTCTTTACAGCAGAGCCACGTTGAGCCTCCATCTTTGGCTGAGTGAGAACAAAGACGGGCGAGAGCTGCTGCACAAATTAGGCCGTTTAAGGGACTGAATTAGGACTTGCGAGCAAAAACAAACCCGTTTGAGCGATTTAAAATGCAGAAAATCACCGTGTTTTGATATCCACAGCTAATGCACGACATTTTCACGTCAAAGCAGCGAGCCTCCTTTGTCCTACAAAGCGTGCTATAGCATGTTACAGAAAACCACGTCGAAGTTTAAAGAGCTAACAAAAAAAGGGAAACTAGATACTTCTCCAAAAAGCTTCAAATACGGGCTTAAATCGTTAAGTCCAACACATAAAAAGTTAATACCTACAAACGACCACCTCATTAAATTCAAATTGTAATGTTAGCTACATTTAAAATTAAATAAAATGACCGAGCACTTTTATGTTGGCCAGAATAAAAAGCCTTTGATGCAGCTCGACAGCACCAGAGCTGCAACTTTAATGCCAGTTATGATCAAACGAAGCCGCGTTTCTTGTAACATTTTTGTTCGATTTCGAACTCAAATTCACAGCCGCCAAAATCCACCACAGCAAGCGGGCTTCGACGCAAACCCACGGCCAGTCCCCGCCGTCAAAGCCGCGCAGAAAAGACGGCTAATGTACAGCTTGCAAGTTTTATTTCCAAAAATAGACTGAATCGACAGAGAGCGATAATCGCATTCAAGCAGCACAAAACGCCCGTCGTCGCTGACGTGCTCTTTCTTTCTCTGTTGGGGAAGGCTTTCATTTGTCCTCTATGTGGCTCGTCTGCCAGCATGAAAAACGTCACATTTTGCCTCGATATAGCCGAATCGACGCGTTTCAATCTGGGACTTCGGTCCCCGCTCCGTCTCCCGCTCATGTCTTTAACTCGACGGCTCCGCCACATTTTTAACTTTAAACGTCGGCCTGCGCTGGTTAGCTAGCCGCGGCGTGGACGACGACGCCTATTTTGAAAGCCAGAATCCGTCGAAAAGGGCTAAAACCGCGTTGAGCCATAAATATTTATCCCGATTAGCATAACATAAAGACGACTGAAAAAGAGGCAAACCCTTTTACTCCTGTCTCACTCCTTCTTGAAACCCAATATCTCCATTTGGCAACTTTTAATTTGCTCCCCCCCTCCTTCTCCTCCTCCTCCTTCTTCTCCCTCTCCCACTCATATATTTTTCTCACTGTCCCTGCTCTGTCTCGGATAGATTTTTCTCTCCGCTCAAACTCTCTTCCCTCCCTGAAGGAAGGGAGGAAGGAGGTTGTGTGTGTTTTTTCCTTGAAATTTTTATCACAAAATTATAATACACTCAAAGGGAAACTCACCGTCATGAAAAAGCAGTGCCTTGTCAACGGGGTTTCCTCGCCATCACCGCACGGGTTGTTGCTGGGGTAGCGCACACAGCGAAATCAGCGGTCCTCGGCGGCTGCATGCGGCTCCATGCATTTGAATACGAAGTATAAAAACTACCACAAATAATTAATAAACTATTTTTTAATACTTGTGTGAATTATGGTTACATGTGCCACTGCTTTTATAATTAGTGGATAAACGTTTTTACACTTAATCATTACCAACAGTAGAGGGCGGGCCTTTGTGTGTGTGTGTGTGCCACACCTGGATGGATGCTGCTCAGGTATGCCTAGTTTACTTGCTAATAAGCCCGTTTTATATCAGCCAGCGGTCAAAACTTTAAAATAATGCAAAACAACGGTTTTATATGTGATTCAATCACATTTTGCACACATCTTTCACTTTCTGATACTGTATGTGTCATCTTTATTATAAAAGGTGAATGAAAATCATGCAAAATCTGGAGACCAAGTGCATATAAACAGCAACAATTGAATGGCGGCTTTAATATATATCGGGTGTAATTCATATTTATACTTTTATATCACATGTTTATTTTTATATTTGTATTCATATCTATATATTCTTATGGCTCTCTGTTTTATTTGTTTTCTTCTAGTTGCACATCGAGCGTGGGTCGGCGGAAAGGACATTTCGCTGAAATATTGCAGAATTGACAATAAAGTTGACTTTGACTAAATGATATAAAAATGATATTTGAATGTGTGTGGTTTCTGCCATAAATATATATGGCAATGATTTACTCATCTTTACTATTTTGTTTTACTTTGTAAAGGTGAAAAATATAGCTACACAAAAAGATTTTGGGCAAATTAAAACGAGTATTTCTAGAAATTCTCGTTTTTGTTAATATACACACAGTATGTTTCATTCAATAGAGGCTAAAATAACCCCACTTTCCACAATTAGCCAGTTATTGACTTCATATATTTTGGTTCATTTTGTTCAAAATGCAAACAAGTCTGTCGAAGCTTATGAAAGACCATAGTTATAAGAAATGCTGTATTTTTGTGGTTATATTGTAGGTTTAAACGTCTTAAAATAATTTATTTCTTAAAATGCGCTTAGAAATTCCGACGCAGCAGGTGGCGCTGTGTCGCGGTCTTTATGTTTGCTTTGCGAAACTCACGAAGAACAGCATCATCACTTCCGCTCCAACTGACAGTGCAACAACATGGAAGCAGAGTTAGACATTAACCAGGAAAATGAGTTTTCTGGCGAAAATGGTGCTGCCATGATACAAGAGCGACTTCAAAAACGGCACCAGGCGAGGATCGAGGATGTCGAGAGGAGGAAGGAGGCTAAAGAGAGTCAGTCTGTCGCCGAGGAAAAGAGCGAATACTTCAACAGAGCCTTCAACAGGGAGCGGACTTTTATCGAGGAGCTTCTGTCCAGCTGCTCCGGAGGTGAGCGCGCTGTGGTCACTCAGAAATTGGAAGAGGCCACGGCCAAAACTCTCCAGCTGCAAAAGTTTTTGAATGATAGCGTGGTGTTTCTAACGCAGTATGAGCTAAGACAAGCTCAGGCTGCTCTCCAGAAACTCCAGACCTCACTCTCTGAGACCAAAGAGGAGGCTCTGCCAAGGAAGAAGTTTGCCTTTCGAAACCGCACCAAGGCAGCAGATAAAGCCTCTGCAGAAGAGGCTCATCCCCTTCCCCGTGATGAAGGCACACCTGCAGAGGCAAGCGGCACCCAGGTCGATGGAGCAGCACCCTCTGAGCAGTGTGGCTTCTCCAACATGACCAGTGAGTTTCTGACCAAGACTGCTGAGGAGCTCCAAGGACGAGCCGTGCTCCTGACTCACCTGACCAACTGCAAAGTCCGTCTGTTCGGCTCCCCCAGCACACTGCACCTGAAACACATAGACGGCTGTGAGATCCTGTGCGGGCCGGTGTCCAGTTCAGTTTTTGTAGATAATTGCAGAAACAGCGTGCTATCCTTCCCCTGTCAGCAGCTGCGGACCCACAACACCATCGACACACAAGTGTATCTGCACGTAACCAGCCGAGCCATCATAGAGGACTGTCGCGGAGTGACCTTTGCTCCGTTCTCTTGGTCTTATCCTACCTTGGAGGAGGACTTTGCTGTGTCTGGTCTAGACCGGGCCCGAAACAACTGGATACAGGTGGATGACTTCAACTGGCTCGCTGCTGGAACACCTTCCCCGAATTGGACTGTTATTCCAGAAACTGACAGAAAAACCAACTGGGACTCATAGAATATCACTTTTAAATGTGCTAAAATAACAGCAGTAGAAGTTTCACAGTAACTGCTTTGTGGCCAGAATGCACACATTTAATGTTGTTTCGTGGATAACTAATCTTCATTAATATATTAAAATAAAAATTCACCTCATTTGCACTGTGACAGTCTCTCTGTTCTTTTGTGAAAAATCTGGTTTTGGAATCAGAGTTTAAAGGCAGAAAAGCAGCAGCAAATAATATTTTTGCTTCCACATCTCAACCATCTAGCTGATTAATCAGCTAATTATTCCAAACTAGCAGGTTTGAGTTTTTTCAAAGTGCTAAAACACACATTCACAAACTATTCACATTTACACGTACATGAAACTGGCAGTACTCTCTAAAGCACATGCTGTGTATCTGCCTCTTTGACAGCAGTAGGATTAAGTCAAAACAAACAAAAATTTTTAATCTGCATTATTTTGAACTTTGCCACATGACGCCACAGGAGACATTCAAAACAATTTTCCAGTGCAGGAAATTTCCCCAACTTTTTTTTATTTTTTAACAGAAAATAGGCAGAAGGAAGAGTGGTACACAAGAGAGGAAAAGTAAAATCTGAATAATTCCAACTACTCTTTATCATCCATCACCTCTGGTCTGGATTTAACCACAAAATGTCATCATCATCACAAGGGATGCTGAGAAAAAAAAAGCATTGAGGACCAGGTGCAAAAAAAGGGGGTTGCGGATCTGGGTTGGTCTTTGAACCTGAAGCATTGGTTGTCCTTCTTGCTAGATCATTGGTAAAGCTGCAATAAAGCTTCAAGCAGGTGTGTTATATGGATCCAGAGTGGGATGGAGGATAACAGGTGCAGCAGTGAAGCAGCTCCAGTTTTCATGCAACCTCTGTCCAACAGTGTTTTCTAATGACCATAAAGTGCAAGGAATAATGAATGTGGCCACTTGTATTGAGTTTTGCAAAACAGTTTTTTTTGCACATTGAAATATGTGTAAAAATGTGAGTGTTTGCAGTTAATGTGAAATGTGCTCCTTTTGCGAGATGAGGAAAATCTACAGGTTTTCTTGCTGAGGGAACCAAGAATATCTGCATTTATGAAGCAAAAATATTAAGACAAACTCTGATATCACACATTATTTTCATTCTTAAGTCTGTTAGTGTTCAGGCTCTGGCTTCTGGAGAAACTGCCTTTAAAATTCCAGATGATTCGTTTTAATTTCCACCGCAATTAAAGTCAGAGGAAGAGTTTCCTTCTAGCATCGAATAGTCTAATCAAGCAGTGGTCATGATCAAATATTTTTCCAGGATCATGTGTCTGATGTAAAGCTTTCTCCGGAGAGCATGCAGTGGTGGTGCATGCTGAGCACTCCCAGTGGTCTGTTAATCAAGAACAATGGTTTCTGAAAAGAAGGAAACGTGAGTCATGATCACAGCAAGGCACATTCACATTTATTATTACTTTCCAGTGAAATTTGGGGCTTTATAGATTTTCGTTACACTGATATGTGTTATTAAAGAAAAAGCCACACAATCATAACAGAAGCTTTAAAGGGCTCTGCAGAGGTGGAAAAGTCTTCATTGTAAGATAAGACATGCCCTAAAAGTTGGGTAATTCCTGCTACAGCACTGTGCACTGTATAATAAAGGTAAAAATAAGTAAAACTTTAAATTAAATGATATGGAAAAGGCTGAATATATTACAATAAATTGGCCCTATAGAGTAAAATAGCTGCTAAAATTCAATAAAGCAAATGAAAGAGAATAAAAATGTCCTTAAAATCAAACATGAAATGTTAGATAACATTAAAGTGTAGTAAACATGAAAGGGTTGAAATAAAATGAGGGAGTATTATCTGATAAGCAAATGCGTTGCACTGTAAAGGCTTACTGTATGTGGTGGGGAAGAAAGCTATTGGCAATCGCTGCTCCTCGCAGTTCTTATAATCTACAGTTGTCCTCTCATCTAGCAGAAAATGCAATATGTCTCTGCTGTAAACAAGTCATGCTGTCAACTATTAATTTGGCCACTTTTGCAATTAAAAACCTAGTATTAACATAACATTCATGTCTATAAATATTGTACAGGGACAACCCTAAATGCACACGAGGGCTTGATGCAAAATGTTGCGTAAGAGGCATAAGGAGATTGTGCATTCAGTGCTCTAACTGCATTTGGCAAACATTTGGCAACACTGCAGCTCTCACATCGAGCCACAAGGCGAGGGAAGAATAGACCATTCAGGGAAAGGCCTGGCTTTGATCAGTGTAAGTATCTGGCTCGTGTATGTGCCAGACACTGTGTTGGTTATAACTGCCAAGATAGCAAATGGCAACAAGTACATCAATGAAAACAATAAAATATTTTTTTTTTATTGGCTTGCCAGACAAAGTTTACTACAAACATTGTATGTGCATGTTTAATAATGTGTAAGCTAGATTTTAATCTGTCCAATTTGTCACAGTTTTGTCTTGATTTATTAAACGATTCCTTCCATTGTGCAGTCATGGTGAAAAGTCCAAGATGAGAGCCTGAAAGCTTGTTTGTCTCTGTAAATGTGTTACTGGGGCTTCATTAATTCAGCCTTTTTGCTCTGTTGTGAAGACATCTGGTCTGCGTTGAGCTTGCGGACCCCATACCTGCGAATGAGTAGGCTCCATCATTAGTCCTACTGTCATTGTCCTTGATCTTTGTCGACCATCTGCTGAAACTATTGCAGCTCCTGATGTGTTCGATCAGGGCGACCGTGACCACATGAACGCTCAAACCAATTATGGCCCCTGGCAGCAGCTTACGATCAGGCTCATCTTCTGTAAATTGGATCAGGCTGCTTACAGGGGCTTAGCATGACGTACTGCAACTTTGAGTTTAATCGCGAGGATCCCCGGCAATCCTAGACCTCTTTGAGAGAACGCAACATTAGCCTCTCCTGTGTGTTAGGGAAGAAAAAACAGTAAAGGTTCGAAGAAATAAGCCCTTTCAAACATTGAAATTTCTGACACAATGCTCCAGAAGAACCTTTGAAATAAGACTCCTGTGCTATTCTGAGTTCTTTATATCTGTTCTCTTGCCATAGGATGGATTACAGGCTCAGCTGAGTCTCCTGCTCTTTTGGACCAGCCAGAGGACATACTGATTACAAAGAGACAGGGAACTGGGAACTACAGGTTGGCGTATACGAGAACTTTTATCTGAACCGAAGAGAAATCTTGGAACTCCTGCGGTCGTAGGTCATCTTTTTTTTTTCTTTTTCACAGGCAAGGACACATCGCAGATTGAAGAATGGCTTTGTTGCCAGTTAAGTTTGATCTGAAAAAGCGAGTAAAGCTCGCTCAGACAGTCTGGTTCATGTACTGGTTTGCAGTACTGGCTGGAGTGCTGGTCCTCAGCATGGGCCTGTTCTTTAAGATCGAGCTGCGAAAGCGCTCTGAACTTATGGACAACAATGAAAGCCACTTCTTGCCCAATCTGCTTATATTTATGGGCCTCATAGCCTGCAGCATCAACGCATTTGGAGGCAAAGTCTGCTATGACTCACTGGATCCTGAAAAGTTTGCAAAGTGGAAGCCCATGTTGAAGACCTATTTAGTGTTCTGCGTGGGATTCAACGCCCTGCTGCTCGTCACGGCCCTGCTGTGTTTCTTGATGAGAATCCCTATGCAGTTCACCCTGGCTGAAGGGCTGAGGAATGGCATGAAGTACTACAAGGACACCGACACACCGGGTCGCTGCTACATGAAGAGGACCCTGGACCTGATGCAGATTGAGTTTCGTTGCTGTGGAAATGACAACTACAGAGATTGGTTTGAGATTCAGTGGGTCAGCAACCGCTACCTGGACTTCAGCGCAAAGGAAGTCAGAGAGTAAGTGGCAGAGATTAAAAGTGAAATCCTTTATTTTAACCTTTAAGAGTTGCAGATATTTCATGTATAATGTGGACGTAAGACTGATATTTTTGGATTGCCATTGGACCTAAGTGCACCAAGCTGCTGAGGTGGGGTGATCAGAGTTCAGAGTTCAGTATAAGTGGATTTGAGACCAACGTAGGTCAGACCAGGTGTAATACTTACTTTCGTCCACTGAGGATTAGCATTGCAGAAATGGTGACTGTGAGATTTCGCAGTGGAGAGGGAGCATCTAGAGGCATTTCTATGTAAAAATTCGGAAATGGGACTTTAGTGAAGAGGTACAGAAAAAAGATACAGTCAAAAGGACATTGGTGGGTCCAGTGATACGTGAAGTCATTGCTGTACCCTGTTTATGTTTGCAGTAACTTGTGGTAACGAGCACCACTTGAGTTTTTGTAAACAATTTCGGGTGCCGGGACATTATTAGTGTTTAATCTCCAGGATTACAGAGTCTTGTCCTTCACAAACCAGTGTCCCGTCCAATCTCCAGAGGACCTGGCAGCACTCCAGTGCCAGCACTGCCAATCAAATCATTTGTAGCCAGAGATGTTCACATCACCATAAACAAAGGACAACAGCCTTATCATCAAAACAGGAAACGGTTACCTTGTGGAGTGCTCTTACTGGGCAGCAATTGCTGTAAAAAGTTGCTGTGGTGTCATAGCAGGCCTCTGTTGTGGCTCAAAATGCTAAATATCACATTCACTGCCAACTTACTTATTAATAATAACTCCAAAATTATTCTATATCATAAAGTCTTTCTTGCATGCACTGTACCTTTGACCAATGTGCTATCTGGGTCGTAATTTTGAGAGCTCAAGTGGGTGGTGAAGGTTCTAGAAATAACTGATACATATCTGACACCCCGAGTTCTTTGTGATCCAATTACACTTGTTTTTCCATTGACCTACTACTTTCAATCACAGTCAAGATCTGCTACTCAGACTGAGCAATGACCCTAATATGAATGTTTGAGTGCCTGCTTTCTTGCTTATTGCAGTTGTATGCACTCCATGGGGTATTTTGAACAAGCAGTGTATGATGGAAAATGTTAACTGATGGCTGAAAACCAGTTCAAGCCAGCTTTGTGAAGGTTGGATCGGTGATTTATTGCTGTTTATTGTTGAGGTACGAAAGCGTGGGGAATGTATTAGATTGCATAGTATTGTAAAATACAATGCAACCCCTTATGACCTCAAAATAATGTATGCATTCCAGTTAAATCAGAAAGAAGGGAAGCAACAGCCCATTCCTGACCTTTAACATCATCTTTAGCCCCAACCCTTTGTAACATGACGCTGTTCCTCATCTCCTTAGCCGCATTAGCAGTAACGTGGATGGCCAGTATCTGATGGATGGAGTGCCCTTCAGCTGCTGTAACCCCAGTTCTCCCAGACCCTGCATCCAGGCACAGATGACCAACAATTCTGCCCACTA
Source organism: Cichlasoma orientale (assembly GCA_034780415.1). Taxonomy (NCBI): domain Eukaryota; kingdom Metazoa; phylum Chordata; class Actinopteri; order Cichliformes; family Cichlidae; genus Cichlasoma; species Cichlasoma orientale. Next base: position 334,610 of record JAVDPK010001288.1, on the reverse strand, counting down.
CAGTTACGACCACTACACCGAGGATCTCAACGTCTGGAAGCGGGGATGCCGCGACGCCCTGCTGTCCTACTACGGAGGCATGATGAACACCATCGGAGCCCTGGTGATTCTGGTCACTATGCTGGAGGTCAGTGCCACAGACCCACTGACAAATATTAACGCAAACAATGTTCACTTCAAGCAACTTTAGTTGGAAAATTTAGCCTTCTTCAACTGTTCTCAGAAGTTAGGACAATCCCATGTTCATGGGAGAATAGAGATCAAGCACAAACGTCCAATTAGGTCTTCTAGTGCAGCATCTTCTTTGTCTAATGTTGGTTTTGCAAACAATATGGCCTTATTAATGCAACCACCAGGAGGCCCTACTTGATCTACTTGAGTTGATGTTTCAATTGTAGTGGGTGTTTTTTTGAACCCCAAAGGGCAACGATGACTATACTTGCATGCACAAAACATTATGGCTGTTGCCATATTACAGAAAAGACAATATTTCTACTAAGCTGTTTGCATTTATTAACCATGCTGTTTGCATGGCTAATAAGCAGCCATCCACTAATGTTCTCAATTACATGCAGCCTTGAATTGTCCACTGGTGAAAGGCTCTCTAGTTTCTAGAAAAGTTTGGTACTTCAGTGTTTGGAAATAGCAACAACATTGCTGATAGCTAAATCAAACCTAAGTAGGTGCTGAACAGAAATCTGGGCTTTTCTTTCGAGCACGCATCACCACTCTAGCATCGCACTTTGTTGGTGTAGCCTACAATGGGAACAGCTTATTTGAAAATGGGCACTAGGCCATGTTTTGAAACACTGAAATGCATATTTCAAATGGGCTATGTTCAGAGCCAAAGAATTCTGAAACCCTAACAAACAGACATATCCTACAAATCTTAACTGGGAAAGGCCGCATTCCAAGCGCGACATAAGTCGGAAAATTGTCATGTTCAGAAAAAAAGTGCACAGTAAGCCCATTCCATCTGACAAATAGAAGGCATTTATATATCGAAATGCTTTCAAGCCGAATCAAGACAAATTAGTTGGTTTGGAAACTGCATGTCTGATTAACTTCCCCTCCTGCGCTTAAACTATGGCATCCGTCCAACTCTCTTCCATGCGGTGGCTTACCAGGCCCAGCAATGCACTTCACTTACAATGTCACTTTGGACGAGTTCTTGGAAATGCATAAATATGCAGGTATTTCTTTCATCAAGAAAAATAAGGACAGAAGCTTCCCCTCTCTGCAGATAAACGTGACAAAAGCCTCCTTTAGTGTCAAATGTTGCACTTACAGCATGGTTACATCCTAATAACGTTGAAGCGCACAATAAGAAAAACATAATTAGCATGACGAGATCTTTGATCACGTTTATGTTGTTCTACATTTTCTCCTCAGATGTTATTTTTAGTAACATGAAAGGAAGTCGGGGAAAGTCTTTAATGGCCGGCTAGTAAGAAGTCAAGTGAATAAACATGCAAACTGTTGACCCAGTTGGCATTTCTCTCATCCATTCCCTCCATCCTTGCTTCGTCCCTTCTTTCCACACTCCACCCCCACTATAAGCAATATCCACTTACTGCATCTCCTTCCAAAACAGCTCTATCCTCTTTACCTAAATATCTTTTCTCCTGCCCTACTGTCAGGTTACCCTGTGCCACCTTCGGCATGCACGGGCTTACCTGCAATTTCTCACCTGCTACTTTCTGCCCAAATCCTGTAACAGCCATGTGGCTTCTTTCCTCACTTCAGCTCTCTCCTCAACCTCCGCTGCCAGCATCTGTTGTTGTTTTTTAGGCCAAATTAACTGCTCACAATTACTCAGAGCAAACAGACATGCACGGATGAGTCCTTGAAGTCAGTGACAAAAGTGGTGATATGAATTGTTTGGGTTCCTGCGTCACCTCAAAGGAGACAGTAAATAGAGCCTCAGAGATAACATCTCTGCCCCAGAAATCCAGCAGCCGAGTGTTTGGTCTAAAAGCGCGGCTTTAGCTAATCAGATGCACAACTGGAGGAATCCTAGATTTAAGAGGAGTTATGCAAGCATCTCTGTGCTGACACATATGGGTTAATCTACAAGGGGTGACAAGGAAAGACCTATTTCCAGGAGTCTGATCTCCTGATCTGATGTCTCCATTTAAAGTAACTGTCCTAATGAGATGTTAGCCCTACAGGCTGCAGATTACTTCAAGAGTTTAGAAAGTCTTTTTTAATTTCATTTTCTTTTTTTTTCTTTTTTTTTTTTTTAAATATTTTCCTTCACTCAATGCATTTACCACCTACTGCTCAAATCTTCTATGTGCGAGGGGCAGCCAATCAGAGGAAAGTTGGCTTAAAAGGAGGCACCAAGGCGCAGTGTAAGATAAATAATGATTATTTCGAGCTGCGAAACACGTAAAGCTACTTAAGTATAGCCCATGAATAAAAATATGAAGCTAGAAATGAGCAGAATAGCTCAGTTGGAGTTGTTTGTATCACGATGTTGATACTTTTTATTAACTCCAGCCTCTAATTCAAAACTTCAACTGCATTTGATGATGACAATACAGATCATCTCTGCGTAACTTTAATGCTCTATGCTGAGTTCCTTTATGTGATACAATTTTTCCATCTCTCTGATTAAATTTGGGTTTCAACCAAATTACTGTAACACGAGCAGGTAATAATTACACTTTATAACCAGTCGCTTTTATGCGCCATGGTTTCATTTGACATCAAACAGTGATGCAGTGAAGTTGGTCTGATATGTGTTCCTGTCCCTTGCAGGTTGGTGTGACTGTGGGCATGCAGTATGTCCACAGTTCCCTGTCTACCCTCGCTAACCCAGAGGACCCAGAGAGTGAGAGCGAGGGCTGGCTCCTGGAGAAGACAGTGAAGGAAACATTCACTGACATCATGGACAAAATGAAGGCCATGGGCAAAGGCAGCAAGGTGGAGGAAGGAGAAGCAGCGGTTGCAACAGTGAGCTGAGCCACCCCACCTGCACAAACTGACACCACTCTCACCTAATGAGGAGAAAACGAAGGACATGTGAGATTTTTCTACCAACATTTATTTTGTAGGCCTACTCATTTATTTGGTTATGAACTCATTAGAAATGGTTGTGGAAAGATCATATTAAATATTCACACTTAGATAAATAGCAGCTAGATGGGTTTTGAAGATTTGGTGGGGGGGAGGAGGAAGAAATTTGGAAGGTTTTCACATTTGGTCCCCCCCCCCCCCCCCCCAATAAAACAAGCACCGGCATGTTTTTAATTACGTTTAACGGTTCTGGTTTGTGCGTTATGATGCTTTATTTTTTTTTTCCAAAAAAATGTGAAAAGTTATAAATCAAGTAAATGTTATACGTACTGACACGTGTCATTTTTTTTCCTTTATTATGTTGTCACATAGTTTGGCAGGGATGGTGGTTGCTATGCAATCCCCCCCGCTCATTGAAGCCAAAGGTGCAGATTGAAGATAATTAACTCAGGTTACACAGTGTTTTATTTTTGCTAACCTGTCTAGACTGCTTTAGAGTCAAAGCAGACAAATTAACCCCTCCAACTCCCTTCTTTTTATACTCCAGTTCACCTGTGGAGACTGGATAAGCAGCTGAGATGGAGTATAATTCCAAATCGAATGAATCAGTTATGCACAAATGTTGCAACACATGGTTCAAGAGCGAGCAATGGGAATCAGGAGGTTCAGAAACAGGGGGCAACTCCAAACCTGTGGCTTGAAATTGGCAGCTAAATCTTGGCTCCTGACCCCTGGACTGTAATCTCAGATCCTCTTTGATATTTCCCTTGTACATTCAGTATCTGTACATTGACATATGTGTATGTACAGTATATATCTTTGTATATGGTGTAGAAAAGATGAAAAAAAAATTAACTTTTTTAAAAGAATGTAATGAAGTTGAATATTTTATTTAAATCAATGTAAAGTTTGTTTTTTTTCCAAATGATTTTCTCGGTTTTGTCTGTCTGTGTAGAGGCGAGATTATGCTGACTGTATACATGAATAAAGGATTTTAGAGATGACATAGAGCAGTGTAAGAGTGTGTAAGTTGTGTTGTCTTGACCTTGAGTCATGAGGTGATTGCCGCAGGGTTCCTTGTTAAGCCAATAGGATAAGGGCTATTAAGGCATTACTGCTTTCACATGGATATGGGATGACTCTTCACATGTCTAATGTAAGCACATGTGCTAGAGGAAGAGCTGCACGCACGATGCATTCTCAAGACACATACAACAAATGTCTCTGGGGAAAATACACCCTCAGTTGCTCCCATCTTCAATTCCGTGTACTTTTTGTGCCTTAAATGTGATCTAGAATGAGCTTTGACTTCAGAGGACGCAAGTCACAAAATCCTTTGATCCCTTTGGTCGATATATTGGTAAATAATAACCTGTGAGGTACTCTTTATCCATGCTGCTGAAACTAAATCCACTAATAACGCGTGTGTCTGAACGTCTGATTCTAATAATGTGTGTATCTGAACCGAAATCCACATGTTCTCAAAACCTCATCCACGAGGAATTAGGAGCCGTGATATCAAAACCGGTGTGGCGTTATTAGAGCAGATGTGGGAGGGGGTGCGGTGAAGAGTCAGCAGGAATGGTAAAGAGGCCAACTCTGTGCTGTATTTTTGTTGGACCAAAGCACATAACCAGCATTGAGTAGATAAGAAGCTTAATCGGCTTTAGATTAGCATGAGCCCCTCAGCCAGGTGAGCAGGTGATGTCCTGCTGCAGGATTCACGCCATGAAAGACGGAAATAGAGGCAAACAAGAGAAAGTGAAGATCAGGGTGGTGTGAAAGAAAAATAAAGCACCTCTTTAGTGAACTTTCATAAAAAAAAAAAAAAAAGTGAAACTAAAGCACCTTCCTGATGTAAAGGTAAAGCAGTCAGTATGCAGAAGGTAATCACATACATTTAATGCTGGAGCTAATCTGCATTTTTATTAAAGAATTTTATATATTAGTGTTCTTTTTTGTATTTAATAAAATGTTCAAGTAGCCTAAAATAATATTTCAGTTCAATATCTGACCGCTACAGGAGCAGTAACTAACCAAAACCACCCACATGTTCCTATGTTCCTTCATTTCTTGAGTGGTTTAATCTATAACAAAGCATCATGTGTTACAAGTAGATATCGTTTTTTTTTTTAAAGAAAAAAAAATATATATAAATGCTATATTTAAAAAAAAATAGAAGTAGATATAGTTTTTTTAAATGTGAGGTGAAAAGTAACTACGTGGCTAAATAATTAAGTGGAGATGACATAAAACAAAGCATAGCACGAAACTGGAATTTTTCAAGTAAAGTGAATTACATCACAATTGTATTGAAGTACCATCCTTGACTAGATGTAAATACCTAGTTTCCACCTCTGTGTTCATGTTCCCCATCATATTTCAACACATGCTGCATTAAAAAACAGTGACTCTGCCATTTACTGGTAATATATCTGCAGAAATATAAAATATATGACTATCCAATTAAGGTTCAATTTTGTTTTAAGGCTGTGTTTACTCCCTCCCGCAGAGCTAATTTCTAAAGGTTTGAATCTGCTGAGAGCATCCTATATGTCCTCTGTATTCTGCTGCTCTCTGTTGGTAACTGCAGGTAACCAACTGTGACCAAATCGCACTGACTGCGTGTTGATCTTTTTCATTAAATAAGCCCAGCAGTAATCTTCTATGTAGTTAGTTTACCAACTGATCTGTTCTGTGACGCACCAGCTGTTCTCATTATTGTTCATGGCTAACTTTCAGAATTTGCCTCCTCGGATGTGTTTTAATTTGGATTCCAAATGTTTTCCAAACTTCCTCTGTGACAGCCTGGGCGCTTTGTAAAGCTTTAAGTGAATGGTTTCAATTACACTAAAAGCCCACAAGAGGGTGTCTTTCCATCAGTGATAATGCAGCAGGCGTGGCCTTCTCATCGTTGACCGCTTAAAAAAGAGTAAATATACAGTTTGCTTGACATGTTTTATGACAGAATGTGTCATCAGAAGTAAATTAGATATTTTACCTTAAACTGAACCTTATTCAGCAGAATAAGAAAATGTGTACACAATTAACTTAATGGTGCAAATAATAATAATTTTCATAACTGAGTGTTCAAAAACGGATCATTTGAACATTATTTCTTCAGTTAAGTGTGAAAAAAATTGTGCATGCTACATCTTAGCTTCTAAAACGTTGCATGAAAAAAAAATCATGAAGACTGCAGCTGACTGTCTCATTGTGTATTGATTGATCTCTTGACAATTTCTTTAATAATAATTTTGCCTTGGATAAGAGAAAATGACACGAGCTGCATGAAACAGTTAATCAAATAACCCACTGTCGCTGCTTCCTTGTTAATTCATTGAACGTTCAGGTACAAAACATCAGGAAAAAATTTCAAAAAGTAAAGTCCAGTTGACTTCACTGGTCAGACATAACAAATATGATGTTTACTATGATATAAAACAACAAATGTTATTACTGTAAAAGCTGAAACACACTAAAATGGTCTAATCGGTCATTAAAAAAAAAAAATAGTCCCAGTAAGCAAATGTGGGACCACTCAGTGCTGGAGTTTTTGCTTTGTAAATAGTCTTAAAAATAAATAGATTCTTATAAATTGACCAAAGCCCCAAACTGCTTTTTGAATATATGAATTGTTACGCAGACATACTGTTGGATCATATAAGAGATTGGCTTAGAAATCAATGCATTGAGAGGTGATGCACAGCATTCATTATTCATAGTGGCACCTATGAATATGTGCAAGATTCAAGGTGTTTATTAATTATTTAACGTGATAATGAACATGCAAGGTGCGATGTCGTTGCAGAGAAGCGATGAATGACATGAGCTCTAATATTAGCCGGTTGACCTTGACACTTCAGTCAAAGGTCAGGGACGCTGGCTGCTATCACATCTCACTTTACACTTCACTATAGGGCTGAATAAATATGGCAGACAGAAAGAAAAGCAGAGACAGAGTCAGAGAGAGAGAGAGAGTGAACGAGAGGCCCGTGACTGGTAGATGTGTGGCCTGCTCAGAGGGGCATTGTTAGAGCTATGAGAGGACAATGCACTGCCCCCGCCCTGAATACTCGCCATACCAGCTGACCAGCCATTACCAGCACTGCTGCGCCGTTACAATTCCTGCTGCTCTGACACACACAAACACGTACACACACGTACACACACAGCCTCAATCATAAGTTTGGTCTTACAAGGAAAAAACGCACTCTCTGTATAACAGTGGACAGAGGAGAGAAACCAGGTGGGAGGCCAACAGCGCCTGACAAAAGGCTTAAGCCGAGGCATGCATGGGCACACAGATTGTCTCGCCCCTGTGTGTGTGTGTGTGTGTGTGTGTGTGTGTGTGTGTGTGTGTGTGTGTGTGTGTGTGTGTGTGTGTGTG
>JAVDPK010001288.1:305918-327099 GCA_034780415.1 Cichlasoma orientale | reverse complement strand
TGTGTGTGTGTGTGTGTGTGTGTGTGTGTGTGTGTGTGTGTGTGTGTGTGTGTGTGCGTGTGTGTGTGTGTGTGTGATTTACAGCAAGTTAAGTTTAGACCCTCGCACCTATCTGTTCCTTCAGCAGCAACATTTCTCCTGCTTGAGCAACAGCAGCAGCCACCCACAGAGGACACATGCAGCACTCACACCACCTTATTATTTCAGTGACAAAAGTCTTCAAAGCAAAGGGCGTGAACAGGAGAGGAGAGGAGAGGAGAGGAGAGGAGAGGAGAGGAGAGGAGAGGAGAGGAGAGGAGAGGAGAGGCGAGGAGAGGAGAGGAGAGGAGAGGAGAGGAGAGGAGAGGAGTTTCCCGTTAGTGGAGGGGAGAAGTGTTTAGATAATCTGTGGAAATTAAAACAGCAATCCCTTCAGATTTCCACTGGAGAATGAGTACAGTATTACCAGCAAAAAGCAATCAAAGTGTCAGAAGTAAAAGTCTATAATATGTAGAATGGCCCCTAACATTGTTATCTTACCCTATAATATATACATGTAATAAGTAATAGGTACCAAATGTAAAATTTAGAGCTTAGGGTTGTATATTTTCAACTGATAACTATAATCTGTGTTAGACAATCTGTGTTAATCAATTAGTCAATCAAGAGAAAATCAACAGTCAATTTGGATTTGATTGGCCAAAAAACTCTTTTCAAATAGGAGATTTTGCTCCTTTTCTCTCTACGGGTGGCTGGACCAAGCAGCCATTTCCTGACATTAAAAGCAATCAATGTATCAATCAATAATAGATGTAATCAGCTGAGGTGGAAAGGTCTCTGTTCATTTATTCAAGTACAGTACTTGTGCACAGCTGTGAGGCGCTTTTTTATTTTACAGTTATAGCCTACTTAAAGGTAATTTTTGTGTATGCGTTTATAGAATTTGAGAATTAAATCAATGATTTCCAGCACTGTCGCCTTGTGACTTCTTATAAAAAGCAATGCCTTTGCAATGCTTCAGAAGTTTAGGAGCTGTTAACGGTTTCCCTTTAAACTTCTCTGATTGAAGGCACAAATATGGGCATAAAGTGTAGATAAAGCTTCATAAATGAGCACAGCAACAACTCATGTAAACATTTGTAGTTCATAGCCCATTAATCATACTGCATAGGAAGAATATAAAACTAGCTCCAAGTATGATAAAAAAAATCTTATGTAACTGGAATAAAAGTAATTATTCTTAATTTTATTCCAGTTATTAATTATTAGTAATAATTACTTTTGTTATTATTAGTAGTAATTATTACTTTTATTTATTTGTATTCATTAATTTTATTTACATTTATTATTTTATTTTATATTACATTTACATTTATTTTTATTTATGTATTTACTTTTACTTAAAAAAACATTTTCTACAGTCTAACTAGGACTGTGGGGAAAAAAGGGGGGAAATTAACAAACTGAAATAAAAATATACAGAAAATTTGGTTAAATTTGTCAAAATAACCAGCCTCACGATGTAGTGGTGTCTATGCTTATTGAGACTGGGAGGTTCACTGGGAGTGTATACCTCCACAGTCAACCTCCACAGTCTGGGAGGTTGACTGTGTTTGTATTGTTGTATTGTACTGTTCTGAACTTCACATCTGCTAACCCTGAGAAAATATAACCCATACACCTATTACATAACAAAGGAAAACTAGAAGTAACAGTGAAAACTAAACCGAAATTGAACATATTTAAAGGAAAAACTCAACTGGAATGAGCAAACCCACTGAGAATAAACTGTACTGAAAGTTAAAAAAAATGAAAATGAATCCAGTAAAGTGAAAAAGTAGAATACTTCTCTGTAGTGGCGCGCAAGTCAAAATATTTCAAATAAAGTGTATGAGCCTCAAAAAGTTCAAATCCTGAGGGCACAAGCACACTTCATGAGACGAGTGATGGACAGTAACTGTTGCAGAACAGGTGTGCATACCTATGCAGAGCTCTTTTATTGTTATACAGTGGGGGTGTGTGCGCGGGGGTCAGGGAGAAAGAGGGGTGCTGCTTCTCCTGCTGCTGCCCGAGGGGACGGGCACGAGCCTCCTCCTCCTCCGCCCATACCCTGATATCGGCTTCGCGCAGCACGCTCCCGATAGCCCACTCGACTCGCTGCTGTACTGTAATCATATGATAGCGAGCAGATCCCCGCTGCAGAATACCGATACACCGGGCGGACACAAGCGGAGGAGCCGCGGCGGACCAGACTAGTTGATGGTAAACTCGTAGCCGCACGAGAAGTGCGTGGAGTCGGGCAAAGTGTCAAACCGAGCTAAACTCCCCCCCAAACAGGAACTTTTTCAAACTCTGGAGAGAGTCGGGCAGAGGGGGGAACAGTTTGGAAGAAGATAGGGCGCACATACGAGACATTAACCGAGGGACAGTCGATTTAACCGGAGCTGAGAGTTGAGTTTTCTCACTAGGTGGAGAAGCGGTCAGCGGGTCGCGTTCGGTGGAGTCCTCTGGGATCCTCGCAGCGCTTTTCGGGGCGTGTTTTTCTGAAAAAAAGAAAAAAGAAAATCACTTTATCAAGTTTTCCTGCTCGCTAGGTCACTTTATTGTTAAATCAAAAGCCATGGTTGGGGAGACAGAGGTGAAGGAGAGACCCAAGTCCAACCCGGACTATCTAATGCAGCTGATGAACGACCGGAAGGTGATGAGCTCCCTGCCCAACTTCAGCGGCATCTTCACGCATCTGGAGCGGCTGCTGGATGAAGGTAACCCCGCTTGTGTTTGAAGCTCTTTAACAAGCTGTCACACTGCAGGGCAGTTAAGGCTATGCTTTTCTCGTCCAGTTTAGTGGTCAGTGTTCATAAAAGTGGCCATTATCGACTCACTTTATTGAATTAGTCATTAACTGAAGGAATTCCTCAGTGGCTCCTCAGAAACGTGACAGCAGTGTTACCCACATTACATAGCGATAAATTATCACGCTTACACTGTATTTAGACTGCTTGAACTGAAAACATTCCCAGAACTGTGAGTGTGAAACCATATTGTTGGCAAATTTTGTCAAACTGTGCATGTAGAGGATGTGTTTGTTGCATGAAGTCACATTTTAATTTGTTGAGAGCAGCAAAGCTCTCTCTCTCTCTCTCTCTCTCTCTCTCTGTCTCTCTCTCTCTCTCTCTCACACACACACACACACACACACGCACACATACACACTCACTCGCGTGCGCGCGCGCAGGGGCAGTTGGTGATGGGAACAAACAGACAGTTGTTAGTCTTTCCCAGTGACCTAATGCGCAGGCTTGTGTGAATGCTTCAGCCCATCCCTGAGCAGGAACGAGACCCTGTCACCGTATAAAATATTTGATTTCTGTAGTCTGGCTGCTTACAGACCCTGAAGTCATGCTTCCTGCACAGAAGATCAATGCACTTGATAAGTTGTACTTGTTGATATGCAAGCTTTTTTTTATTCCAAGAGATGCATTGAAAAGAGGCACAGCTCTTATTTTTTTTAAATATCACGTGTCCCCTCTTTGAATGTCATTCATCAACAGTTGCAACAAGCTACCCAGGCCCGTTGTTGCTGCTGTTGTTGCACATCAGGATCACAGAGGTCCTGACTTTGTGCTCTGTGACAAGTCTCATGACGCAGCAAGGTTGTCCTCATACCAGACGACCTCTGCAGCTCGGCAAAGAGGTCGACTTAACATCTTTGGTTGTGTTCATGTCGAGGACTGACAGCTGAGCGTATTCATCCCCTCACATGTGATAATGTGACACCCACGGTTAGCATGAAAGGCATGGTACCATTCCCATTTTCAGCCTGGAGTTATGAGGGCAAGGTGCTCAGGCATGAGGCCTCTATACCAGAAAAAAACAAAGTTTGTGCAAGGTATTGTCAGGCTGCATGTGTGTTGCAAGTCTGCACTCTTGTCCAGTCCATATATAAAGACTATGGCAGGCTGAGTGGCTAAGATAAGGCCTGCTGCAGCTCCCTGTGCTTTGTCTCTTTCTCCTTCGACTCTCTTGTTCTTCTTTCACTTCTCATTTTCCTCAAGCTACTTTTAACTCAAGTGTGACAAAAGCCGTGCTTGTCTGCGCAGATTTGTTTGTGTGCTTGCTTTAATAGTCACTTCTGGTGTGCAATAGGTTAGAATCGGTCATTAGAGGATCATCGGTGTCACTGCGCCAGTGGCTGTAATTATAGCGTCCTACTGTAGTTATTATGGTCAGACTTATCACTCTCAGAGTAGGGAGACATGCCTGTCAGCTTGCTTAGGTCAGATGATATTTGCGCCTCAAGGCAGTTATTCTGCCGCGTGTGTGTGTGTAAGTGTGTTTGTGTGTGAGTTCAAACCAGGGGTCTGTGTGTATGTGTCACATATGTGTTTGTCTGCTGCAGTAGCCGGTTATTATTGTGCTAGTGTGTCATTACAAAGGCATCAGAGGCTGGCATTGGTCATTGAGACAGCCCTAAACAAACACACAGGCAGACAAACATAGTCTGATTTATAATGGTGCTTCTGTAACAAACCTGAGCCACAAATTTGACCTTTTAAGAAATTCGTTTTAACACTAAAGTCAGCTGATCTGGTTTTTTTTAGTATCTGTTTCTGCTAATATATGTTTTATAGTCTCCTCTGATGTTTTCTTGAGCTCAAATGATTCCACAGATTTTTTGGGATCTATTTTTAAAGTGAATTTCAAAGCCAAATTCTCTGATTGTAACTTATCCAGTGTAAGGATTAGCTGTTATCTCTGGTCCAGTAGTTGGACAAAACAAGGCATTTGTACACATACAAAAAGAACTCTGGGAAATTTCTGTTGCAAATAAGTGAAAAAAGTGATCTGCAGATTAATAAATACTTACGTATATTGCTTCGTACGAACCTGGATATCTTTTCGGTGTTTGCTGTTGAATGGCTGCCCTGCACTAGAACTTCATACACTGGGAGGTCACTGAGACCTCCAGAAACCTGTGTTTTTCGCTCGCATTATTTACACAGCCATCTGATCTATGTGTGTGTGCGTGTTGGTGTTAAACAGAAAGAAATAGACAGGGGGCTGTCAGAAATGGAGGAGACGTTATTGCAAAGCATTCAGTGGTTAGATTTTACGTTGTGGTGCAGAATGCTTGTGACTGTCTTCCTGCCTGTTTGTCTGTCTCTCCGAGCTTCCTTTAATTCTGCTGACGGTGAGTCATCATCCTAAGAAACGGACAGAAGAGAAGAAAAAAGAAATATGAAACTTCCCCCCCCTAATTGATAAACTTTATTGGTTATCTTCACTTCAATTTACAAAACTTAACTCCTCCTCTTTCCCCCTTCTAAGAAATCGGCAGGGTACGCAAAGACATGTACAACGACACGCTGAATGGCGGCATGTTCAACGGGCGGGACATGGAGGAGCTTCCTGAAGCTGTCGGCCCCGTGGCTCAGCTGCAGGAGAAGCTCTACGTGCCTGTCAAAGAGTACCCAGACGTGAGTGGACAAATCAGTGACCTTTGACCTTCCTGTTTACTTTTCACTGTTGTCACTTTATCTCTTTTTAGTTACAGAAAGGCTGCCAGAAAATCAGCGTGGCTCCTAATCACGGGGACATTTTGATTTAGATTTCATCTAAAAGCTGATTTCATTCTGAGATCATCATTGTCTACACCCAGTGATGTAATTGGAACTTAAAATAGATCAATAATGAACAATGGCCAGTGTTTCCAGTGGCATAAAAATGAATAATTTGCAGGCGCATTTAGGTTTATTTACTCCAAAAGGCAATATTCTGATGTAAATTCCCCCACTGTGACACTGTTTTCACCCTTAGGTTTATACCATAAATATTTATAGGAGCTTAAAACAGTGGATTAAGATTTTCCACCAAATATAAAGACAAGTGCACTGCAGCGAAGAGACTTTACCATCCAGCACATCCCTGCTCACGCCAAGTACAGCTAAGCACTTCAATATGAGTTATGCTGATCCAGATTGAACGGCTCACATGATTTTCTCTACGCATCAGCTCGCCAATCACCAAATACAATGACAGGCTGTCCTTGCTCACATGACAAGAGACTAACAGGACACATGCAGGACTACATTGGAAAATGGTTGAGATCAGGGTTAAATTTAGAGAGGAGTGTGAACACAAATCTGGATTTGTGTGTGTGTTGGTGAAAGTCGAGGGCGACCTTAGAGGTGGAAATATGTTGCAGCTATTACTTACGCTAACCTTTGGTTAAACTTGACAACAAAAAAAGGAGGAAGAGGCTGGACAGCTGTTATGAGACAAGCATAAAAAGACACAGGAATAGAGAATAGTGGCAGAAAAAAGACTCACACACACACACACACGGGGGGGCAGCTGTCCAGTTAATCACTCAGTCTTAGTGACAGATAAGGTTAAGAGAACGCCGCTATCCTGTCATGCCACGAGCACCAGCCAGCACCCATATAATGAGCTATTTTTGTCTCTCTTAGTAACACAAACACATCACAGATGCACAAACCTCAAAGGCACACTCGCTCATACAAATACTGGCACATAGTGAAAACACAGTTTTGGCTTGCAGTGCACAGCAAATCATGTCTCCCTTCAGTTTTTTTTTTATCGGTGTGTTTTGCTCTTTTGCACAGTTCAACTTCGTCGGAAGGATCCTGGGCCCACGTGGACTAACAGCCAAGCAACTGGAAGCAGAGACCGGCTGCAAGATCATGGTGCGGGGAAAGGGCTCCATGAGAGACAAGAAGAAGGTAAACATACCAAGAAACCACCAAGTAACACAGAAGATACGCGGTTTTTACTTTTCATGTCTTTTTATAACTTTAATCATACATAGGAACGTCTTCTTATCTCTCTTTAAAGTGAGTCTGTTGTGCTTTTTTTTTCTTCTGTCATCTCTATATTGGGCACAGTTTTAATTAATGAGGTTAGTTAGTTATATATATATATATATATATATATATATACCGCCACCGCCCACCTGCTGCTCAAACCTTCTGTTTGTGTGGGACAGCCAATCAGAAGAAGGCTGGTTTGAAGGGAGGGTGGCCTTAAAGGGAGGAGCTAAAACGATTTTTTTCATGCAGAAAACGAACCGAGTGGCTGCACAAACGCCCAGCATAAGATAAATCAGGATTATTTTGAATGGTCAATCAGGCATGGCTACTCTACTAGACTCTGAGATTAACAACACGGAGGTGGAAGCAAGCAAATATAATAAATGTGCTCATTCCCGTCCTGCAAAGAGTTTGAAAGACTGGAAATAACGGGAAATGGCTTAGATGGCTTTGTCCATAGTCCACCTGCAATCTTTCCATTCTAGGTCCTTTATACAATGTTTTTGTACATATTAAAGAAAATGATATTACAGTTTAACTAGCGGGGTCTGGTAGGCAGATCTTGTTGCCTTGGGGGATAGCAAAACTGGCTGTTTTCCCTCTTTTTTCAGTCTGTAGCTAATCGAAGCTGTTTGCTGTGACAGTGATAAGATTCTTTTCATGTAACTCTGCAAGAAATCAAACGTGCAATCTTGTTCCATGGTAGGTTTGCATTCCTTTTAGCTTGAAAGCCAACTCGCGAAGGCGAGTCGTTACTTTCAAAGATTCATTTTTGTTGTGTTTCAAATAGATCTTGGTTTTAGATGCATTGCAGCTCAACAATAGGAGGACTTTGAAAAGCTTTTAAAGCCAGAGTCTTTAAAACAGCTCGGACTCGCTTGGTAATTTTTTTAACAGTACGTGTGATTTAGAGAAACATGTTTTAACCCATTAGACACTGAAATATGGCTTGAAGTTGTAGAAATGTGCAGATGATAAATATGCTCACCAAGCCTCCATAAAATTCCAAGTGAAAAATGTTCATATTAGTAAGCGTAATTAAAAAACTGCTTAGTTTGCTGTTAGTCTCTAACCTAGTAGCATAATTTTATCCATGCTCAGCAACATGCATGATCAGTTTCTATGTTTCTAAGGACATCAGGGACATGTGATGTCTATAGAGAGAAGTGCATGAGGAGAGCCGGGTTTTTCCAGGCTCAAAAAGGGGACTTCTGGACAGGTGTAAACAACAATATAAGCACAGGTGGTCATATACAGTAAAGACGATGAGTCTTTGTTGCTTCACTTCACATTAGATGAACAAAAATGTACATTTTATTTGCATATAAAACCCCAAATTAACAATAACAAAATGCAGGAAAAACCCTGACACAGGATACAACTGCAGCTGTAAGATGTAGCTTATTTTTTTTGCGAATCCCAGAGCTGTCTGGGGGAAATCATTAAACTGCTGCATAGATATGCGTGAGTTTTTGACCACTCTGCCACGGCTAACCAGAAACACAGTTTAATGTTTCTCCAAGCTCATCATAATTGTCGTCTTTAACGAGCTGATATGCATGCAGAGACAGACCATACGTCCATAATGGGGCAAAGAGCTGAAAGAGGAAAATAATGGTGGAGAGATAAATCACATGTAGGCTATACATAATTTTCTAGCTAATTGCAAAAGGCATTGAGTTGAGATGAGCTGGCTCAGAAACTCATCTCAGCAGATTAAGTGGGAGCAAAGAGGTCATTTTTGTGTCTGAGCATAACCACGCCCACTTCAAACTCCATCTATCTATCTATCTATCTATCTGTCTGTCTGTCTGTCTGTCTGTCTGTCTGTCTGTCTGTCTGTCTGTCTGTCTGTCTATCTATCTATCTATCTATCTATCTGTGTATTTTCCTTTCAAACGGAATTTTGCTGCTCCGTTTTTCTTTCCTGTCCTGGTGTTCGGTCCATCTGTCCTCCCTTCCTCTCCCCTGGTGTCTGCTGTTGGACGGAGTCAGCTCAAGCTTTCCAAACGGCAGGTGGAGCAAGTCCAGCATTCCCCCCCCCTCCCCGCTCTCTCTCTCTCTCTCTCTCTCTCTCTCTTGCTCTCTGGCTCTCTCTCTCTCTCTCCAGAACATTCCCTACCCTGCACGCCCCACAGTCAGAGACTCACACATACAGAAACACACAGAGACAGAGAGGAAGGAAAACAGAGACACAGTGGGAGGCAACTAGGGGAGAAGGGAGAAAGATGTTGACTTTTAGTGCTCTTCAAAAATGATACATCTCACTTGACAAAACAGCCACAGAGGATACAATCTGCCGGAACGCCACACTGAGATAGCGGAATTTCTGTTTTAAATGCGGCTGCAACTCACAGTTATTTTCATAGGAAACTATTCTATTTATAATTTTTTAATATCTGGCAGTTGATTTAGAAAAATGAAATGAAGAGTCTGCAGTCATGTTAGAAGTTCTGTGAAGCTTCACTCAGAGGATTAGTTCTGGGGAACAAGCTTAACTCATTCTTTCCCCCGGAGTTAGATGATGAGATTGCTATCACTTTTATTTCTGTTTAACAAGTTTGAAACTGCTGGGGGTTCACTTAGCTTGGCATGAAGACTGAAAGGAAAGTAGCACGGCTGGCAACAAGTTTACAGTGTATAGTCAAGAAATGTTTCCTCACATAAACCACAAATTCATCATTCTATTAAACCTTTGTTGTTTTACTTGTTTGGATGAAACAAACACGCTCTGATGTGTTACTTGGCGGATTTTGTTATTCTAGGCTCGACCCAGATCGGTTGTTTCCCCTTGCGCTCCACTGTGAGTGTCGTGTCTGCTTGTTTGTTCAAGTTGCTGCAAACAATGTGCAGCTCTTTTATGCACCGCTGTGCTTGAAGCTAAGGCTAACATCAACAATGGCAATGGCAAACCAAAGCGTCTGAAAAAGGGAAATTTGTCCTGATAAAAGTTGCTGCAGGAAAAGTTTTGGATGGCCAAAGCTATAGCGGTTGACACTTGGTGGGTGGACATGAATTTCCACAGCAGTCTCCCTCACATGTTGTTTTAATTTAGTCAAAACCAAAAATTTTGATCTCAGACATGACCAGACAAGATCTGTGGTGAACCATGAATGCCTAAGAAAGATCTGAAACCATTGCCGACATATTTTAGTCTAGACCAGTGGCTCTCAAACTTTTTCCCACTTGCCCCGTTTTGCCGGATGAGATCTTTTCACGCCCCACGCGAAGCGCGGTCCGGGTGGGGGGTGGTGGGGTCCTCCTCAGTGGTGAAGCAGCGGGATGACGGCTCTGTGTACACAGCAGACGGTGACGGTGGAGAGTTTCGCTAGTTGCTGTGATAACATACCTGCTAACGTTTCCTTCGTTCCGCTGTGACAATTAATCTGATGTTTAACGTATGACTTTTCTCCCAGGTTGTTCTCGCCCCACCTGTCATGACCCCGTGCCCCAGCAGTTTGAGAAACACTGGTCTAGACCAATGGTGTCAAACATGCAGCCTGGGGGTCAGGAGCAGCCCACCAAAGTAGCTAATCTGGTTCAATAGATGGCAAGTGACCACAAACTCGAATGTGGAGATGTATATTTGAAATTGCACCTATTTTTCTTAAGATGCTTATTAAATGTAAAGGTTATTTAACAAGATCTATAAGAAATATAAGTTATTATACATTATTTTTACTGCTGTGGTTTGCTTGAGCTCAATTTGTTGTATCCCATGAACTAAAACGAGTTTGATACTCCTGGTCTAGACCAAATTGGTGGACTGACTGGCCAAATCATCAACAGATTTTCCCAGCCCCAGTGTCCGTGTGAGGCTGAAGATGACGAGCTGTGCTTGCTCCCAAACACACTTTCTTCAAATTGCTTCAAATTATATGATTAAAAAAAAGTGCAGTTCATGGTTTTCAGTTACATGACTGGCATCTGTTCCAACATACTGGAGACATTCTGTGGAACTACAGCACAGGCCTGTTTTTTCATCTGTTGTAAGCCATAAATATTTAGATCATCTCTCAAGAGAATAAAATCAAAGATATGTAAGCAAACTGCAAGTTATGAGTACCTGCAGTCCATATACAGTAGCAGTCAAAGGTTTGGACACACCAAACTTTTGACTGGTTACTGTACTGCATTTATCACAGTGTTTCTTCACTAAAAACTGGGAGGTCGGTGCCAGAGCTCAGTGTTTGCAATGTCCCTCCCCTTCGAAGTACAGCAGTTTTATGTACAGTCTTTTCAATCTGAGCCAGTAATTATTGTCAAAGCAATAGTAAGGGCTAGTTAATGTAAGCAAGCTATTTAACATGGATTTCTTGGTTGTTAGTTTTAGAGTCATTTTTCTGGAGCATTCAGAAGAAGGCAGTGATATTTTGAAAAGGTTATATGACCTATTTGTAATCAAAACGTATGTCTAATGTCAGGTTTAATGACCCACCACTGACAGAGTTGCTATGCAGATGTCTGGATCAATGGGTTTGAAGTGCGTTCGCTTGCATCGCTGTACTCTGCTCTTTCCTATCAGTTGTGAACAAACCGAGTGGCTCATTAGTGCGTCCGAATAACCAGCTATCGAGCATTTAGGCTAAACAAAGCTGGTAAAAATAATTGTCAGGCAGTGGAGGAATGCTTTGTTTCGCCCTCCAGGTGGGCCCTTATATAATGATGTGATGTCACATGAAAACTATGAATTATCTGAAACAAACAAAACCGGCTGATGGAGCTATTTGGAACATAAATGTGTCCAAAACATGTGTGTAACCACGTGCATCAGGTTTACCAGGAGAGCAACAAATGCAGTCAGCAACAGCGTCGATCTCTGATGTTCTACTCGATAACGACTTACTAACGCTGATTTAAGTGCTCATGTCTGTATCGGTTTTAGTGAAGTGACAGAGCGAGGAGGAGGGAAGACAAGAGGTTCTACAGAGAAGAGAGATTTAGGGAGATGTTACCGAAAGACTCAAGAGTGCAAAACCTTCAGTTCAGTTCAATGCAACACCAATCTTGTGTAACCACTGAAGAACAGCACTTTGTTCCATGAGTTTGATACGCCTCCTGAGCTGTATTAGACGACCTTGAGCCTTGTGTGTGTGTGTGTGTTTGCGTGTAGTTTCAGGGCGATCCAGAACTTGAGCCAAACAAGAAAGAAAAGTGAAATCCTGTTCCCTCTCTATAGCAAAGGACCAAGGTTGTGTGATGCATTCAAAGAGAGCTTTTTTCTTTCTTTCTTTTTTTTAAAGTGTTTGTGTGTTTCAGGAGGAGATGAACCGAGGGAAGCCCAACTGGGAGCACCTCAGCGAGGACCTCCACGTCCTGATCACAGTGGAGGACACACACAACCGCGCCAAGATCAAACTCCAGCGGGCCATCAATGAGGTCAAGAAACTTCTCGTGCCCGCTGTGAGTATCAGTATGGCTCGCGCCGTATAGCATTTTATGTACAGAAATGAGGGGAAAACTGTGTATGACTGGATGAGAGTTCACTGTGTTGGTATGCATGGAAGGGGGAAGGGGATTGTCAGCCCAAAAGTGTGTGTGTGTGTGTGTGTGTGTGTGTGTGTGTGTGTGTGTGTGTGTGTGTGTGTTTGTGCCTTTTTTTGTGTTTTGTGTGTCTCCGTGTGTATGAGAGAGTATGTGTAAAGGGTTAGGGTAATTAGGGAACACGCATAAAGGGGTTTCCATGGTAACCCCGGGTTGTTTGAAAGGCTGAGGGAATGAATGGAGAGTCTGTTCACTCGTTCTCCCCACTCCATCACTCCTTTCACTCGTTCACAACTCACTTCATTCCCAACTACTGGCTACAGTATTCCTTTTTCTCCGTGTTTTTTTTTTTTTGTCCACACAAGAGAACATTTTGATTGCGCTCCTCAACATTTCTCACATTCTCCAGCCCACCTACTGCCCCCCTACAGGCTCGCATAAACGTACACAACAATCACACTGGAGCAGAGCACACACACACATACACACACACGGGTATATAGACACAGGGACACACACACACACATACTCTAAATTATCCCATGTTTGACACATAACCACAAAGGCACATATTTCGAAATCACAAAGCCCCTTCCTTTTTCATCTCTGCATTATTTGCAACAATAGAAATGGATTGAAAAGACCAGCGGGGGGGATTTCTATTGCAGCAATCAGCCGTCACTTCCCGTTCAGTCACAGCACGGTATACACCAGCCCTTAGCTTTAAAAGGATGTAAGAAGTGTCTGAAAGCAGTCGGGAGCTGAAACACCTGTTAATCTATGGTTGTGCATGTGCGTGTGTGTCTATGTGCAGGATAAAGTCAGTGATATGTGTTAGTTTAACCCAGCTGACCTTCCTCTCGAAATGTAAATCAGTCAAGCTTTTCACCACGCTGTAACTAGAGCTAAGAAGCTAGCGTCTCTGACACTGAATATGTCTTGTGCGGTGGAGCGGCTGTATTCAAGGTCTGGTCAGCTTTATTACAGACAGCGGTAAAAATCCCAGACTTTTTCTCTTTAGAAAACATTTAAATTCAATCGCTAATTAGTTTCAGCATACTGTAATATTTACTGACTTCTTGAAGGGAGTCTGACAAAAGTTCATTCATTTGCTTGTGAATTGGTCAGTGACAGTCATGGCTAAGTAAGCTGATTGTGCTGCTTTGCTTCATGTGTTGGTGTAGGCTGAGGGGGAGGACAACCTGAAGAAAATGCAGCTGATGGAGCTGGCCATTCTCAATGGGACCTACAGAGACGCCAATGTCAAGACGCGTAAGGATGACATCATAGTTACATGTGGAGGAGGGTTGGTGGGTGACAAAGGAAGGGTCTCGGTACAGGAGTCCACTGTATATATGAACAATGCCCCTGTTTCTCCTTTTAAATAGACTGTTTGTTCTCTCTTCTTCTTCCCTGTCTATTGTATGTGTGCGCTGTGTGTGCTCGCATGTGGGTGTGTGCTCACACTTTTATTGCATGTTTGTGTGCTTTGCAGCCACCGCCGCCTTTCCTCTAGCGACCCCTCAGGCGCCTCGGATCATCACAGGCCCAACGCCCGTCCTGCCTCCCAGCCTACGCAACCCCGCCCCTGTCACCACACCTACCATCATGCCTCTGATCCGTCAGATCCAGAGCTCCACCCTCGTGCCGGGAGCCAATCCTCATCCGGCGTTGGTGCAGCAAGGGCCCGAATCTGGAATCATCTACACGCCCTACGAGTATCCCTACACACTCACGCCCTCCATATTGGAATACCCGATTGACTCAACTGGAGTATTAGGTACATAAAAATGAAAAGTTCTGCACTTTCATGCATAGTCAATGGATGTATTATGGGAACTGGATACTGGACTCCAATAAAAGTTCACACGGAAATTACATTACTTGCAAAAAGTCTAAAAAAAGATTCTAAAAATTAGAATTTAATGGTCTAATAATAATAGCGCCAAGATTCCTTTTAACAATTTGGTCCCACAATGCTCTCTGGGCCACAGTAAATTTCTGCGCTAGCATTGGACAATTCTATAGAATTATGTCAAGTACAGAGTGGCTAACAGAGCCATATATAAGCACACACAAAATTATTTTACTAAGTTGAATTTAAAGATAGTACTATCACAGAGTAACTCACTGTGCAGCGGAGGGGCCGACAGAATTTAAATTACACTTGTGGCATGAATCTGCTTAAACCTACCGACAACAGTGAAAGCCACTCAACGAAAATTATCCTTCTGGGAGTGAAAAAATAAAAAAAAGAGGAGAAGGAGAAAGAAAGCAAGACAGTGGCGAACAGATAATTAAATACAATGCTAAACAATAAAATGCTGCTAGTGTAGCTTTAACTCTGGTAGAGGGAATAACGTAACTTCCACTAACAGCACAATATTTCTTTTGTTTACTTTTACGTTTAACATTTGTTTACGTAGCCATCAGACAGCTTGTCGTAACCGAGTCAAGTGTGTGCGACTGAGAGTCATTGGGGACACCAGGCTGAAAGAATATAGAAACTAGTAGTAACAGTACTAAAACTTCATAATCGGTCAGCTTGGTGTTGGGCATTGTTAAAAAAAAGTAGTCTCTACTATTTCTAGAGTGATGTTTTACCTGTGGTTTCATAGGACTGTTACTATTGTTGTGTCAGATTATTTGGTTGGAGGGGCCCCTTGTGAATTTTTGCCTTGGGCCCCAAAAGATTCTACAGTCGCCACTGGACACTTACAACACATTATCTACAATAACGATTACACAATTTCTATGATACTCTGTACATTGCAAGACAACTATAAACAATAAATCATGATATCTGTGGAATTGATGCTTTTTAAAAGACAAAAAGCAGGAATAATATATTTATTCACTGCATTGTAGCTACGAGGTGTTCAGTTTAACCTAATTCATTTGATAACCGCCACCACAAGGAGTCATGATGTACTGACTGACTGGTGAGGGAATCTTATTAGAGATACTTCAGTGAAAATATTGATATTTGGTGCCAATATTTATAATATATCGCAAGAGGCACCAGTGAAATAGATATTATAATACGGATATTTCCCTCATATAGTTTAATAAGAAAGGATCTGAGAGACGTTAGAGAAGCTTCACCTTAGCCAGGGAAGTGGTAGCTGTACTAGTCACTGTCAGAAAACAAAACAGAAACAAATGACATTTCACCAAAATAGCCTCAAAATAGCCTTTTTTCTTATTTCTCTCATTGTTTGTTGCAATAGTACCGAGTTTGCCACTGGGACAAATTGGCTACCATATCCAGCTCTTGTAATACATCCAGAGTGTATATAGAGGCATGCAGAAGCTCATTGCTGGGCTAACAGTCCCTTCTCCCTGTGTTTTTGCAGGTATGGCTTTCCCAACCAAAGGCTAAGCGATAGCAACCCTTCCTATCCTAGCACACACACGGACTGGCTTGCAGAGACCCCCATCCCCCCCAATCCTCCTACACACTTATCCCACAGAGCAAACACTCAAAGTTTGCTTATACTTTAGGATGACAGATTCCTCCACAGTCATTATGTAGTCAAGTGTCCATTCCTGTTAATTTCCTCTTTGTATTAGCACACTAGTGTTGTGGTGTGACAGCTATTTAACTTTTTTTAATAGTTCAGCTTCTGCTTGTAATTTTTAACACATTTTAGTGAACCCATAGCTATTTTAGAGCTGCTGTTTGTGATTTAACCTACGTTAAAGCTTATTTTGATCACAGAGCTATAGAGTGACTTTGCTTACGGCTGACGTTGAATCTACTAGTGAAGCTTAATGAGAAATTAGCGGTTTGGTTTAATATTTTCTTTAGAGGACAGAAGACCACAAAACAACAAAAATTCTGTCTCTTAGAAGCGAGATGTTTTTACTTATTTTCACCCTCAGCCTTGAACACTTTGTAAATTCCTGGTTTCACTGATGTTGGTGCCATGGGTGGACTGTCTTTCTGATGAGTAACCTTCTGTGTTCTGTTTTGGCGATGCCAATGGCTGTTAGCAGGTGCCATGACCACTAAGGTACGACGCCACGACAAGAGAATCCATCCTTACCAAAGGGTAGTGACCACAGACAGAGGTTAGTTAGCTCACCAGCCACTTTATGTGTATGTGTATCTGTATGTGTGTGTGTTAGCGTGTGTGCATGCAGACCAATGGACCAATTTCAGTTTACATGTGTCTGTAATACGGCATGCCTAAATAAGAAGTAAGTGTATCAGGCGCAAAGGTCACAGTGTGAAACAGTATTTGTTGCAGTGAAAGTGAAATAAGTGAGCAGATTGGGAGGAACCATGTTAGGGGTGACAGCTGCAGCGGTTATCTGTGCTCGCCTGTAAACTTAAACTGGACGGCTCTCAGGCCGGGACCCTCTCAATTAGAATGGATCGCTCCATTCATGTGACTCGGTCCTTGTGACTCTGGATTTGGAGTCCTCTCTCAGAAACGTTTTTTTTTTTTGTTGTTGTTTATCTCTTCAGTACTACTTTGACCCTGCAAATACTGTGGGAAGTATATTTATACCCAATTTCATTCCACTAGATTCCACAGGTATTTTTTTTTTATTACTGATTAAATCCTGTGTTATGCCCATTTGCTACATGACACTTAAACAGATTGTCTTTTTCTAAAGATCTTTCAATTCATGACGATCTTTAGTTTTTAACTACTAAAACACAGCGTGTGATAACTACTGAAGTCTGTGTTACAAGCTCTTTTGTACGAAATACTGTTGTTTGTGGTCTTATCAGTCGCCCACTGGACTTTATCATTGGGGCTGTTTACATCTTTCATTTATTTCCTAGCCAGAGTGGTGCTGTTACCATGTATTTAGCTGCAAAATAAATTTGTATATAGGGATTTTAAGGATTTAAGTGCTTATATAAAGCTTATGGAACAAGATCGCTTGGAAATACTTGTAGTTTCTTTTTTTTTGTTTGTTTGTTTTTAGTTTGTAAATTTTTATTTTTGTTTTTATGGTATGCTTTTTATAGATGAAGTGTCTCCATGTAAAACTTTATTCAAAGTGTGTAGCTACTACTGTTTTAGTCACCGTGAAGGTGGCAATGAAGGCAGTGTTTTGCTCTGTGTATTTAAGATGAGGTGACCTTCTCGATTCACAGGCCTCGTGACTGTTTTATGCAATAGAAATGGACTAGCTAGCTACAATATATGTGTGTGTGTGAGCGGTGGTGCTCTTGTTGTACACAATGGACAAAAAAACACTAAAAGGCAATAAAGATGACTATTGAAAAAACATCTCCAAAGAAAACCAAAGCCTCTAAATTCTTGTAGTTAGTCTTGTCTATTGTGAAACTGTTTCTGAAGTCCCTCTAAAATCACCATCTCTTAACCTCTCATCGCTGTCTCTTATGGTGCCTCCTTGCTTACTGTAGTTTTTAGGTGCTCTTCTAATACTTCATAGCAAATGTATCAAACCATAATCAATAATCAGTTAATCACCAAGATCTTATGCCTGCTGCTAAACATTAGCGCCACTTGTGAGTAAGTGAAAGTCTTTCTGAGGCCTGAGCACTTTTTCTTTGGACATAAAGGTCACTCTCTCACCCACATGAAACCATGCTATCTCCCTCTCTGTCCATGGTTTCACTGTCTGTCTGTGCTAGACGTAGCCCAGCTAGCATGAGTAGTATCACTATAGCAGCAGTCTCATGACAGGAGGGGCGTGCCCTAAACCTCAGCCCTGCTAACACATTCATGAGCACATATGAGCATCGCTAACCAACCATTCCTTATGTCAACACCCAGAGGTTGATGTAAGTTTGTGTGAATGGTTATGCCGAGCTCATGAGGGTGTTGTGCAGCTCTTATGTAATGCCCCTCCTGCTGTGTGACTGCAGTAGATCTGCCTTGTTGTCATCCCGACGCCACTAGCTGACACTAATCTCTCTTCTATCTTTTTTCTTTTTATGTCCCCCCTTTTATGTGCCCTTTTTGTTTCCTTTCCACGTCTGTCCGTCTCTGTCCGTCTAACTCTAGCTGCCACGGCAACTAACCCATGACCCCTTGACCTTCTGACCTTTCCGTCCACTGATGACCCACCCATCTCTGCCCGCTGGCGTGCTCATTGGCCCACGGCCCTGCCACTCCCCCAAGCTCAGCCAACCAGAGACCAGAACATTGGGAGCAACCCAGCTGCTTCTGTTTAACCAACCAACCAGACGACAGCGATCATGGGAATAAACCTCGGGACCCCGCCCATCACCGAGTTCTAACCCATACTTTACCAAACGTGCCTTCTTCCAATTGTCCAAAGCCAGTCAAATTACAGCCTGTAACAGCAGTTACCATGCTTATCCAGTAGACTTTACTGGGGATGGGCCGCAAACTGGTGAAGGGCTCCTAAATAACCCCCGGCTGTGCCAACTGTCGCTCTGAGCTGCCATGCCTTCAGTCCATTTGATGCAATAATAATGACTCTATTAATAACATGGTAACTAAACTGATAATGGTGGTACTTATCCAGCACAGAAACCCTCCATAAACACTAAACTGAAAGAGATATATTGATGTTTTGATATATTTTTTCCTCAGCGAGCACCTCTCGTATCTTAATTGCATTATAACATCTATAATTCATTTAAAAATGCTCGTATATCATCATGCTTTCCTTTGAAAGACGGTTCCAAATATGCATTTGAAAGGTCAGATGCTGCGCAATGTGTACCTTAAAAAATGTCTCTATTTCCTCCCGACACGTTTTAACTAGAAGACGTCATCATTTAGTTACACAAAATGCCAACGCAGAGCTTTTTTTTTTTCATTATAAAGCAACAGGTGCTCGACGGGGAAAAATAACAAACTGGAATCCAAAATGCCAAAGTATCTCTGATTGTTTCTTAATAGGTAATGTGTCTTTATACTGAGGGCGAATGCCAAGCCTGTGCAGCATTAATACACACAAAGGGAGGGAAGGTTGCGCTCCTTTTTGTCAAATTCTCGAGGACTTACACAACGATGCCTTTTTTTTCACACTACAGTATTCAGTGAGCTTGAACAACAGTGCCTTTATTTATTGAGAGCAATGAAACAATGTTACACCTAAATCTTTTACTACGACGTCATGGCTTTGTTCCCAGCTTGATATTATATCATCGGCATTTTACGACTTTACAGCCACAGGTCTTCTCAATTCAAATTACAGTGCCAAAAAAAAAAAGAAAAAAGAAAAAAAAAAAAGGTGGCTCATTTGAATTGGAAGTACAGCGCAGAATCGAAGCTACGTGCGAAATGTTTATGTGAGGTTCGGACGCCTCCGCAGAACAGTGTTACATTTCATGTCTTTATTTTATTGTTTCTTTCGGTTGATCGTGCTGCTGGAGATGAAGTCGTCCATATGTCTTTGCATGTGCTTTTTTTTCTCCCCCCTTGAGGGTGTGGTACGGTTTTACACACACACACACACACACATATACAAGCCAAGTGATGCCTTGATATAAAAGAAATCATGCAGTCATAACATCTGTAACAAGTTTATAATGTATTTTTATATCCTATTTTGTACGTGAAAATAACATTAAATTACCTTTTCAGATGAGAACATCATGCCTTATTATGGAGAATAATTTGATAAACATCACTATACTTCATGTGTCATAAGTAATCACGTCACAATGTCCTGATGAACTGGAGTCTCTGATGATCTCTGTATTAACTTGAGCCTCCTTTTGCTTGCCTTCTGTGCCTTTTGTATACTATGAGTGTGACAATTAACAGTGTAGTACAACATTAATCTACTCTTCAGTGCCAAGTGTAGGTTACTAACTGTTACCACTTCTGTGATTATTAACCTCTTTAATGGTATCTGTCTCAGCCTTTTAAAAATACATGTGTGTCTAAAAAGAATTACAGTGAAAAGCGAGAGATGTGTTGAACGATGATCTTTTAACTTTTGAAGTATTCTGAGCAGGAATAACTCTTTGTAAACTATTAAAACTCATAGTTGTAAAACTAACAAACTTTGTTGCTTTTTCTCTGTAGCACTTAATTATGCAAATCAGCTTCCTTTCCGCATACTAATCGCCAAACACTCCTTAGATACAGAGGGGGGGGGGGGGGTGGACCCAACCAGGGCAAAGGGCCCAAACATGTTTTTCCCACTTCTCCTTTTTTGTGTGTTCTTGCTCTCTATCTTCCTCTGTTATTTAAGTGGACATTGCACACATTGATGTGTGTAACAAGAGAGAAGAAAACACACAGCTCACCATGGTTTCTCACAGGCATGCACATGTATAACAGAAAAAAAAGAGGGGGGAGTCGGGGGTTTCAGGTTTGGAGGATGAGATGGCTTGGGAATCGAAGGGAAATTGATTGTGCAAGCTCGCCCTTAAACATCTGCAGAGTAAATATTCCACTGGATCACGGTCCGTCCCTGAGCTCTCAGAAAACTACAGCTAGTCACTTACATGCTGTGCGTCGTGGTAGCTGTTGCTTTAATTTAAACAGAAATTCAAGTCTTTTGACACCTGTAGTTAAAAGTTCTTTATAAACAGCACATTTAAAGTTTCTCACACGCAAAAAGAAGAGAATCGCATGAGGGTTTTTCTCTGCTGAATGCAGCCGTGGGTGGCTCATTCGCCCTCTCCCTGCCCTTCCTGCTTTCATTGTCGAGGGGGGGGGGGGGTGATATTGAACTTCAGGCTTGGAGTTGAGCCTGCACTGCGGAGGCAACCCCAACCCCACTGATCACAGAGAGGGAGAGAGAGGGGACATAATGTGACCACTGCTGACAATCCTCTGGACAGGAAGAAGCAGAGTGGAAGTACTGAGTGGACATAGCAAGAGAAAAAAAAAAGAGGGAATGTGTATGTGTGTGTGTGTGTGTGTGTGTGTGTGTGTGTGTGTGTGTGTGTGTGTGTGTGTGTGTGTGTGTGT
>JAVDPK010001288.1:272399-305818 GCA_034780415.1 Cichlasoma orientale | reverse complement strand
GTGTGTGTGTGTGTGTGTGTGTGTGTGTGTGTGTGTGTGTGTGTGTGTGTGTGTGTGTGTGTGTGTGTGTGGGTAGAAATGGGTGGGGGTGCATGCATGTCTGGATGGGTGTGTACTCTTGTCTTAGTTTTCCTGTTTTCACTCAAGTTTTTGTGCTTTTTTTTTTTCGTTCTTGTTCTCTGGTATGAAACACTCTTTAAGCATCTGGTAATGTATTCTGCAGTCAGCACTCCCCATTGCCAGCACTGGGGCCCACGGCTCCTAGACCTTACAATCAAAGTGTGTTTGTGTGTGCGTGCATGTGTGTGTGTGAGGAGGGGGAGAGAAAATGAGAAAAAAGTGAGAGGAAAAGACAGGTTGATTTACGTTGCTATGTATGCACAGCATTCTCCACATAATGAACCGCTCCTGATTTCCTCTGCTTGGTAAATATTTGATGACCGAGCGGTGGAATGATTTTAGCCGAATAACAGACGAGTCCTAGAAGCTGCTTAAAAGTTGTATTTCAAATCCCCCTCGCTCTCTCTTTCTCTCTTGTCCTCTTCCCATGTAAATAAGGCCAACTCCCCCTAACTCCACACACCCTTCTGAGGCAGTTTAAAGACCCAACACTGTCTCCTTGTATCCTTGGCAACCAGCATACACTGGGGTCCTGTCGTGGCCTCTCTGTCTTTTGTGTTTGGGAGCTCACAGAGACAGAAAGAAAGAGAGAGAGGGAGAGCGAGAGTGAGGAGAGAGGAGAGGAAGGAGATGAAAACAAGACTTGCTGAAAAAGACAACAAAGATGACATCATCGCTATTTTATCCCACAACTGAAAATTTGGTTTGTAGCCCAACAGTGATGAGGATGATGATTATGATGATGAGTAGCCGGAGGCACAAAATGGGTAGCAGCTCAGTCTGAGAGAGTTAGTAGGAAGAGAGAGAGGGAGAGAGAGAGAGAGAGAGAGAGAGGGAGAGCAAGAGAGAGGCCCAGGGCTGAATGGGGCATTGTGGGAAAGACAGTGGGTACACTGGGCAGTAACACAGAGAACACTAACTCACAGATCATGCCAGAGAGTCTGAAAACACCCACACTGGGCGACAATGGCAAACTTCATCGCTCCACTTGGCCCCCTCTGAATACACACATACAATGGCAGAATCCAAATAAGATGCTCTGTTATTCGTGAAATTTCGCACACTAAATTCCTTCAGTGCCTCCATCTCTTTGGCTGGCAGCAGATGGCCGGGTCCGAGCTGAATTGAACGTGCACGTGCGCGCGTGCACGCGAGGTCCTGTCTCGCTCTTGCATCACAGGTAAGAAACCCAGCAAGCCTGAAAGGTGTGGCAGGTGTCCTGTGGAAGTTATTTCACCCCGACTCTGCCTCTCTGCTTCAAGTAAATGCAGACAGCATCATGCAAATAAACCGTGCATGCGTCGTGACTGGGAACAAATTGAGCCTAATCAGTTAATTAAATCATGCCTAATTAGAGTGAGGACTGAGAAGGACCAGAACCAACAGGTTTGATCCTCTGCAACTGGCCTCATCTGTACGATGGGCTCTCTGCTGCCACTCTGTGTAGAATGTGAGTAACTGCAGTTGTTACTCAAGAAAGATTTACAATAAACAGCAACAGGTAAAGAAAAAGAAAGAAAGAAAAACAGTAGGCGTCAACAACAGAGCTGAATCTATTATCCGATTGAATGAATGCACATTAGTTCCAAGGAAAGCATCACAATGAACCTTGATTTTTTTCTCCTGATGGAACAATTGATTAAGAATAAACAAATCTATAAGCTGCAGCAAGGCCACAGAGCTCCATAAGAATAAATAAAAATTATATGTATATCTGTTTATTTATGCCTCACATCGGACTTGCTTTCACTTCCACATGCACCGTATATAAATGAGAAAAATCTGTGACATTCTTATCATCTACGTGGCATAAAGTCACAATAATGACCACATTAACTTAAAAACAATTTACACCCATTCTAAAGTTTTTAAATAAGAGAGCTATATGAAAAACATCTTAAATTTATGGATTTAGAAGCAACAATATGCCTGTCATACATGAATTATGAGAACCACAGTCAAGATTTTTTAGCACTGACTAATCATGATCCTGTTAATAACATTCAAATAAATAAAAATAACAAAAACAACTTCCCGTGACTGGCCAACAGGTAGCAGTGTATGGGATGATGCAGAAGCATCCACTGTGTTGGCTGACATGCAACTATAACAACAAAAACACATGCATGTACAAAAGAACAGCTTTTGAATAACTGTCCACTGTAGTGGCCACTATGCTTGAAAGGGACATAATTATATTATGTTTTACCATTTTCACCATTTTTATATAATTAATTTTACTTACACTGAACATATTCTTCTACCACCAATGCAGTTATTGTGTTAAAAATCTATATTTGCCTTTATTAGGCAAGGAACCACATTAGCTAACTTAAATGGACATAAAAACTGGCCGCTCCGTGGCTCGCTGTGAGGTTGCAGAACCATGTACCATGAACCATATGTTTCTCCCAGCCAATCAGCAAAGATCGGGTTATGTGACAGGTTATGTGACGTTATTGCTTCTGACCAATCAGCAGTGGACTACCTGCTCCCACACCTGTGGTCATAACATCAAAACTGGGAGTGTTAAAACGATGAAACCCATGCATTATCACCCGCTTCGGATATTATCAGTCCATTAAATGGACGTTATTAGCGCCATATATATGGGCCAGTAGGGGCCGTCTTCTAGAGAACCATACTTGCGTTATTTCATAAATAAGTAAACAAATAAATAAACACCCTATATAAACGTTGGGCAGTAGTAGTCAGTGATATATCGGACATTGCCACAAGTTCATATAACATTGTTCAGTGAAATGTACGGAAGAGGATTAGGGCCACTATAAAAAACAAAAACAAAAAAAACGGGCATTGAAAAAAAAAGGGGGGGGGGCTGTCAGAATTCTGAGATTAATGTCAGAATTCTGAGAAAAAAAGTCAGAATTCTGACTTAAATCTCAGAATTTTTTTTTTTTTTTTTTTAGTGGCCCTAATCCTCTTCTGTAAAAATGTAACGCACTTATAGAAAATTTCGGTCTATAATAGTAAAATGTGTTTTTTTTCTCCTCAGTTTTATGGTGTTATAGGAGTTTTATAATATTTAAATTGCATACATTGGTGTTTATTTTTACTGTGCGTCTTATTACTGCTAAAATCAATGTAGTAATAACATTTGTGATTTATCAAGAATTCAAGATTCTTTATTGTCATTTCTGCAGCTGAAAGGTACAACGGAAACGAAATAGTATTTTATCTATGTATTTGGGGTATACACGTACTCAATTCGGTGAATGAACTTAAATCTTTGAAGAAAAGTATAAATGTGTTGCGACATCATCTTATTTTACATTATTAACACCTTACAGCATGAAGCAGCTGCCTGTGGCCTGTAAATGTTACATGTGTTATATTTGTGAAACGTGCCAGTGCCAGACAAGAAAATTATTCATGAATAAATGTTACTTTAAACCCCCCCCCCCCCTTATATTTTATATACACACGTTTTGAAAAAAATGTCCTAAACCCTAACCCTAAAAGAAAAATTGTGGGGGAAAAAAACCCTCACACATAAAGACAAAAAAACAGTCCTGTAATGTGCTCCAATAACACTCTAGGGATGAAAATTTGAATTTCCATGTATTTCAACGAGTGCTTGTAAAGGCTTAAATGGACTCACATCTGCCCTGCAGTCAGGTTTGTTACGTTCTGCCTGCCTCTCAAGTTTGCCCTTCAGTGAAGTCAACAGGTCCCAGATCTGTTGAACTGTCGTAAAACCGTGGCCTAGTGATGGCCAAATGAAGCAATAAAGCAGTATTGAACCACTTCGCCAATTGTATTGAACATGGGTTCATTCATTCAAAGGTTCATTTCAGTGACATCTAGTGGTGAAATAGTAGACAAACACTGTGAATGTGAATGTGAACACTTAATGAACGCATTAAGTTAAATAACTTTGTAGAAAGGCGCTTTATGAAGTTTAGTCCATTCACTTGTATTAGTTCACAGCGCAGCTTTGCCTACTCCAATATGGCGGACACACAGTTACGTCGCATCAGCGGGCCGAACCAGTCAACGAGGTATCTGTATGTATATATATCTATGGCTATGGCTGACAGGACCGAGACGAGGCAGTGTCGGTGAATCACCTGATTGGACCGGAGAATAAAGAAGTCGCTGCTTCGGACGTCATAGGTCACATGTGTTTTTTTTTTTTCACCTTGAAACTCTGAAGCAGTGGTTCAGCAGAGTTGTAAGTCCAGGATTCGAAGCACGTATTGAAGCTTCGGGCTCACACAGTCATCACTACCGTGGCCGTTACTACATCAGAAAGATTTTTCTTGTTCAACTTATCACTAATAACTCTTGGCATTAAAAATAAGTTCGAGCCAGTGTTTTCTGGCATTTTTTACAATTTACAGCACCGGTCGTCGCTTTACGGCGGAGCGTGCTACTGGAGGTCAGAAGCGTCACGTTAATGCGAGATCGGTAATATCTAAGCTAAATAAAGACGTAGTTTTCACTCTGAAAATCCAGCAAGACTTAAAAAAAAAATACGACCTGTGGGAAATCCTCTTTTGGCAGCAGTGAATCCAGGAGGTCATCGTTCAATAGTTTGTCGTATAGTTTGGGGGTTTCGACATAGCTTGCTAACGTTAGCCAGTCAGCTCGCCTACCAGCTCCCCTCCAGGCTCCAGTTTGACACCTGGAATTTTTTTCAGCCATGGACAACAACTCACAAGGATCGGGGGGAGTTAAAGCAGGTCTGGGGAGTCTTTTTGGAGGGGGTGCACCTCAATACTCCAACACAGAGCTCGCCGGTGTCCCATGTAAGTTTCATGTAATCTAACTGTGATGCTAGCTGCTGTTACATTACTTTAGTGTTGCTGTACTGTCTTGAGTATCTGAAAAAAATAACTTCGTCTATAATCGTTTTCTTTACAGTGACTGGAATGAGCCCTCTGTCCCCTTATCTCAATGTGGATCCACGTTATCTGGTTCAGGTAAAGCTGAGTTTGGCCTCTTTGCTGTAAGTGAATGTGTTTTGGATATTTTTTCTGGGCCTGACTGTTTGAATCTTGTGTTTTAGGACACAGATGAATTCATCTTACCCACAGGGGCCAATAAGACAAGAGGAAGGTTTGAATTGGCTTTCTTTACCATTGGAGGCTCCTGCATGACTGGTAAGGAACTGATATACTGTTTTTATGCTGAGTAGTACCATATAGTACAGACTAACTAGAGGTATGGGGATAACCCCGTTTTGTCTGTCCCATTGGTCTGCATTGTTTGTGATTAGTTTACATCCACTCATCATGGGCATGAGTAATTTTGGATTTTAATGATTTCTTTGAACTGTTCTTTTTCCAGGGTGGAATGATTGTATAACATACATCTTTAATGAAGAGGGTGCACAAGTTTGAATTTATTTTGGATTTTCTCTAATCCACACAGGGAAAAAAAATAATACATACAGTCTCAAAAATATACTTAGCCACTAATATTTGTTTGAATGTCCTTTAGCAAGTTGCACTTCGACCAGATACTTCTGGTAGCCGTCAACAAGCTTCTGGCATAGCTGTGGCTGGATATTTGACCACCCTTCTTGGCAGAATTGGTAAAGTTTATTTAAACTGGTTGGTTTGCAGGCATGGACTTGGCTTTTAAGCTAAGTCCACAAATTTTCAATAGGGTTAAGGTCAGGGCTTTGGGAAGGCCATTCCAGAAGCGCAATGTTAGCCTGTGTTATCCATTCCAAAACCAGTTTTTGTGTATGTTTGGAATCATTGTCCTTTTGGAACACCCAATTGTGTATAAGTTTCAACTGTCTAGCTGTTGATTTGAAGTGAAGTTAAAAATTTGGTGGTAGTCCTCCTCCTTCATTATTCCATCCACTTTTTGTGACATACGAGTACCACTGGTAGCAAAACACTCCCAGAGCATGATGCTACCACCATCATGCTTTATAGTTGGTACAGAGTTCTTAGGTTTGAAAGCCCAACCTTCCAAACATCTCATGTCATTATGGCCAAATATATCAATATTTGTCTCGTCTGACCATAAAACTTTTCTCCAGAAGGCGTCTGGCTTTTCCATGTGGGCAGCTGCAAATTTCAGTCAAGCTTTAAGGTGTCAGTTTTGGAGCAGGGGCTTTTTTCTTTATCGGCACTCTCCCAGTCCACACCAATGTATAATTTAATTGTGGACAGTGATGCTGGTGTTCCAGCAGTTTCCAGTTCATGGCAGGCGTGAGCCTTGGTGGATCCTGGGTTGTTCCTGAACATCCTAACCAATTTCCTCTCATCAGAGGTTGACAGTTTGCTTCTTCTTCCTGACTTCGGCAAAGTGGTGACACATTCAAATAATTTGTTGCTGTTTAGAAATTTGTGCAAATCTACACTTCTCCTTCTTAGATCTTCACTGAGTTCTTTGGAGGTTCCCATTGTTCTGAGTTTTGGTCAGTCCAATGAGGGCTGTCAAACAAATCCTTTTCATGCTGGTAAAGAGAAACTACCAGTTGTCAATCACGAGAAGTTAACGGGCCTTGGCCTCATCAAGTTAAAAGTGAGTGTATGTATATGTTTGAGCCTGTATGTATACTTTTGAACCTGTGTGGATTAGAGAAAATCCAAAATACAATCATTTCACCCTGGAAAAAATAATTAAAAGCCCCCAATGACCCTGATATTCATGCCCATGACTACAACTGTAATTCACAGGAAATGTTAATGTTCCTGCATACAGTGAAATTAGCATGCAGATATTCACTGATGGTTTTGTTAAAAAAACAAAAACAAGCACAAAGAAGAAAACAATAAGCAGAGGCACACAAAGAAGCAAACAAAGTGTGGGCACAGAAGACAAATGCATCAAAAATAAACACGCGGAAGCGCAACAAAGACTGAATAGTGTCATCACAATCAAAGCAATCAAAGTAGTACCTCCAAAGAAATTCTTTCTAGCCGTGGAAGAACTCGACTGGTCTGCTCAGAACTGAACCTCATTTCTCTCTGTGACCCTCCATCCTTACTAATGCACCTGTGGGTTAAGGTGCCAATTTCTGCAGCCACCTGGAGGCCAGCATGGTTTAACAGGGTGTCCATATACTGGTTGCTGTGTAATGTACTTGAAATAACTGAATGTTTTTGTCATTCAATTCTTTCCCTGACCCTTTGTGGACCTGTTCTGCATCCTCGTTTGAACTGCAGGAGCTGCATTTGGGGCTTTAAATGGCTTTAGGATGGGCCTGAAGGAGACCAGAGACATGGCATGGTCCAAACCACGTAATGTACAGTAAGTATAGTTGCCGAAGTTACGGTTTACCAAATGATTTTAATGTCAAATTTGGATTGCATGTTCTTCAAATGTTTATTTTCCTCTTCCCAGAATTCTCAACATGGTGACGAGGCAGGGCGCTTCATGGGCCAACACTCTGGGGTCTATTGGTAGATATTTATTATTTCTTCAAAAATGCTGTAGATCTGTCACCGTTGTAAGAATATTAATGAATCCCATGGCTGAAGATCATACTGTTCCTGATTTAAATGGATAATATTGGAGTGCTTTTATGGTTTTTGGGTCTCCTCCTTTTGATTGATGCCTACAATAATACTCCTTTAACATTCAGGTTTATTGTTTTTGTGTCACTGCAGCCCTGTTGTATAGTGCTTTTGGTGTGGCGATAGAAAAGGCCAGAGGAGCAGAAGACGACATCAACACAGTGGCTGCTGGGACGTTAACGGGGATGCTCTTTAAATCCGCCAGTAGGTGTCTTTTCTGCTTATGCTATTTATCTGACATTAATTGATATTAATTTGCCTCTGTGATTATCTCAATTTTAAAATCTTTGCACCTCTTGTAAAATAATATGGTTTGTCCAGAAGAATTATGGATTAAATGTCACATTATTCCATTAACAGTTATACACATTGTTGATTAGTCTGTGCAGTATTTTGGATATGTTAATTATCAAAGGAATACTGAAACATTTCAGTTACATTTTACAAATGCAACAGTGCATTAATGATGCACTAATGATTGTTGTAATCGCTGTTGCTGCACTGGTGTCTCCATCGTGTGCTGTATAGATGTTGTG
This sequence comes from Cichlasoma orientale, assembly GCA_034780415.1. Classification (NCBI taxonomy): domain Eukaryota; kingdom Metazoa; phylum Chordata; class Actinopteri; order Cichliformes; family Cichlidae; genus Cichlasoma; species Cichlasoma orientale. The sequence continues at coordinate 297,660 of JAVDPK010001288.1, read as the reverse complement.
TGGGCATGTTCTGACTTACAGAGTGCAGCTGAGATTATCTTTGGAAAGCACCTAACCTTTCTTATTAATTTACTCCATACTGTTTGAAGTATTAGGTTTATCTTTACCCACCTGGTACTTTGGCTAAGCTGATGCAATTATTGTTGACTGTAATTAAAATGATTATTGTGACGCATGTTAAGCCTCGTGACTCATTCTGTTTGTTTTCTCAGGTGGATTAAAGGGCGCAGCTCGTGGAGGTCTGCTCGGTTTAGCCTTGTCTGGTGCCTACGCTCTCTACAACAACTGGGACCGTCTCCGCGGCTCCCCTTCATCCAGGCTGTACTAAACTCCCCCACACAGCTGCTTCAACATTAGGGCCAAATATCTTGAGGACACAGCCTTTAACCACAGCGCTAAGAGACATTAGACTCTGGTCAAATGCAGTTTTTTTCCCCCTTCATCGTGCGAGTAGGTTCCAGTTTGCTGGTTCCTTATCATAGCTGTTTTCCAGGAGCATTCTGGGAATTAAAGGATGTGTCTTGGAAAAGTGTTGGAATAAATTAAAATGAAATCCAGACGTAGACCGTCCGATGGCGCTTCTCCTTTCATTTGTGTTCATCCTCTAAGGTATTCCTGTCACTGATCGGGTCATTAATGAGAACACCCTGTAAGGATGCAGTATAAAATTATGACATTTTTTTATGATTGTTAATAAAACACACATTGTTATACTAGATGATATGATATTTGGGTTCATTGAGCCAATTTGTAAGATGACTTTTGACATCTGTTGCGTGGATCAACACTTGAATAACAGATTTATGTTCTGATTTTGGACTGAAAGACTCTTCTGTAATAGAAGAGCAACTCAGACCTGCAGTCAGAGGGAAGCCTTGGGGTCAGTTTATTGTATTTATTGAAACATTGCTTTCTGTTTGACTGTGGAAGAGGAAATCCCTGTACCTTGAAGAGCATGCTGTTAATGTGTGTCCATCAAACCCGCTGTATCATAGACTAAAATAAAAACATGGGAGGTGTTCAGAGATTTTGCTTTTAATCAATTTTATTGCATAAATGAGCTTGGATGTCAAAGGTAGTGAGCAGTGTGTATTATGCAGTGCTCCACCAGAGTATAAGTATCTACTGTAAGGAAGATGACAACGGTTGCACATTCAGAACATGTATTTACATCATGGAGTGGAAAGAACTGTGGCTGTGACCGTCTGTAGATGACTGACGTTTAACAGAGCAGAGCTTATGTTTGCTGTGAGCGCTCAGAGCAGGAAGAAGTCCCTGATGCGCGTTGCCTCGATCCAGGGGATGTAGGCGGCGGTGCGGGTGAAGACGCTGGGTTTGTTCTCCACGGTGCAGCCGATGGGGCCGAAGCTCACCACGCCGTGCACCTCCCAGCGGTCCCGGCCCAGCTGGCACAGCAGAGGACCACCAGAGTCACCCTGAGGAAGGAGGATGGCGACAGGTGTTGAAGATGTGGGAATTCAACCTAGTGGATGAAATTTTACTTTTGTGGCGCTACCTGGCATGCAGCAGGTGGATCCTCGGTGTCTCTGAACCCGGCGCAGATCATGGAGTCTCGGACGCGGTCTCCCCAGAATTTCTTCTGCCTGCAGGTCTTGAAATCAATGATGGGCAGACGGGCTTGATTGAGGGCTTCTGCTAGAGACACGTTCTCTTTCCCACCTGAAAAACATTCATTAAAGCAACTGCATTTTGAGGTCTTTCTACTCTTTTTAGCCATGTTTGCATTATGTTACTGGACATTTTTCTTTTTCTCAGAGGATAGATACTTCTGACTTCCACCAGGGCACCTGCAAGCTGTTGGGCAATTTGAGATAGAAGGTTAAAATATTTGGGTTTTCCAAACAGGTGACTATTCTTTAAAAAGGTGTGGCTATTACTCTACCTTTAACCCTACCACTAACACTAGATGGGTCACCGGTGACCTGGTGGATGTTAAATTTATAGACTTGAGTAAAATGTCCATAAAAGGTTACAGACATACACTAATGAATTTTGCTTGACTTGAGTTTTATTTAAAAGGACAGAAAATGAATGTGACGTTTCTAAGAAGGTTCTTAAAATTCAAGAGTAAAAAAAAAAATCATGTGTAGAAATATTTAATGTTTCCCAAAAAAGCATTGAGTTACTTATAAGATTTAAGCTCAAATCACTATTATTGCACACTATCGCAGTACTTCTCTCCACTACTCACCCCGGGTGTCTCCCCAGCCGGTCACCCAGCAGTAGTGTCCCGGTTTGAGGCTGGTCTGCTTGCGCGGCAGGCAGGCGTAGCGGATGAAGTTTGAAGGGAGGATGTCTGTGGCAGACTTAACCAGGGCAATGTCATAGTCCAGCTCGCTGTGAGCGGGATAGCGGAAGTTCTCGTGCCGGTAGATCCTCTTGACCGGGATAATCCTCTCTGCCGTTTCTGAACGCTTCAGCTGGTGCTTCCCCAGGACAATCCTCCAGCTCCCAGCATCCTCAGCTTTACCCCTGAGAGGGGAAAAAACACACACATAGCTTGTGTTTAATTTAGTGTTGGCACAAGCACGACAGTACAGCTGTAATGAATGTTTTCTTACTTCTGGAAGCAGTGAGCTGCAGTAAGGACCCAGTTCTTGTGGATTAGAGTTCCTCCACAGACATGAATGAATTGTTTGCTTCCTCTGGGTCGAACCTGTGAGAAACAACCACACAGCCTCCTCAGTGATTCAGTCTTCAAATTTTACTTGTATCTCTTCTTCCCATAGTAGCCTATAAATATCACTTACATTACACGAGAGAGAGGAGACCACCAAGAAGCTCATTTTTAGAGTTTATCTTCTGGTTAAGGAGCACTTTGCTTTTCAACACTTAACAAACCTGCTATCTTGGTATCATCTGAGGTACTTAATTTTATCCCTTTCACAGGCATACACAGGAAGCCTGCCCAGTGCAACCCCTATTCTGACCTTTTAATGGTGGCATTAAAAGGAGGTGAAGAAACTTTCTGGTCACGGACTTTTCTTACACTTAGCCCAGCCCTACCTAACACTGATATAGTAACATTAATAAGACAACACAGAAATAGCTTGATTACAGCAAAGCATTGCTGCCATCGAGCATTTCATAGAAGAGTGATTTCTGGGCCAAATTAGTCATACTTCTCCACTGGTAATAAACCAATAAATCAGCCAAGTCAAGGTATTGGCAGAAAACATGCCAGTGTCTGCACAGACTGCTGCACAGATAAGAAATCATTTTTGATATAATTTAGAAACCAAAATCTTCTGTGCTTCACATAAAAGTTGAACAGCCAAATTTGGTCGTGTTTATAGTGTATTTAATGACGATTGGCTCAAATAACCGGGCTTCTGACCTCTCAGATGCTGAAATTAGCAGGCTCTCCTTATAAAAACAAAGTAAGCCCACTCATACATATGCTTCTCTAATTGCTAATGAATGTTAACAGTGATGTTATATAGTACCTTCTACAAAGAAGAGCCAAAGCACTTTGCAGATAAATACATATTATATAGAGAGACCCATCAATTTCCTTTTTGAGCAGCACTTGGCTGCAGCGAGGAGGAGAAACTCCAGACTCTGGGTGGGCGACCATCTGTCTCGCTTGGTTGGGGTGCAAATCAGAAACAAAACTGCATCTGCTGATCAAGTAAATTTGTTTATGTTTTTTCCGTCTTGTGCTGTGGTCCAAAATCTGAGTGGAAATTTGAGCCTCAACTGTTAAAGGGTTAAAAATGTATGTAATGTTTTTCAGAAGGGAAGCCATAAAATGCCAGACACGTCGGTTTTCTGATTTAAAAACTGATAATGATTAGATGTAGCCTAGAAGTGATGTGACCTCGATCCAGCAGAATATTCTGGAGATTCTTTGAATACTGAGCCACGTCAAAGGGGTTTACCTGCAAAGAGACCTGCCAGGGCCAAGAGTGAGGCCTGGCTTCATTCCCAGACACAATCCTCTCGGCCATGTTGGGCTTGAAGTGTGCCATACCGCAATCCTTAGGCCAGTCTAGAAGGAGAGAAGCAGAAAATATAAGCATATTATTTCAGTTTTCTTGCTCATATGTTTACAAGTGTTTTTTTTTAGCCCTCACCCAGGTGAAGGACTTTATGCTGTGGCTGTCGTCCAGGGGTAAGTGTGTATGCAGCTGCGGGCAGAGATGCCTTGCTCAACAGCAGCGGCAGCAACAGAGACAGCAGCAAAAGCAGAGGAGGTCCTGGTACAGCCATCGTCTTCCAGAGAATCACCGGCCGGCACACATCCCACGCTTTTTATACCAAGCACATGCAGATGTACATAAACAGGTACACACACAACAACACACCTCCAGGGACAATGAGCTGTGTTACAACAAAGGCCGAGTGCTGGATAGTTCTCCTCTAGCTTTGGAGTTTTTGGGGAGTCCCATCAGCACTTTCACATACATATACTACGCTCACGGCACACTAATGTGCATGGAAGACAAAGACAATACAGTGCTGTATGTAAACAAACATCACATCATGTCACATGACTTGTAGCAGTGACACAGTGACCTGAAAATGACCTTTATCTCTGCATGTGGTCTAGAGCAACCGGTACTCCAAATCACCAGTATAGTTCTCACTATGTAAACATGGCCCAGCAGAAAACTTTTACCTTGAGCTTATTTGATAAGTAACGTCAGTCAAAACTGGCAATGAGAGAAAAGAGTGGGGTTGACTCTAGAGCACATGTGATCAACATCATCAGACATGATGCCACAATTTGATGGTCACGTGACAAGATCGCAATATTTCATTTGTTCTCATTTGATTGAATTTTAAGTTTCCTTACAAACAGCATCCTTTTTTAATTCAATTTTATTGATATAGCGCCAATACACAACAACAGTCGTGGTTTACATTGTAAGGTGAACCCCTATGAGCACGCATTTGGCGACAGTGGGAAGGAAAAACTTCCTTTTGACAGGAAGAATCCTCCAGCAGCACCAGGCTTAGGGAGGGGCAAAATTTAATAATTGCTAATGATTCCCATTCCCATGATTCCCATTTATAAATACAGTTGGGTCTGTACAGTACATTTATGGAAAAAATTATAGATTTTTTGTAATTTTGTCTCTGTATACCACCACTGAGGATTTTAAATCAAGCAGTCAATATGTGATTGAAATGCAAACATTTAGCTTTAAGTTAAGGGGTTTAACAAAACTATTACACAAACTGTTTACAAAGTGCAAACATTTTTATACACATCCTCCCATTTTCAGAGGCTCTAAAAGCAGTTTGATGTCCAGGTGAGGCCTGTTCCATAATTAATCCATGAGAAGTTAAACAGATAAAAGATGTGGTGTTGTTGAGTCACGAAGCTGTTAGGTTTATTTTTGAATTGTCACTCACTCTGTGCATGTTTTGGTCACAGAATAACCCCCCAAACGCTATCAAAAGTGTTTAAATCATGTATTTGGGTTCAAAAAACATCTAGCATACAGTAACTCTTTATTGCATTTTTGAAACTTTTAAATAGCATGAAATATATCAGCATAAAGAACTATTATTGATTGGAATATATTCAGTTCACCCAAATAGCGGCGGCAACAACAACATGTTGACATGTTTATGTCATCCAAGTTAAAAAGTGACGACAGTCTATTTTGCGCATTATTTAGAGCATTTCTTTCCTCCAGTTTCCACATTTTTATTGAGCTATAAACACCAGAAAATAAAAATGCATATAAAAAGTCACCCTCGTGCCCCTGCTACACACAGATCTGTGAAAATATGACAATAACTGCAGCAGAAGCCACTAGTGAGCTGAGCCTTTTTACCTTTGGTGAATGAGAGAGAATGTGCCCGCTCATCTGAATGGCAACGCCTGAATGGTCAAACCTCACAGCTGTGGTTCACCAAGTTTACATACAGCTGAACTTTTTATGTGTGTGTGTGTGTGTGTGTGTGTGTGTGTGTGTGTGTGTGTGTGTGTGTGTGTGTGTGTGTTTTCCTGCAGTGAATGAGTTGAGTGAGAAAGGGAGGAAGGAGAGTGGCTTCTATTCTGAGTCAGACTTTGTTCTTGAGCAACATATTTTAATGCGATTCACTGAGTCGCCGTCTTGATTTTGTTCATTGATAAAAATATGAGCTTGGATTATTGTGTGAGTGCTTTCCCTTAAGTTCAAACACAAAAGTAGCCAAACAGTTACACATTTTAGCCAAGCACTTAAGCACTTAAGTTGAAGGCAACAGGAGTTCTTGAAGATGTTTCACCTCTCATCCGAAAGACTTGTGATGGGGATCCCCAGGTATCTAACCTACAGTGGGGTTGTTGTGCTGGAGGTGGTCCTGAGAGTCAGCAGGCAAATGCATAAGCAAACAAACATAACTGTGGTACCGTAAATTAAGCACCACTTTGTCATCAGATGAGTTGTTAGGGTCTCACTCAAGGTCAAACACTCACCACTTCCTGTCAGCTGTTAGAACTGCAAAACCTTTTCGGCTGAGAAGGGAAACATCCTCAAGAACCTGTGAACAAGTCCAGCTGCCTTCAGCTTTAGTGCTTAAGAATATTCAATCAGAATTTTTACTGTTGGTCATTGTAGCACTAGTTTATCTGATGAGGTTAACTGCTTTGTTTAAAGCTTGGTTGTGTTTAATAGCATCATAATAAAATCAGAGCAGGTAGTAAACCAGCGCTATCAAATTAGTCCTGCCCAGTACGCAAGTGTATTTATTTTGCTTAAAATAAGAGCAAATAAAAAAGAGTTGGGTAATATTGCTATTGGCCTCCAGTGTCTATAGGACTCTAACATCAGTTCATCCATCAATTCGTTTTCTGACCTGCTTATTGAACTAGGGCTCAGCGAGGCTGGAGCCTATCCCAGCTTACGCTGCGTGAGAGGCGTGGTCACCAGGCCTTCACAGGGCTAACTCAAACTGTTTTCACACATGTGCTGCAGCCCTGAGCTTTTCTAGGACTTACTCATAGAGGTGCATGTGAGAACACGAACGATCAATGCAAGTGGATCAGACGTTAGCTGGTCTTTAACCTGCCAGCTCCCAGCACAAAGTCGATGTAATATCAGATTGCGCTGGTGTGAGAATAGAGCCTCTAATATTACAATGCATTCGCTGCCAGCCAGTGGGCATCATGTGTACTGCCTTCCTAAAAGCTGCATCAAATACGTGCAGTTATTTCTCACCAAGTCAATTTTCCTTGTCATCACTTCTTAGCTTTATGTCCATTGTGTTGCTCGTATTTAATAATCACCCACAAACAAAAGTTCAGCAATGGAAACAAATGTTTTATTGAACATCTACAGGAACAAGTTACACTAACTTACTGGTGGCTTTCGTGAAAAGCTTAGCAGAGTCGCATCTACCTGCCACTAAACAGTGGATACCGGTGAGCGGGAAGAACGTGACTAATGTGGCAACATCTTGAAAGTTGCACCTAACGACATCTCTTCCAGCTTCATTCCAAGTTTATGATTATTGTGCAAACTGAGGATTTAATTAGCTCTTAGTTATTATAGATTTAGTTTTAGTCTGCTGTATTAGTCATCTGCCGTTGTGGAGGCTCCACACCATCTTGGCCTCCTCAGTGACCTTAGCACACTCTTCTTCCGGCTGTGCCCATTCCCAGGTGAGGGTGACTTCGAATGGCCGATGCCTTCCTCTCCACAAATCTCCTGCTCATCTTCTTTTGCTTTGTCATCCTCTGCTGTGCTCCCTCTATGAGAAGCTTCTTCTGTTTCTTTCTTTTTGTCCCCTTCTTCCTGCTCTGCCTCTCTCCCCTGCTCTGCGTCTGGTGTTCCTTCAATCTTAGGGGCCACATTTGATATCAGAGGAGGTTTTGGTGCTTTATTCTTCTTCGAGGAACGTCTTGGCGGTTCTGGGCTTTTCTGGCTTTCCAGATGTTTTAGTATGGCTGTGTTCAGCTCCTCGGGGTCCACAGATGCTCCATGAACATCCCACGTCATCCCGTCCTCATCCCATTGCACCTGCTTCATACTGCTCCTCCTCCCCCCTAGGTCATCCATTTCCTGCACCTGCATCTTCAGACATGGCCTCCTGCTCTCCAGGTCGTGTGATGAAGCAGAGGTAACTTCCAACACTGGGTCATCTCCTTGTTTCTCCTCTTCCTCTACGCTGCTCACTGGGAACATGCTGGAAGATGCTGACACCAGATTGGAGTTAGACCCTGCTGAAGACTTCAGGTTCAGTCTGGATCCAGGTGGCGAGCCCAAGATGGAGTGGGACCCCATGTTGGAAGTGGAAATGTTCATCTTGAGGTCCCACCATGAGCTGATAGGGGAGATTGTCTGCACAGCTGCATCTGCCATTTCTGGCCGTGACATCACTGAAGCTTCTTGCCTGAACACCTCTACCTTCGTGGCCCTTGCGATGCCCTCTCTGGCATTTGAGCCGCACCTGCACGTGTCCCCCAACCGTGACTCACTCAAGGAAGAAACAAGTGGTGACCTCCAACCTCGACCTGCTGGACCGCTTTGCTCTGGCTGCCAGGGCAACTCAAGATAGCAGACGGATGGGCCTCTTTTTGATTCTTGCTCTGGAGAATTAGGTGTCAGGTAGCAAAGCGTTTGCACTGGGCTTCTTGCTTCTTCACCCTCCAGTATCTCTGTAGGGCTGGACAGCGGTTCTATCACATCATCAACAAGACATTCAGGATTTGAATACACTCCTGCTTCATCTAAACTAACAGAGGATGGGATTGGGGAAGGGAACTGAAATGAAAGGGAATTATTCTCCAGGAAGCCTTCATCCTCTGTGCTGGTGAGCCGGAGCGGATCAGGAGAGTGGGAATGAGAGCTTGGTGAGGTGTCAATCTTCAGGGATGAGAGTGTAGGTGAGGGTTCAAATAATTCTTCCTGCTGATGTGAGTTCGGTGTAAGTGGTGAAGAAGTCTGTACAGATGCTAAAGTAGGCGTGTCGAGCGGGGAGATGAATGGGGAGGGTGTAGTTGATGGAGAGGTCAGTTTGGACATAGGAGAATCTGGCATTGCAGAACAAGGGGCTTCGTGGATGAGACTGCAGGGGCGTGACACAACCGTGTCTGGAGTACTGCTACGACTGTGCGTGCTGCCGCTACACCCGCTCCATCGCTGCGTGTTGGAAATCCAGCGCTCGCTGAGTGAAGGAAGGTTATGGATGTCAGTGTATTGGGTTGTGGGTGCCAGCTGGTGGCGGCTGGTGGCGCTGACGTGCTGCCACGTGTGAGTGTGCAGCGGCTGCAGCGTCACCGAGTTCTGCTCAGAGTGCGTATTGGTGCTGGAGCTGCGTCTCAGGTCCAGTCTGGTCCACGCTGGATCCCGCTTGTGTGGCGGGCCTACTGCCATTAGAACATCCACGGAGCTCTTAGAGAGGGAGAAAATTGGTGCATGATCATCTTCATCCTCCACCTTCACAGCTCCACTGGAGTCAGAGAGTGACTGGCTGAGTGAGGAGCAAGCTGGCTGGTAGCTCTCAGATGCAGGGCGCCCAGCCCTCGCCATGTTGACTGCACTGACCTGTGTGGGAAGACACACCTTTCATCATTAAGTCACTCTTTTTCACTGAAGTGAATGTACTGGCCACTAGGGAGGAACACAATACTGGCATACAACATTATCACAAGTGCTGAGAAGCTTAATTTTGCAATGTAATGTACACTTTACTAACTCAGGCCTTAAATTCAACATTTTAGTGATGATTTAAACATTTCGATCATTCAAAAACATTGGTCAACAGTCACTGTGGTGCAAATTCAAATAAGAACACCAACCAAGAATGACTCTCAAAACCTTGAGCATATATTTCCAAATGCCTAGAAGTAGACATAGCGCCTTGTATGCCTTGTTATCCTTTATTTAACTCTAGTTCTTTGCGCTTAGCCCCCCTAACAGGTTCTCAGTTTGACATTTGTAGAGCTCCATAAAGTCGAGGGAAGCTGCAGACTGTCACATGATTTTATATTAGTAAATATCACTTGTGACTGTCTCACTAAAACAAAATGAAATGTTGCGACCCTGAAATACGCATTGTAATTTTATTTGTACTTTCAATTATTTAATTATTTAACAGATTTATTTAACAGATTCAAGCAGTAAAGACAGTCATTATGTTCTGTTCCTATTTTCTTTTGCTGTCATGCAAAATGTTGCTGTGATTGAGGTGGGTACCGCGGGGTCAGAGTTCATTGCATGATGTCATCACCTAGAGCGAGGTTGGTGAGTGGAGAGACCCCTGATGACTAGTGGTTGATTATTTTTTCATGCATCCGTGTGCTTGTTTCTGTGCCTGCTTCGTGGAGTCATCCATAGAATCGGGAGTAATAAAGTTGCTGAACTGAAGACGGAGTCTTGTCTTTTTAAGAGGGCAACAGAAACATTCTGAGAGACGCTTGCCAAGAGTTGGATGTGAAGACTGATACTCGCAGGGCGCGCGCACACCCACACACCCCCACTCCAGAGGCACTCCAGATTAGCCAAATAAGATTACGCAATCCAGATTATTCGGTTAATGAGACAAAAGGTAAATTGTCTGAGACAGATTCACAAAGCTCATTTGGGACTCATTTGACAGAAGACAAAGAAGAAAGAGAGACAAAGAACGATAGCTAGAATGAATTTAAAGTTTATAATAAATTACAATCAACCTTTTTTTTTTTTAAAGAAATCTTCAGTTTGTTCATGCACAATTTTTTCTTCTATTTATTCATGATTCAAAACCATAACGCTGCTATTTCTGATTTTGTGGCACAAAAAACTGGAAAGTAGCCACGTTTCACTACCAAGCTGGCCAATCCAGCTCTGATCCAAACTGAACTAGCAGTGTTTTGGCTACAGCTGACCTGAGGACACCCAGACTATCTATTTGCACAACATAAACTCCCAGTTACCCTTAATGATTGTTCATACAAACAAAACATAGTGCTACATCTGATGTAAAAAAGCAAATAATAAATTCCTACCTTTAAGTTCACACGTTATGTCCTGTTTTACCCTCTGCCATGCCACAGAGCCGGTAGCCCTAAATGGCGTCTCTCCTTCCTCCCCTTATTCCTTCCACTCTCTTCCTCCCTCACTTCTTAATAAGATCACCTTTGTCGTATCCGGCGTTAGAATAACCGACAGCCTCACGCGCTGCGTCTGTCTGCTGTCAATTTACTCGAGCTTAATCTTCTTCTCCGTCTCAGCTGGACTTCACGTGAAGCTGCCATCAGTATAAATGTGATGATTTCCCTTTGTGAATTTGTGTTCTTTGATATGTTCACATGCGGGTGAGGGGGGGGGGTACTGCTCTACCTATAGCCCAGAGGATTAATGGTCATCTCATTAGCTGCCTTCCAATCTCAGAGCAGTCTGAGCGTGTGGATGACTGCGCGTGTGTAAGTGATCAGTTGGTGGGCGAGTGGCTTATGAGTATTTTGATTCTGGGTGAAGATCAGGCCAGCTGTCAGGGTCACCGTGGTTCGTGTGTGCGAGAGAAGGGGACAGCACGCAGCTAGAGAGTCACTGTGTTGGAAAATCAGCCAATCTAGTGCTATTTCACACGATGTGTTGAAACTCTGACCTCCTGATGGTACAAGGGTAAAGTCAAGCGTGTTCATTCAAGACAGTGAGAGTCATCCTCTGATACTATGAATGCCACGATTACGCAGGTACAGGTTAGTTCCATAGATTTAGATGTCTGGCCTTCCTGTTCTGGAGTGTAACCAGTGTTTTGCACCTTGTTGTAAACCCTCAATATTCCGTTCAGGTGCCTCTTGATTGTCGACCTTGGCAATCACACTCCTGCCTCCTGAAGAGTGCTCTTGAATCGCTCGTTGTGAAAGCATTTTTCTTAACCAAGGAAAGAGCGGTGGGATCATCTCTGGTCTTTCGGGCCTTTTGGTGTTGCTGAGCTGGCAAATGCGCTCATTCTTTTTAAAGAATGTACCGAGTTGTTGATTTGGCCACTCCTAAAGTTTTTGTTATCCCTCTCGTGGGTTTATTTTGATATTTTTCAGCCCAATGATGGCCTTCTTCATGCGCACTGGCATCTCTTTGGACCTCACATCAAAAGTGAACAGATACCAAGTACAGGTTCAATAGTTGCTTAAGCAGAACTTTTATCTGCTTAATTTGTTATGGAATATTGAGGTAACAGGTCTCACCTAACCATGAAACTGTCAGTCAGTTGTCCAGTTACTTTTGAGCCTCTGAAAATGTATAAAAATGTCTGTAATTCTTAAACAGTTAATGCGTTACAGTTAATAGGTCCCCCTCGGTGTCTTGTAATTTCACTAATCTAAATTTTAATGTAAATTTCTAATACTGATGCAAAGTATCAGTTATTAAGGAGCCTTTCTTATGGGAGGACTCTACATTAAAATCTAGTTTTAGTTGTTTCACGAAATTGTTAATGTCAGGTAACGAACACAGAAAACCTCATAAATGCACTGCATTCATTATCGGTCCTGTTTAGTAATCAGGTGTTTTTTGTCCAAATTTCTTCATTATTTTTGACCAGCCTTAAAAAACAAAAGCACCAGAAAACCCAGCAAAAACGAGCTTCTGTGAGGACCGAAGTCTTTGATGTTATTGCTTTAAAAAAAATCACAGGAAACCATTTATTAAAAAATAATTCACCTTTTAATTTCTGCAAATTTCAATTAACAAATAAATTCAGCTCTAAAGCTCGACTTGGTTTCTGGGTGGCTGCTGAATTGATTTAACTTAGAGTTAATTTGAGGCTCCATTGGAGCCCAACAGTAAATTTTTGCCCTGGGGGGGCCTCAGGAGATTAATCCGGCCATGCATATAACGCCATGGGAACCAGCCAGATGTGTCACACCCTCACAGCTCTGCAGACTCACAAACCTCTCACATTAACAATGAACGCTGAGCAGTAGCTTCATCTTCGGACAGTCTGGGTCAAAGCTGGGAGGAGAATAAGCGGAAAGTCACACACGTGTTGGAGCTGAAAAATTACTTATTCATGGCTGGTGAGCAGGAAACTACATTCAACCTACTGCCTGTAATACGCCTCTGTTAGATCCTGCTGTTCCTCCTGTTTTGTTCAGATCAGATGTTACAGCTGGCTGTTGGTCTGTCTGTGGGTCTGCTGCTGCTGTTGCTGCTCATTCTGACTGCATTCTATCTTTGGAGGAGGAAGAAAGAGCAGAGTCAGTACCAAGAGCTGGTCTCTCCGGTGCCATCAGTCCCGGCACGCTCTACTCCGGCCATCCCGGTGTCTCAGGGCTCCTGGGCCATGTTAGTAAACATTTTACATAAAATATACACAAAATCTTTTGTAAAGCATTAATTTTCAGCAAGAATTTAATTTATAGATAAAAAAAATTCAAATATTAATAAACTAAAACTCTGAGGCATTCAGCTTTATCACACAGCCCTCATCAGGACGTGCAGGTTGTTGCCAGCTGTAACGCTGCGGTTCATGTTGTTTTCTCCTTGTGAATCTGTGTGTGACATCAGTGCCAGAACTGTACAAGACACAGTGACAAAAATATAAACCAGTTAATAATTTGGGGTGGAAATAATGTAATAGTATTTATCTGTTTGTGCGGAAGGCCCAGTGAGATCCCTTTCACCTTGCCTCCACGCTTCAGCGCACAGAACCACGGAGATGTGAAAAATAATGAGCAGGACAAGAAAGAGGAGGAGAATATGAAGATGGAGCCCCAGCGGGACACACTGGCTCATCGTGGGTCACTCTCACTGAGGAGTAGGTCATGGCTTCGTGTATTTGTATTGTTAATGAGATACATTTTTGGGGTAAGCCGGCTCACCTACACACTGGCAAACCAACAGTGCCACTCCCGGGCCTGACAATCACACCAAAGTATTAAATAGGTTTCATTAAATTTAAGCAAAATGTGATATTTTTCCATTTCCATCAGGCTGGTTCCCAGTGGGGACGGTTCTGGCCGGTCTCTACTCTGCACCTCCTCTAAACGAGGTGGTAGCCCCCCCTCCCGGGATGGCCTCCCGCCTCTGCTTCTCTGTGGAGTATCGACACAGCAGCGAACAGCTCACGGTCTTCTTGCTCCGCCTCTGCAACCTCCCTCCACGTTTCCATGGCAACATCACGCTGGTGGAGCTCAGGCTTCTCCCTGATGACAGGAGGCCGCGCCAAGCCAAAGCCCGGGGCACGGGTCCGGACCCGGAGTTCACTGACTGCTTCATTTTCCAGGTGAGGGCGCAAAAGTTTGTAGAAGTTTACATCTGGTGAGACACACGTTATGACCGAGTGGTATAAGTACGGGCCCATTTACCAAACAGCATTAAGTCCTTTGGTCACATAAAAGCAAAGAGGATGCATTGGATTTAGTGAAGGGGGACCTGCAAAGGGTTGGAGTGAAAGAGGAGGATGCGAGAGACGGGGTGAGATGGAGGCAGATGATCCTCTAAAGAGAAGAAGAAAGAAGAAGATAAAAACAAGCAAACTGATTGAGTGATGTCACTGGTCACGAAAACTAAGTCTTTGTGTGTATGCACGCCTCCCCAACCCACACATCTCAGTGAGGAATGAGTGTGTTTGCTCCACAGGTGTCAGCATTGCGTGTGCTTCACAGCACCCTGAGTGTGTGTGCGCTGAGCGTGGAGCAAAATGGTAAACGCCATGTGGTGGGCAGGGTGCTGTTTCCTCTGGAGGGGGAGCTCAGTCAGGGCGGGAGGGTCCTCTGGAGAGACCTTGAGACGGAGGAAGACACACAGGTACACACCAGACGCATACACCACTGTGCTGCATGTGTGCGGAAAGCTAAAAGTTCATGTTTGCTTTGTTTGTCAGTGTTCAGAGCTGGGGGATATGCAGATATCTCTCAGCTACAGTTCGTCTCTGCAGCGCCTTTCAGTGGTGGTTCTGAGGGCTCGAGGCCTACAGCTGCACACAGAAGCAGGTATGAGGTCATTTATGGTTGTGGAGTACACAAGTCCACCGTTATATCGACAAAGGAAAGAAAATATGAGGCAAATGTGGTCACGGCCATAGGAATCATACAGCACCTGTGTGTGTTTCTGAGGTGTGTGTGTCCAGGTGAGCTTACAGAAACACGCTCAGGTGGTGAAGATAAAGCGCAGCTGTGTGGTGAAAGGTGAAAATGAGCCCAACTTCAACTATAGGATGACCTTTAAACTGCGACCTCAGCACCTGGACGAGGCCTGTCTGAGGTTTGAGCTGCAGGAGCCTAGCAACCTCCCCTCAGGTGACTGAAGCTGAACTTTGGATCTAAACTTTGCTCGGAGATTAGAATGAAAATATCAATGTGCAAGCAAGATTTTTTTTTTCTGATTCCGTTTCATAAGATGGGCATTAAAAGCTTTTCTGATAGAATCCATCGAACATTCAACTTTGTCATTTTAAAGTTTTAACTTTTGGCATTTTTTTTCTCGCTTTGGAATAATAATAATAGCACCTCACCTACGGTACCTGACATTTGAAAAATGCAGCGTGTCTTAGAGCTCCATTTAAAGATGTAAAATGTCAGATAAGCTCAAAGTGTTACTGATTATTTGTGCTTTTTTAAGGCAAACCATCAAAATTAAAAGCATCTCTCTTATTTATATAGTTATAAGTTATAAATTTAAGTGTAATAGGAAAACTGGTTCCCTTAAAGGAGCAATTATTTCTCCAGAAAATTAAAACTGCATTTTCAGAAGATGACTGATCTCACTGATTCTGTTTATTTTGCTGTCAGAGCCTCCGGTCCCGCTGGGAGTGCTGGTGTTGGGTCCCTTCATGTACGCCAGGGGTCCTCAGCTGCAGCACTGGCTAGATATGGTCAACACGGCACAGGAGCCGGTCAAACTGTGGCACGGACTGCGCAGGCCCACCTAACACCCAAACCCCACTCATATAAGTAAATGCCAAGAACGAGATAAAATAAGACACACCAGTGTTTTTTTCTGCCCCCAGGTGGCCAAAATATAGAATTACTCTCAATAATTCTCTATTTTTTTTTTAACTTCATAAACTATTGAATAAGGCAGTAAATCAGATAGGAAACTATTATTTCTAACATACATCATTAGGGCCTCTCTACAGCAATTTTTTGGCCTGTAAAACATTTAAATATTTCCCCTCTAAACCTCCAACAAGTCACATAAGGGCAACCAAACACAAAATAATTAATAATGTAATTTAAAAAATCTAATCTTTTTATTTATTAATTATATTTTGACCCCTCTGATATAATTTCTGACCCTCCTGAATGCACTCCGGAGGGAACACTGTGTGTGCTGCACCTTTAGAGCTGGAGGAGGCATGTAAATCGTATCAAGCTGGAATAAATGGATTTAAGTATGTTCATCCATTGTTTTCTTTTGTGTTTGTATATGTAAATCTGCATAAAATATTGTCCCACACTGCCATATAATTTTCTTAATTTTGAATTTTTACAAATAAACTTCCAATTACTTTGCAAAAAAAAAAAAAAAAAAATGCCATCTAAGTAAAAGGGTGGCTGTAGATGGATCAGCTGATGCAGCTCTCAGGTCCTGTAACAGGTCTGGATCTTTTCCTGATCATCTGCTGTAGATAGTTTTTAGGCCTGTAACTGTAACCTGTAACTTCTTCTTCACACCTCCATTTGTCCAGTTTCCTGCAAAAATGTTATTTTATGCCTGTCAAACTGTGTTATTTTTGGCATTTTTCGTAGAAAAAGAAATGGAAGCAAACCGAGTGTTTTGTGACAGGCGGCTATTAAAAAAGTACCGATTCTGCCCAGCAGGTGGCGCCTCCTGCCTTTGTAACACTTGTGCGCAGCTGCAGGAAGAACAGCAGAACGTGAATGAGGAAGCGGCGTCTGGGCTGCTGTGATGGACAGAAACGCGAATCTCTTTTAAAGTTATTTACAGTCGTGCAGGAGCTTCATTTGCAGTTTGATAAAATGAAGATAAATGAGAACACTTTACTGGAGGGACTCAGAGTCGTGCTGGTTCCTTATAACGTAAATCACGTGCCCAGGTAATATGAACAGCTGTTAGAGGAAGCGAGCTACCTCCAGCATGATCATGACTGTCCAGCTCTTTACTGTCCTTTCTGCCGCTTTTATTCCTCTCATGCTCGCTTCTTGCCTGTAATGCTTGAATGAGACCATTTTGAAAATTGCTAAATATTAAATCTGCTGCATTTTTGTTCAAGTTGAAGTTTAAATCTGTTTGCTTTTATCCGCCAATTGGAAGATTTGATGGATATCTTGATCTTCACAGGAAGAAAATATATTTGGGGTAATTTATAAGCAGTGTTGTCATATAGACTGCTAAAAAAAATTAAGGGAGCACTCAATGATCACAATATAACTTAAGTTTAAAGTTAGTTCAGGGACATCAGTCTGTCCTGTTAGAAAGCATAAAGCATCCTTTTTCCCTGATTTGGTGCAAATGAAAGTGACAACAGGTGGTGTCATCATGGAGTCTGTTTCTGACAGTTTGGTCAGAAACATGCACGTGAGTAGCTTCCTGGAGGTCATCTTGTAGGGCTCTTGTTACATCTCCAGTGTACCTGTTGTCATGTCCAGTTGCATCAAAGCAGGTGAGATGGATTTTCAGTGGACAGCTTACTATCCCTGAAGTTTCACTGACTTTGTGTTGTGCTGCAATGAATGAGTGTTCCTTCATGTTTTGAGCAGTGTTGTTTACAATGCAAAGCACCTTTTGCAGAACATGTAGCAGAGCAGCATCACACCCGCTCTGCACAAGGAGAAAACAAATTATACATAAGACATATTGAGTATAAACAAGGTCAAGAGTCTATGTTTTAAGCCAGATCTGGCCCGCTGAATGGCTTTGCAAAGTGTGTAACTTGTAAAAAGAGGCATATATTTCATCCCTCTGTATATTGGTAAGCTTTAGAGCTTTCTTCCCACAAAAAGATACGATCCATGGCCTGCCATATAACGCTGAAGTAAGATGGCTGGGCCATTTCGAATGGAAGCATCATCAAAATTAATTTAGGACACCTCTTTCGACTAGTGACTGAACAGGTTCAGCCAGAAGCAAAAACTTGTGCATTTCATTCAGGTATCACGAGTGGATGAAGTCTCCCGAGCTGCAGCAGCTGACTGCTTCAGAGCCGCTGACCTTGGAACAGGAGTACGACATGCAGAAGAGCTGGAGGCGAGATGATGACAGTGAGGGGCCATAAGTAGGCAGGATATGAAAATCTGAGAGCACGCAGTGCCAAGATCATACACAACGTCAAGGAAAAGCCTTTTCAGTGTGTGTGTGTGTTTATGCTAACTTCCCAGAGTGCACGTTTATAATCTTGGACAAGCAGCGGTGGGCGGACCCCAGTCTGGAGGAGGAGCAGTGCATGGTGGGAGATGTCAACATCTTCCTGACTGACCCAACAGACCCGTCAGTGGCTGAGCTGGAGATCATGATAGCAGGTTCTTAAAAATGTTTATGAGAGACTAACCAGTGCTTTATTGATACATGCTCAGTGCAGACTTTTCCTTCAGTTGTTTCATGGCTTTTGTTCCCTGATAACGGCGGAAGTGTGCTGTTTTCCACAGAGCCCAGTTACAGAGGCAAAGGCATCGGGAAGGAGGTGACACGTATGATGATGTGCTACGGTGAGGGAGCCAATGCAGTCTGTCAGGAGATTCTTTATTACTTTTAGCAATAAGAGATTTACCTTTTTTTAGTGCCTTAATTAATTAATTCAATGGAGTCATTTAAAAGATGCTGTAATCACATCAGTCGACACATAACACTTTTGAAATTCTGGTTACATGTATGGTGGTGATCGGCGTGCTTTCCTCCATCAGGAGTCACCAAACTTGGGGTCAGAAAGTTTCAAGCAAAAATCGGGCTGGAGAACCAGGTCAGCATCACCATGTTCGAGAAACTCCACTTCCAAAAGGTAACGTGCTCTCATCAGGTGAGGTTCTGGACATGTTCCTTAAAGTTTTGTGTGGAAATTTAACAGCAATTCCTGTTTGTTGCAGGTGTCGGAGTGCGACGTGTTCAAAGAGGTGACCCTCGAGCTGACGGTAGATGAGGCGGTCCGGATGAAGCTGCTGGATGACGCGGCTCACGTGAAGGAAAGAGATTACAGACAGACCTGCAGCAGCAGACACGAACTGCTCTCACAGTGAGCTTCTCACTCGCCTTCTAAAGACTTCAGTTTGTGAAGCAGGACGAGGAAAATCGTGGACACGTGAAACTGAAAACTGGCGTGTGGAGCGTGTGCAACTCAATCCTTTACAAGAATTTCTGTTTTGCTCTCACGTAGCAAGGATGATGGCTTTAATCACCAGCTGTCAGGAAGCACTAAATTTTAGGCGTGTCTTTTATTTTTTTTTATTCACTCTGTCCCTAAAATGAAATTGAGAGCCTTTTTCCATTTACTGATGCACAGCCATTAAAACCCACAAACATATTTGTCTCGTGTTCCTCTTAATTGTCACTTTAGTCTTCTACATTTTTCATAATTTTGGTGCTGAAAACCGGAAGGCTGGTGGAGGGAGGGGAGCCTATCCCAGCTGCCATAGTTCAAGAGGCAGGCTACACCCTGGACAGGCTGGCAGCCTGTTGCAGGGCCAACACAGAGAGACAGGCAACCGTTCAAACCTATGGCCAATTTAGAATCACCAATTAACCTAACCCCACTAACTGCATGTCTTTGGACTGTGGGAGGAAGCCGGAGTACCTGGAGAGACCCCACACAAACATGGGATTTGCTTTGATATTCATCTTATTTTGAAGAATCTGCTTTGGGAAACATGACCCACCACTAAAGGCACTTTCCTGCCTTTTTGTTTTTCACTTATTTGTTGTGGTTTCCCAGACCTCACTCAAGTGGAACAGGATATATTAGAGAAAAAGCTAATGGGAACAGTGGCAGCTAAAACAAGAGTGCTTTGTTGGTCCTATTAGGTGGTTTTTGGTCTCAGGTTTCAGTTTTCAAAGGAGCTCATTCAGAGTAATGTTTGTGGCTGATGATGATGATGATGTTAAGGAAATGGGGATCTTCCATCCCACACATTTATTTATTTGCAGTTTCTATGCTGTGATTATGTTGTGGAGCACAGCTCTTAAATACAACAGTCAAATACTTCCTGCAGTGCAGGAAATGATGCTGACAGTGTTTGAGCATGAGCAAAACTGCACATAAAAACAGCACTTTATAAAAAAGGTGCTTTTTTTTTTGTGTTGTGAAGTGAGGCCCACTTCACAACAAAACAGGTGTATTTTATCAAAATATGGCAGTAATGACACCTCGTCATGTCAATCGGGAGGCGATAAAGTTAATATTGAATAGACGGCATCCACCCCACTTTGGATTGAGCTGCTCTTGAAATCTGGCCAAATTTATTACATGAACGTGACTGCCCAGGGTTGAGACCAGGAAGCAGAGTTGCAGTCTTACACGCCTCGCTGCAGCTTCTCTCCTCCCGCCATCCTCCCAAAACCCCGTCCCCATAGAGACGGTGTATGCTCCCAGACCACCAAGAACCAGCAAAAAACTATTCAAGCAGAAAAATTCACAAAGAAAGACCAATAATAACATCCTCAACTGCACCAAAGAGTAAAAGAGCTAAATGTGGATTGTTAAACATTAGGTCTCTCTCTTCCAAGTCCCTGTTAGTAAATGATTTAATAATTGATCAACATATTGATTTATTGTGCCTTACAGAAACCTGGTTACAGCAGGATGAATATGCACAGGTCGAGGAGGAGGAGTAGCAGCGATCTTCCACTCCAGCTTATTAATTAATCATAGACCCAGACAGGTTTAATTCATTTGAGACTGACTCTTGGCCTTGTCCACCCTAATTGGAAATTTCAAAAATCAGTTTTATTTGTTATGTCATTCACCTGGCCTTTATTTAGAGTTTCTATCAGATTTAGTACTCAGTTGGTTCATTCGTGGGGTTTTCTCTCTATTATTGTAGGGTCTTTACCTTACAATATAAAGTGCCTTAAAGCGACTGTTATTTAGCGCTATATAAATAAATTTGAATTGAAATATCTGAATCTATTTATCCTTCACTGCAGCCACTAATTTTGCCTCTGCAAGTCTCTGTGCCTAACCCACCGCGCTGCATCTGGAGTAAACATTAATACAGGGCGACAGTTTCAAAGCTTGTTTATTGGCAGTCTGGTTTAAATACAGATTTACAGTTTGCAGAGTTACTCGAGAACCAAGAGTCTTAATTCTCTCCAGAACAGACAGAAACGAAGCAGGAAAAATATATCAAATGATACAATATGCACAGAATTTCTGGCAAAAGGGCCGTCTCATCCAAAATGATCTGTATGGTCTGTTTTCATAGCAGAAGGATGAGCATTAGGGCTTGGCTGACAGATACTTTTAAAGCTCGATTCAGATAAAGAGTTTTAGTTTGTAGCAGAACTGAAATGATTTTTCAAGCAATAACTGCGTTTCTCCAATTTGCTGCTTTTGTTTGTCATAAATGATCATAAATTAAGCAGAGCTTTAGAGTGACGTGGTAGACATCGAATTCAACTTTGGGAGGTGGTTACTGACCTTTTTTGCCCCCCTTTGCTACAGAAATTTAAACAAACTCATCTAGATTAAGGGACTGAAGTCCATACTTGGAGGAAATTGTCAGAATTGGCCATTCATGCAGTCTCATGGTGCTCTTTTTATAGATCTGTAAGCATGAAACAGGATGTACTAAACAAGATATTTTGCTCTCTGCCAGATAGTACCGACACTTTTTCTGAACTACCTCTGATATCTTTGGTATTTGTGTGATTGAAACTGTGGTTACTAGTTGACATACTGTATGTGCCTGTTACAGTAGTAGCTGTAATAAGATAAATAATATAAGATAAATCCACTTATATCATTTGGGCTCCAGACTATAAAATTTAGCAGGTCTGACAGATTTAAGATGAGATAGTAGGAGAAGGTTTTAGATTCATACAGCCTTTACTGCACATAATCAGACTGCCACAACTAACACTTGCAAATACATAACTGTGACTGGCAGCTGATATGTGACTGGTGCAGCACAGACAGGGCCCCCTGACGCTTCACTGAACGTCTCTCAAATACAACCTGCGCTCCATGTAATGCACGTGGAAAACACAAACCAGCTGGCTGCTGGTCGAAGTGCAAAACCTGGTCGACAGGGAGAAATTTAAGATGATCGCTTCTTTAAAAAAAAAAAAACAAAAAAAACATGCTGTAGTACAAAGAGGGTGCAAGAGAGACAACAATTCCATAGGAATTTAAGATGGTTTTCACACACCTGTCCCATTGTCGTTTATCTGTACAGACCTTTCTCCTCCCCTGCATCACAAATATGGGATGCAGGGTTACCCACTCTAATGAGACTCATGATTTCTTGTATTTAAAAAAAAAAAAAAAAAAATCAAACAGTTCACAGGTGATAGTGGAAAACCTGGCGCTTTGAGCTTCAGTGAAGGCATGAGCATTTAGTTCTTAGACGTCTGCGTGGATTCAAGAAGCTCCTTCACTGCAGACGACAGATTTTGCACCAGCTGTCTGACCACAACCTGCTGCTCTTTGGCCCAGGACAGGCCGTCGTTCACTGCGGCGTTTATTGGCAGACAGAAAGCTTCCCTTTGCAGGTCGGTCAGCCGGCAGACGGCGACGACGCCGGCCAATCCCACAAGCAGCAGGAGGAGGAGCTTGAAAATCAAGCCAACGAGAGAACGGTGAGGTTTAGGCTTCGATTCCACGGCGACCTTTTTCTCTGCTGTAATGAAACACGTGTTTGACATTAGAGTGTCTCCTCAAACCTGAAACAAAAGATTTTCTGACCACTTTGAGTGATTCATGCATTTAAAAAAAACTGTTACATGCTGAAAAACATTCAAAACAGCCTTAAAAGATATGTTTGCCACCTGCAGCCTGTCCGTTCTTTTTCTTCTTCTCCTCACTCTTCTTCTTCTGCTGCTCTTGTGCAGCCATTGCTGCCATCTGAGCGTTGTACTCTTTCCTCCTCTTCTCCTTCTCCTCCGCCTTCTTCCGTTTGTGAGCCTCCCTCTCTCTGGCCTCCCGCTCTCTCTGCTTCACCTCCCTCTTCCTTTCCAACTCTGATTAAAGGATGAAGGAATTGCGGTCAGAAGAGATGCAGTTACACACATTCATTCTTACATGGACATTATGCTTTTTTCTGGTGTCCACAAGTGAGATGGACTGCATTTACTTCTTTACACAGCAGCAGCAAGACTCGCCTTTTTCTTTTAAAAGTTGTTTCTCTCGCGCACGATCAACATCCTCCTGAATGGCTCTCATGTGCTGCAGAACCTGAAAGACACTGCCTTTAGTTTCGGACTTCTAATATCGTGTGTGAACTTGCCGACCGGTCATTCTCACTGTCACCTTAGTGGCACACTGTTTGCACTGCTTCTCATCCAGACAGTCTCCTGCTGCCTTGGCCAGGCCAGGCTCCAGCGGGTTATCCTTCAGATCCAACCACTTCAGACTCTGAACAGACACAGAACGAGCTAAAACGGAACCTCAGCAACCGCACGCTTCACATCTTATAATTATAAAGTAAGAAAACAGTAAGTTATCAGCAGCAAAGCAAGAGCACCCACCCTGAGCTGAGAAAAGCTCACTGGAAGCATTGTGAGCTTGTTATTGTACAGGTCCAGATGCTGAAGGTTCACCAGGTTCCCCAGGTCATCGGGCAGACTGGTCAGCTGGTTTTTACTGAGATCCACCTTCACCAAGTGGGTCAGGTTGCAGAATTCTGGCTGCAGGAAGATAACCCAATCAAAGAGAGACACATCAGTTTTAAGAGTCCCAGTTGGTTCATCACAACACTAGAAAGAGTGCAGGGTAGTTTAACTTGTAGTTCTCAGAGTTTCAGAAGGTCTTGGGAACTGAAAACACTAAAAAAAATAACAAAATACTTCACTAAAGCAAAAGTAGCACATGTATTAATTGATTACTTAACAGACAAATATTAAAATCAAAGATGATCGCTCATGTGATAACAGAAAAACGGATTAATTTTTGGGGACTCCACAAATCAGTTCATGAATAAATTAGTTCAAAAATTTGGTAAAACGTCTCAAACAGATAATCTTTGTAAAATGAAATTAAGCTTCACGTTTACTTTGAACGTTTAATACTCACAGGAAGGGAGGTAATGTTGTTGCAAGACAAGTCCACAACAGTTGCTTTGGGGAACAGAGCCTGTTGGGAAACATCAGTTTAACATTTACGGCAGCCATATATTTAACCAAGAAACACACAGAAGTGAGGTCAAACCACAGCACGGAAGCAGGGAGTCTAAAACTATAGTACATCTTATGCTATTAGTAACTGAGTAACTTACCAGCTCCCTGACTGGCACCTCTGTGAGGTTACACAAGCTCAGGTCCACTTCATTCCCACAGATTTTATCCTTCAGGTTCAACACTTTGCTGTTTTTACTCATTCTGGAGTCTGTGCTGAGGAAACACACAGCACAGAGACTGTGACTAATAAATACTGACATGAGAGGCCAGTTTCAGTAGTTTTTACTGTAGACACTTTTGGACTAGCAACAGAAAAACCCTGCAAATATGACCATTTTACACGACCTGCTCACCTGTCACGATAGCTCCGGCACAACCGCGGTAAAGAGTGAAAAGCGACGGAAGAAAGAGAGTGGTTCGGCTCGTAAATTTGTTAAAAAAAAGTTGGAAGGAAAGCTCTGAGAGACTGGAGAGACTGTTTCTGGCAGTAGTTGCTGCCTCAATGAAAATCCACGTCACTAACTGAGCGACAGTGGGGAGATGCGGAGGCGAACAGCGCCTCCTGCAGCAGCGGAGGAAACAAAGCACTTTCCGATAAAAGAGGTGGGGGGGGGGGGGGGCTTTCAGTAGCCGGGAAGGGCGTTTCAATGATTTTTCCATTGGGGTGGCGCAAGATTTTTTGTTTTTCATTCTTTATCACATTCCAATTTATTTTCATTTATTTGTGTGCTTGTATTTCTGTGTATGAAACTACTGCTGAATGTACTGCTGCCTATCTTGGTCAAGACACTTTTGCAATCTTTAATTTCAAAAGTTGTCATATTTTTGGATTGTTGGAAGGATGGATCGATGGATGAATGGATGGATGGATGGATGACCTGCAGCCTTTAAAAGATGTCAAGAAAAAGCCAGACCCAATGTTTCATCAGTGTCAAGTGGCTAGAAATTGGCAATAGTTTAACAATGCCCCTAGTTTAAATGATATCATATAAGCTAAATGTTATGTTAAAAAAAAAAAAAAGATTTGTAATCTTGGATCACCTACAGAGTGGAACAATATGTCTGTGGGGTGTGGGGGGGGGGGGGGG
>JAVDPK010001288.1:257340-272383 GCA_034780415.1 Cichlasoma orientale | reverse complement strand
TTTTAAATTTTATTTTAGGTACACTCTGCAAGTGCCAGATCGGAGCCCCTTTTACCTTCAGAACTACCTTAATTCTTCATGGCATAGATTCAACAAGGTGACAGTTGCCTCAGATTTGTTGGCTGCACACTGATGATGCGAAACTCCTCTTCCACCATCTCAAATATGCTCTGTTGGATTGACTGTGGAGGCCATTTGAGTACAATCATGTTCAGCTTTGTGACATGGCACGTTATCTTGCTGGAAGCAGCCATCCAAAGATGGATACACTGTGATCATAAAGGGATGGTCATAGTCAGCAACAATACTCAGGTAGGCTTTGGATGTTTAAATGATGCCAAATTGGTACTAAAAGCCCCAAAGATGGATCCATGTTTTCATCTCCACAGTGGAAACGTCTGTTGCTGCAGAAATTGAGACTTATTAGACCAGACAACATTTTTTCAATGTTTTATATTCCATTGTCCAATTTTGGTGAGACAGTCTAAATTGTAGCCTCAGTTTTCTGTTCTTAGACAAGAGTGGCACCTGCTGTGGTCTTCTGCTGCTATAGGCCATCTGCCTCAAGGTCCCACATGTTGTGCTTTGAGACATGAAAAACATCTCTCAAACCACAACTGGTTGTATCCAGTGTGTATTTAAGCTGCTGTTGGCTTCCTATCAGCTCGAAGCAGTCTTGCCATTTGCTTCTGACCTTTGGCATCAACTCTGTAGACCGTTGTGCAGGAAAATCGCAGCAGATCAGCAGTTCCTGAAATATTCAGACTAGCCCATCTGGCACCAACATTCAAAGTCAGAACTTCAGCAGGCTATTTTGACCATGTCTACATGCCAAAATGCATTGAGTCTCTGTCATGTGATTGGCTGATTATTTATTTACATAAACAAGCAGTTGATCAGTGCCAGTGATTGTACATTCCACTTTCCATTTATTTAGATCCTTTTTAAAAAAAATTAAATCATATATTGATATATATATACGTCTATGTTCTCCAAATGTGTTCGGTCTGTTGATTCTGCAATAAACTTACATAAAGCCATACAAAGAAAGCGTTAAAGTAATAACTGCATTGCTTTATGTTCCTGAAGATGAGCATGTAACTAGATATGTCAGCTAACTTCAAAGAAATTCACTGTGTACTTGAATATTGCATACATTGCTTATCAAATGCATGCAATACATATAATAATGCATAACAGGTCAGTAAGCATTAAGATGCATTAGATGACACAAAAATGGACCTCTCTGTTCTTTGGTTTGGATCAATGGAAATGAACCACAGATGTAAACACAGACGACTCATAAGTTCATGTCATCAACAATATTTGATTTTTAGTTTAAATTCAACCTCACTAAAATTCTTTGGAAGTGGTCCACAGTGAAAACATAATTCCTAAAAACAGAATGACTGCTATGATATAAATAATTAAGAAAACTCTGTTGATGACTTTAGCCATTCTGGTCCAGTAGCCGCACTTCTCCTCTTCGCTCCCGTTGCTGTTGATTGTTTTCTCAGTCGTCTGCAGCTCATCTGAGGTCTTGTCCATGTCAAAGGACACCATCAGTTTGTTGCTGTCCTGAGGTGAATTTGTAGAAAGATAAGATTTTAGGCCATATATGGTCCAATAATTGCTGCAATATGCAACACAAGTTTTTTCCTTTGTGATTTAATAAAAAAAAAAAAGTGTTTTCCTCATTCAAATCTATTTTCTTATTTTCTCCA
Organism: Cichlasoma orientale; assembly: GCA_034780415.1. Taxonomy (NCBI): domain Eukaryota; kingdom Metazoa; phylum Chordata; class Actinopteri; order Cichliformes; family Cichlidae; genus Cichlasoma; species Cichlasoma orientale. The sequence goes on along the minus strand of JAVDPK010001288.1, from coordinate 270,659 downwards.
CTTATGAAGATATAATCCCTGTCAATAGTTGTTATACATCATTCTAACCTCTTTGGTCACAGATGGCACTTCATCAGAAGATTCACCATAGACAGGTGCACAGTAAATGAATTTCTTCATATCTGGAAGGACATGAGAGACACACAGAATGCCCAACTATTAAAATAGTATAATAACCAGTGTGTAGTACGCTGCCAAAGAGTCTGAGTTTGTAAACATTGTAGAATTCTCACTATAATAAGGTGATGATATGATATTATGATAAACGTACCTCTAAAACAGCTGTGGAAGTTGGCTTTGTCCCGTTTGTCCCCACAGTTCCCAGCCAGGCTTCGGTCTTCATTTGTCTCACTGTGTTGGACTGCAGAGTCTTTCTCAATCAGATGCATCACCAACATTGTCTCCAGGAGGCTGAGCAGCATCAGAGCAAAAATCCCAATGCAGTAGACAGCTGAGGAGAGCGGGCAATATCATTAAGACGGAGAACTTATTCTTACACTTATACGTATTGAGTCTGTGGGCCAGATTTACTAGCAGCCTGCAGCAGCACTAAACCGGTGTTTGGAGGTAAAAAGTTACCATTGGGATTCATTAAAGAAACACTGTGTCGATTTTGCAACTGAAAGGAGTGGGCATTATTGTATATGTGTTTTTGAACTTCTTTTCAGAGTGCAAAATTATGGGAGGAGAGTATTTAAAATCATTCAAACATGACTTACTAAGGTCTGCAAAGCAGAATTCACTACAAACTGCACCACAATTAATCCTGAATAAAATAACAAAAATACTCCTAGTTGCTACTAAAGAGTGTTTCATTTATTTGGAATGCCGGGGGGGGGGGGGGCATTTATCACAGGTGAGCTGCTCAAAGCTTTTGGCTATGTTCTGGTATTTTGATGTAACACAGCAGAACTTAACTGAAATGAACTTAAAGTGGAGGGAAGGATCGAATCTTAGTCATCATGAGGATGCATCTCGTGTTGAGTGTGACAATCAGCCAGGTTCCTTTATTTTTACAGTGAGATGAGCAGTTCGCAGCGTTTCAGATTTCTATTCGCTTTTCTACAAAGAAATCATAATGAAAACCGCATATATATATTTTAATCAGCAGTGTGCACATGCTCTGCAACACCACAGTTCTTACAATGAGAAATTAATAGCTGCCACTTTACACAGCTCACAGAAAACAAACAAACAAACAAATAAACAAACAAGTGCAATGCATTCATGTATGCAGAGCAACTGGAAAGCTTTACAAACAATTACTATTTCTGATATGTACTTGGACATGTTGGCCAAAAAGTCCCCGACGGATTGATCAGTGCATCTTTAGTAGATTTCTTTGGTCATTATGGAAATTAAATGTAGTTTAAAAAATAGCTTATTGTTAGAAGATCAACTGTAGAAGTTTCCACTTTGCATTTTTGCAATTGTGACTTAAGCTAATTTCCCTGATTAGTAAATCTGGCCCAGTGTGCGCAGTCAAATGAAAGCTAGGTTCAATTGCTTTACCTATCAGTGGAATCTTGTTTGAAGAGCAGGGCAGAATATCATTGAGAATGAGCTGCATCACTGTGACAGCGAGCAGGACAGTGATCTTGAAGCCGAGTTTCTCGCCCCCGCTGTCTGAGATCAGGAAGGAAGCCATGTCCAGAAACAAGAAGAAGAGAACCGGCAGCAAGAAATTGGCAATGTACAGGATAGACCTCCTCTTCATGGTAATCTGTGAAATTAACTCTAATGTAGTTAATCATCTTGCTTCTATATTTTTGACAGAAGCAGCTTTATAAATATCACAAAAAAGACAACTAAGGGAAAAACCCCCAAACCAATAGATCTTTAGGAGTATGGGGTATCTGGACCTTTGTGGCCCATTGTTATTTTCTAAGGGAGAGGCTAGCCAACCTTCAGTATCCACGATCTCGTAATTTTGGTCACTACCCAAAACTCATGACCATAGATGATGTTAGGGAAGTAGATCAACTGGTAAATCAACAGCTTCGCTTTCACCCTCAGCTCTCTCTTCACCACAACAGACCGACGCAGCGTCTGCAGCCCCAATTCGTCTGTCAATCTTCTGTCTCCCCTTACTTATGAACAACACTCTGAGATACTTAAACTCCTCCACTTGTGGCAGCAACTCGTCCCTGACGAGGTCGTGTCATTCCACGCAGACCCTCCATTTCAGGGGGACTATCAAAGCTCATCATAGTTATTTGCAAAATGCTGGACTAAATGAGTCTTGCTTTAAACATATCCAAATTGTGCTGAGATTAATGCATGATGCCTGCATCATCACAGCTGGAGGATAATGTAATTGTAAGAAATACGGGTAGGATACAAAGCTGATTCATTTCCATTTCTAGCCCTAATAAAATGCATGTTCACTGGAGTGCACCACTGCTATTTCGACCAAACTAACTTGGCAACAAACACACCGGATCGCCCTATAACTCTGTAAACCACAGCAGCATGGGTAGGCACGTGTGGCTTGGCACCAAGTGGCTACATTACAATGTTAATGAAACAACACTTCCGCATTTCTGCTTCCGAAAATACTTACAGTGTAAACAATTGTAGTTTGGTTGAAGCCAAACTGGTTAACAGTTTTTTTAGTGACCGACATGTTGATGAACAACCACTCGTACTGCGTCTGCATCACCTCACGAGACCACTGTGAGATCAAGGTACTGTTTTCCTGGTAGAATAACATAATTTCTTGATCTGCGGTGAAATATAAAAATAATCGTGAGCCGTCCTAGAAGGAAGGAATATATGTTGTGATATCTGATGGTGGGTGTTCATATGGGCTCACCAGAGTGCATGACTGACTTGAAGGTTAGGTTGCAGCGTTGAATATCAAAGGGGAATTTATAAACATGCATCTTGCAAGTGCTCAGCACTACCTGGTCATTCCTAAATTCAACCCAGCCGTAACTCCTAATGTTGAGATAAGGACTCGGAGAGGCTTTGTCACTCTCTGTCCTGAGAAACAAATGAGAACAAATATTATAGTATCTGTTTCAGACTATGACAAATAACTTATACAACTTGCATTTACCTACTACTGCTTCATGCAGCTTTAATGCATTGCACCACCACATCTTAGTTGCTCACTTCGTGGACTATGTGATGCTTTGAACTACTTTTTACTATATGATGTGAACTAAAAAGAAATGAGACTTTCAAAGACAAAATTAATATCAAGTAAAATAATTACTTTTAAGCTTTTCTTGCCTATATTTCTGATTCGATTTGCAACTCATTTAATGACTGAAAGGCTACGCTCTCATGAAAAACAAACATTATGGGTGACCCCCAAATTTTGAGCAGTGCAGCACACTGTCTGTATGTTTGCTCTGCAAATGAGTCTAATGTTAATTAATGCTGCATCGTTAGTGACCGTTTGTGAATCAGTGAGTGTGCATGTGCATCCAGTAACTTACATCTCTTCAATAGTTAGATCTGGCATCCATAAAAGCCCAGTAGGAACTAAAATATGATCAAGTCCACAGAATCGATCTGGATCCCACCAAATGTGTTGATTGTCCCATCTCTGCACACAGGGATGGGAAAGAGAAAGAAGCAGTACAAGCAGAGAAAAAAGAATGGAAAAGATGAAAACATGTCATTTTAAAAAAATAATAATTTTAATTTCAACAACACAGTGAGAAATTCTGTATTTCTAGGAGGAAACTCACCAAATAAACCCAAATGTAAGAAATGAAGGTCTGGTCACTTTCTCTCTGCGAGCAAAGAAATTGAGCACAGTGTTACTTCAGGGAGAAGCTGATCTTTTGACATAGACAGTGTCAAATTTAATCACTGATGCCTATACATCAGTGGAGGTAATGCTGCTGCACTCTCTAAGCCTCTGGCCTTCCATGTATTCACAGGAAAAGGCTGCTTCAAATCAGAGCCAAATGAAGATAGAAATAACCGTATTCCTCTGATTTTCAAAGTTCTGACTGAAGTTCAATATGTATGAAAACGTTTCCACCAACACAAATGTAGCTGATAAAAGAAAATTGTAACACAACATAACAAGCAAACTAAAAAACTCAACATCTGTCACAGATTAAAAAATAATTTATTTAAATCTGATAGGTGGGAGTCATTTGTTTGATTGAAATGGCAATGAATGAATCAGAGGTCTGTTACGATCCAGGAATGGCAAATGAGCCTTTTTAGATTATCCACCACCAAAAAAAAAAAAAAAGAGAGAAGTGAAACAATAAAAAAAAAGTGAATCAACAAAAACAAACAAACAAACAAACACAAAGAGACAAAAACAAAAATAGCTTAAAACAACTTACCATATCTAGAATGACAAAAATTTTCATTTCGAGGAATATCCATGTAAGATGTCTGTGATGTTTAACAGGCCGGCTCAGAGTGTACTTCTGGTTGTCTTTGGTTAGGTTCAGGTGGTTTGCAACAGCCTGAAAGCTGCAACTTTCATTAGTTTTCACTTCTTTCTCTGAAATCATGAGACACAAACTCTATCAGAGTCAGTTTGTGAGAGAAAAACAGCCTCCCACTTTTCCATGCCGGCTCAGTTCTGCTCTTCTAGACATCAAACTTTGTGTTTGTCCACATTAGTGCTTAATGAGCTAATGATGTCAATGACCAAGAGTAAGCTCTGTGAGTAGGTGTAGACTGCTTCAGAACAAACCATTAAAGGCACCGGCTCACAGATGTAACCCAGTATCCCGGGACTTGCGGTTACTAAAAGGCCTGGATTGCAGGATGTATCTCATTAGTTCTCTAATTAAATTATTTCGAGTGTGAAGATCTGTGCAGATTCATTCAGTTTTATTTTTTAATCCATTTTCTAAATGCATTCGTTTCAGCAAATCCTTATTAACTTTAGCCGGACATTAAAACTCAAACCAAAATTCAAACATGAACCCAGTTCATTCACACACTGCCTACAACACCAAGAAATCCTTATGACAGTTCAGATTCAGAAGCAGAAAAAGAACAAAAAATATACTTCTGGAGTTTTAGTTTCCTACCTCGCATTTGTTCAAAGATGAAAATATATTCAGGATTCTCCAATAGAACCTGAGTATAAGCTGCTGAAAGAACACATGAGATGTTATTATTGACATTTCAATGAATGCACATTTCCTGCTTCACATATTTTAGCACAGGTAAATGATGGTGCAGTTTAATTATCTTTTAGTACTTTCACTTAGGGAAGAGTACTGGTATTTGATGGCACAAAATCCATTAAAAATGTTCCTGAGTACATCTGTACTCAGCTGTCATATACTGATATCAGAGCTTCCACCAAGTTTAATTGAAATCACCTAACGAGATTTTAAGCTTCTCTGATTATTAACTAAAGAAATAATAATTATATAATATTCTTAGCTGGCATTCCACGAGTTACATAATCTGGTTGCTTTAAACTGGATTCACTACTATCTGACAAAAAGTGTGTATTTGTTTAAATTAAAAAAAACATATACATCTTTTCTGAATTACATATTTTATGATGTAAAATACATCCATCCATTTTCCCTGTCCGCTTAGCCAATTCACAGTCACTGAGGGGCTGGAGCTGTGATAGGGAGAGAGGCGGGGTACACCCTGGACAGGTTGCCAGTCCATCACAGGACAAACACAACATTCACATATTTTCTATGAAGATTTGAAGTGTTTGTTTCATACCTCTGATAATGGTGTCATTGGGCAGTTGATCATAATCTTGTGGCTCAAAACTCGAGGCATTTTTGCCTGAAAGACAAATGGTACATCAGGTTTTGCTGTTTTTTTTTTTCCTTAAATTAAATAAATGAAAAAAAAATTTCTCCTGCTTTGCATTTTCATCATGTGTTGATACCATATAGATCATCAAACCAGGAAGGATAGCAATATAAAGTGCTAGACTGATGAAACATAAAATAGTTACAAAAATCAAACGTAGTTCGTGAAAGCCACAAAGTCTAGCTGGCTGATCTGGGCTGCCCGTCTTAATGCCAGCCCGCATCACCTGATGGCTCAGTTGATGGGAAGGATGTCCCCAAAGTCTTTTCTGGATTAAAAAAACAAACATATATTCTGCACAATGGCTCCTTCCTCTCTCCTTTTTGCAGCCAAGTTAGTTCTCCTGTTTTCTTGCCATTTTGAATAAACAGTTTCTCAGCCTTTGCTTCAATGCCCGCACTGGGGTCTTCATCTGAGTTTTATTTTGCTTTCCTTATTTTTCTTGCATTTTTGGTCAGTGGGACTTTAATCACGGTTTCATACCAATCCAAGGAAAGGGACGAGCTTCGATTTAAGTCACAACACTTACTTGCAGATGCAGAGTGTTTGGCTTCTATCACTTCACCAGCATATCGATGGTGCTATTAAAATTTTAGAGGCTGTTTCAAGGCACTGTGCTGCTCTTCTTTCGCATTCAACGTGAATCTGAGATTCTGCTATTTAAAATTCAAATTCCAATCTAAGTCTGACAATTCTGTCAACAGGATATATCACAGAGGCGGTTAGAGAAGCAAGCATCTATTCGAGATTGAAATGCTTTTTATTCATCACATATGAAAACATACAGTGTTCAGATGGAAGCAGAAATGATCATCTGCATGCATTATACAGAAACATCTCAGCTTACCTGTGAGGAGGAGCAGAAAGAAGAAACCTGCGATTATCATGGCTGTGAGCACATCGGCCTCTCTGTGCTGTCTGCAGATGCTTCCTCCTGTGCTAATATCACTGCCCTCACTGGAAGAGGGCAGGGCAAATGTAAAGACTAACTGCGTGCCTACCTCCGCATCCGTCCTGAGAGTGTAATCACTGCAGCAGTTGACATAAGAGCAACTGGTAACACCAGTGCTGCTGTTACAAAGTCAGTGAAATGCACTGCCTGACTGTGGAAGGACATAAACAGAGGAAATAATACAAAGAAAAATACACTGATCAAGCATGACCACTGACAGGTGAAGGGAATGACACTGGTTATCTCTTCATCATGGAAGCTGTTAGTGGGTGAGGCATATTAGGGAGGTGGTAAACATTTTGTCCTCAAAGTTGGTGCATTAGAAGCAGGAAAAAATGGGCAAGCGTGAGGATTTGACAAGGGCCAGATTGTGATGGCTGGATTAGGTCTGAGCATCTCCAAAACTGCAGCTCTTAATGGATGTTCATACATACGTATCACATTCAGACTGTGGCACTGTGTGGAGTATTGAGTTTGGGTGAAGGGTTATTATTAGTAACTCCTCCTAATCTTTATGTGTAAGCACTTAGTCAACATAACCAAAAGTGCTTTTCATTCATACATCTTACTGCATTTGTTTATTAACTTATTTCTTGTTAACGCTAGTGAACCCATCAAGGAAATGTTGGTATACAAGTTGGTTTCAGTAGTGATTGTCATTTAGAAAACAAATATTCTTTGTTCCTCCTTTCTTCTGTTTTTCAGAAAATGATGTGACTATCTGTAACTGATGATTTCTCTGAGTTGTGTTGGCTGTTTCGGCTACATGGCAGAAGGTTTTTCACACTTACAGCTTACTAGGTAGATCTTTGTCAACCACCAGACTGACTTGAATTTTAAGGGGAAAAAACAGTTTCTTATAACCTGCCAATTCTACTTAAATGTATTTAGTCATAATGTATATAATCAACATTCTAAACTATTTATCCAATCTTTTAAACACAGTGCTGCTCACTCTGTTTGATCACAGGCTTACTGTTATTTGTTAGTGGTTCTTTGCACGAGATTAAAGACTCAGGGTGACAGAGCCTTTCAGTCTGTGGGTCCTTTGGAATGATCTCCTGCTGCAACTATGTTTAGTTGACTCTGTGGACTTTTTAAGCACAGCTGAAAATTTTTTGTTTAACTGAGCTTTCTGTTGAGATTCTTATTGCTATTAACTGTTTTTAAACTACCTGATTACTTTTATTCTACTTGATTCTGTGTCTTAACTTGATTTCATATTGTGATTCTTCCTAGTTTTAATTTTTTTCTATTTTGTTGTACAGCACTTTGTGACTACTTGTTGATGCAAGGCACTTTTACTTACTAACTTACTTACATCCAATACTCATCTTTTTGCTGGATTCTTTTTGTTGAAAAAATGGATAAGACTATCTGCCCTTGCATTGACTTCAGAGGTTTGAATTAAATCACAATCAAAAACAAGTCTCTGGCTCTGCTCAATCATGCGCTCTGGGGCTTTCTCAACTATTTTGTATTTGTCTACGTCGATGACACACGCTTCTCTTCCCGGACCCTCTCTGAACACCAGCAACATGTTTGCCAGGCACTTCAAAGGTTTTTGGAAAACAAAGGTGAAACCTGTGAGTTCCACCTTGGCTTATATGAATTACATGATTGAGAATGGGCAGTGAAACCAAACCATCAGAGTCCGCCACAGAATCTTTTAATGACATTCCTGTTACGGGATGTTAGAGAGTATGTTTCTGCTTGCTTTGTTTGTGCCTGGAATAAGTCCCCCAACACTTCCCCCGCTGAACTGCTGAGACCCTTACCTGTTCCTGGTAGTTCCAGTCTCACATTACCATGGACTGTAAGTGGATTGTAACCCTCAGCTGGTAACACCACCATACTAAAAAGTCATTTCTCCAAAGCAGTCCACTTCGGTCAACAGTTGCATTCTAACAGACTGAATATTCTTAAAGAATATGTGAAAAGTACAAGACTAAATTATCTTTACATGAGAAATTTAAATTGTGAATTCAACAACTTTGAATTTTTTCTGTGTAGAGAGAAAAGGACAAAACACATACAGTGGGAGAGAGTAGAGAAAATTTAATGGCATACAGTAGTGACACAAAGACATGGAGAGTAAAAAGGAGAGCACAGAGAGTGAGCAGAGAAGTGTTTAATGCATAATGCATCATGGGAGTCCCCCCAGCAGCCTGAAAATTTTAATCCTAATGTCAAAAGTAGAGAGGGTGTCAACTCTGGACTTAACAAGGAACCAATGAAGACAAACCAATATGGGAGACATACGATCTCTCTTTCTAGACCCTGTTAGTACTCTCGCTGCAGCGTTCTGGATCAACTTAAGAGTTTTCAGGGAGTTTTTAAAACATCCTGATAATAAGAAACTGTAACAGTGAAATCTAGAAGTAATGATTGGATAAAGTAGTTTTTCAGAATCAGAGACAGGATGTTTCTAGACAGGATATTGTGCAGATGAAAAAGCTCTTGTTTGAATAAATGGAAATCAACTACAGCTATGAACACAGATCTTACATATGATGTCATATTGTTTAACTTTAACAGCTTTTTGTTTTTTTGTTTTTACCAATCATCATCTTCAGAACTGTTCCACATGAAAAACATAACCCCTAAAAACAGAGTGACTGCTATGACATAAAAAATTAAGAAAACCCTGTTGATTATTTTAACCATTCTGGTCCAGTAGCCCGACTTGCTCTCTTCCTTCCTGTTACTGCTGAGCAGATTCATTTTTTTCTCAATTGCCAGCAGTTCATCTGAGACTTTTTCCACACCAAAGGAAACCTCAGCCAGTTTACTGCTGCTCACCTGAAATAAGTCGTTTTGTAGAAAAGTAATTAACAAGATTTTGGAACATATATGGTGCAGTAAGAACTGCTGCATTTTCACAAATGTCCTTTTTTTCCCATTGTGATTGGAATAAAAAGGAATACTCCTAATATACAAACATGTTAAGAATAATATCTTCCATGCAATCATAATCCCTATTAATACTTTTTACTTTAGACTTCACTTTTTTCCTAAATGAAAACATTGTAACCCTTTAACATGTAACTTAACTCTAACCTCTCTGGTCACAGACTTTGTTTCTTCAGCAGATGCATCATGGACAGCTGCACAATGACAACATTTCTTCATCTCTGGAAGAACACATTAGACACAACAATTTTATATATATATATATAAAACCACTGTATATAAGCTATTAATGTGTCTTTGAGTATTTAAAGCAAATCCAGTAAATCCAGAGGTACGTGGAGTGATTACTATGGTTATGCTCACCTCTGTCCCCACAGTTCACATCCACACTTTGGTCTCCGCCTGTCTTGTTCTCTTGTGCTGCAGAGTCTTTCTCAATCAGATGCATCACCAAAATTGTCTCCAGGAGGCTGAGCAGCATCAGAGCAAAAATCCCAATGCAGTAGACAGCTGAGGAGAGCAGGCCAGGCCATTAATGTGGATATATAGTAGTCATGGTAAAAAAGAAAGTACACACTTATCAGCTCCAAGTTTCTTCTTTTAACCGTGACTGTACAACTACTATAGTTAAATCCTGTGTGCAGTTGAATAGATTCAGTTTCTTTACCTATAAGTGGAACTTTGTTTGAAGAGCAGGGCAGAATGTCATTGAGAATGAGCTGCATCACTGTGACAGCCAGCAGGACAGTGACTTTGAAGCTGAGCTTCTCGCCTCCAGTGTCTGAGATCAGGAAGGAGGCCAAGTCCAGACACAAGAAGAAGAGGACTGGCAGAATGAAATTCACAATGTACAGGATAGACCTCCTCTTCATGGTAATCTGTGAAATTAACTCTCATGTAGTTAATCATCTTGCGTCTATATTTTTGACAAAAGCAGCTTTATAAATATCACAAAAAAGACAACTAAGGGAAAAAAAACCCCCAAACCAATAGATCTTTAGGAGTATGGGGTATCTGGACCTTTGTGGCCCATTTGTTATTGGCTATTTGGTTCCTGTGCAACCACTGTGAGAGCTTGGTTTGAATTTCTGGCACTGAGTCAGACTAGTGTTGGACTCCACCAGAGCTGCCCTTTGTCAGTGATTCTGTTCATAATTTTTATGAACCAAATTTCTGGTAGGAACAGAGTGATCCTGGCTGGCTCAGAATCAAATCTGTGCATTTTGCAGATAATGTGGTTCTTCTTCTTCATCAAGCGATGACATCCAGCTTGCACTGAGTAGATTTGCAGCTGAGTGTGAACTGGCCAGAATGAGATTTAGCATCTCCAAGTCTGAGGTCAATTGTAAAGAGTGCCCACTCCAGGTTGGTAAAAACAGGTACAGTCTCTGGGTTCTTTTTCCACAGTTGAGAGGAGAGTAGAGTGGGAGATGGACAGATTGGCATCAGCAGTGATGCAGATGTTGTACTGGCCTGCTGTGAAGAAGAGAGAACTGAGTGTGGAGGGAAGCTGTTGATCTTTATGTTCATGAATTCTGGATAGCAACTCAAAGAATGAGATTGTGGATACAAGCAGGGAAATGAGCTTCCTACACAGGGTTGCTGCGCTCAGCCTTTGTCAGGGTATGGGCTGGCTGTGATGGTTATGCTTTGTTATCTCTCTCTTTTAGGTGGATGAGTGGGCTGGCTGAGCTTCTTCTCTGCCTCTGGGGCAGAGCTGTGCCATCCTCACACCTGGCAGTCATCTACTCATCTGAGGGCTGTCTATTTAGGCTGTGGCTGTGGTCCTCTGCCAGATTGTCCCGTCACCTCTAGTGGTAAATTGACTCCACTTGTTTTACCTTTTTTTTTTTGTACTTACCAGAAAAGTAATCTTTGACTCTTGTTTTCCTCCCAGCTCTGTGGTTAAGGATTCATCTGGCCTTGTGGATTACCCAGCTCATACTCAAGGTTTTCAGTCCTTCGGCCACATCATCTGGTTCCTGCAGCTCTTGGACTATAACCTACCTGCCCACTCTCCACCGCTCCTGCACACTCACCTTGGGTCCAGCCAAATTTCGTAACCATAACAGCCTTAGTGACTGAGGAGCTCAGTCATTCAGGAGGGGCTCTGACTAGAGCTGGTATTTCTCCACATAAAAAGGAGCCAGTTGATGTGATTTGGGGATGTGAACAGGATGTTTCTTGGGTGCCTCCTAGGTGAAGTATTTTGGGCTTATCCTACTGGTAAGACGCCCAGGTGTAGCCCCAGGACATGCTGGAGAGATTATCTCTCATCTGGCCAGGGAACACATTGGTGTTTGATTGGAAGTGCTTGAGGAGGTGGGGTGGCCAGGGAGAGGGAGTTCTGGGTAACTCTGGAGAGCTTTTTGTCTCCCTGCATAAACTTTAAAATATAAATAGACTTCTATTACACTCAAACTCTTGCGTAACAAGTTCACAAAACACTGACTGAGCAGTTCAGGGCCAAGTAAATCTCTTGTATTTCACAGTGTACCATTGTTTTTATTGTGATCTTTGGCAGTAATGCCACTAGTACTGATGCATGCATGTCAACCAGCAATGATTGTTTTGCAAAAGTTCAAGATGGGAGAAACCAAAGTATGCTTAAGCATGCACCAGCTGGATTTGTGTACTTATTCTCACAGCTAAAAGGGGGGAGACAAAAGTCCTGCACTGAAAGTTTAAAATTTACCTCCTAGTCATGTAATACAGATTAATTCCATTTTAACTGATAATTGGAGGTGCAAATAATTTTAATTTATAAATAAAAAATGAAATCGTTTAAAGAATAAGACTTGTTTTAATATACTTGTGTGCAGTGCTAATTTGGTGGCATACACATTGCAATGTATTATAACTTGAGTGGTGTGGGTCAGCATATCTTACATGTGCTGTGTGGCTGCAGTGGAAATGAATGTCATCACAGCTCGACTCCAAATGGCTCAAGTAGACAAATGTAGGGAAAGAAGCCAGTTTACATCTCTGTGTCTCTGCTTGCAGAAATACTTACAGTATAAAGAACTGTAGTTTGGTTGAAGTTCAAGAGGTTGGTTTTGTTGGTGACTGTCATGTTGATGAACAGCCACTCGTACTGCGTGTGCATCACTTCTCGAGACAGCCGTGTGATCAGAGTATTGTTTTCCTGGTATTTTAACTGAATATCTTCATCTGAATGGAAATATAAAAACAATAGTGACAAACTCAACCTCGAAGGAATAAACTACATGCTGTGGTATTTGATGGCGTGTGTACACGAGACCGTGAACACGCGCATAAATAAACGTGCTACCGGCTCACCGGTGTGCAGGATGGACTTGAAGGAAAGGTTGCAGCTCTGAATGTCGAAGGGGAATTTGTAAACATGCATTTTGCAGGTGCTTAGCACTACCTGGTCGTTCCTAAATTCAACCAAGCCATCTGAATTAATGCTGAGATAAGGGCTCGGAGTAGCTTTGTCCTTCTCTGTCCTGAAAATAAGCAGATGAGTGCAGATTATGGCACTGATTATATCACAGGTATATTATATAGCAGAATATAAACAATAAGTAACATCATTCTGAAAGCTGAAGCTTACTATGCAGAGCTCCAGTAGGCAGAAAACAAAAAGATAGATAGATAGATAGATAGATAGATAGATAGATAGATAGATAGATAGATAGATAGATAGATAGATAGA
>JAVDPK010001288.1:243703-257240 GCA_034780415.1 Cichlasoma orientale | reverse complement strand
AGATAGATAGATAGATAGATAGATAGATAGATAGATAGATAGATAGATAGATAGATAGATAGATAGATAGATGTTTCAAAAAACGTTTCAGCTTTTGCTGCCATTTTTAAATAATAGCTCAATATTTTCTCATTACTGTATGTGGATTTGTCAGTGTGAGTGCATGTGCAAATATATTAAACTTACATTTCTTCAATTGTTATATCTGGTATCCACAAATATCCAGTAGGAACAGTTATATATTTGAGTCCACAGAATTGATCTGGGTCCCACCAAATGTACTCATTTTTCCATTTCTAGTCATGAGGGTGTATCAGATACATGAAAGGAGAAACACAGTTAGAAAGGATATAAAAAAAATTTAAATAGATCATTTAAATTTCCACATTATAGTGAGAAATGCCGTATTTCTAAGAGAAGAGAACACTCACCAAAGAAACCCAAATGTAAGAAATTAAAGTCTGATCAATTTCCCTCTATGAGCAGAGAAATCATGTGCAGTGTTAGTTCAGGGAGTCTCAAATAAAGCTCAGTATAAATACAATTAACAGTCTTCTTTTGATTAGTGGTCCCGAGTGCAATGCAACAGGCATGAAAAGCTTTCCAGCTACCCATTAATCAGACTGTTAAATGTGTGCATACAAAATACACACACACCATATTCATTTTAATAGATGCAATTTGGCAAATTAACTACTTTAAATTAAAAAACATTAACAGCCACTGAAAGAAAACTCCACATAATTAGCCAGTACAACTTACCATATCTAAGATGGCATAGATTTTCATTTCGTGCACTACCTCTAAAGGGTGAGTGTGGTGTCGAACAGGCCGGCTCATTGTGTACTTATTATTGTCTTTGGTCAAGTTCAGGTGGTTTGCAACAGCCAGAAAAATGCAACGTTCATCCAATTCTGCTTTTTTATCTGAAATGATATTAAGACACGTTTTCTATCAGTGAGTTAATTCACGAGAGGAAAACATAAAAAAGTCAACTTCCACACACTCGATTATGCTTTTCACCAAGAACTTCAGTGTCCTGGTGCTGATCCCGGCTTTAAAGTTGACATATGAGCTCATTAAATCTTATAAGCATATGTTTTATTAAACATGACAAACAGTAATCTCTGTGGCTAGGTGCTGACTGCTTCAGAAGCCTTTTATTAAACCATTACCAGCACCAACTCAAAGATGCGAGCCAGTATCCAGGGGCTTGTGGTCACTAAAAGTCCTCGGCTGCACGGCATGCCTCATCGGTTCTCTAATTAAATTATTTTGAATGTGAAATCTTTGCAGACGCTCAAAAAGAGCACTCAATTCAGCCCTGGAATAGTAATTAAATTGCTGACAGTCTACTCGGACTGAGTTTCCCCAGCCTCCCTCAGAATGCTGTCAAAGTTCTGGTGGAGGCGGACCGGGCACTCTCTAAGAGACCGGTTCCAGAGCAGAAGTTGTGCATTAAGGTGAGCCAGACTATATCTAGCTGGTATTGCTCAACATTATGCACTAGCTCAGCCCCCCCCCCAGAGAGGTGACGTTCCGTGTCACAAGAACTGGTTTCAACAGTCAGGGATTAGACGGCCAGGACAGGGCAGAGGTCAACATTTATTGCACCCAACTCTGATGGCACCGCCTGCAGGTGGTCAGTTTACAAAGCAAAAATGTAAATGCCTGCATATATAATTTCTGTGAACTTAAAATTAGTTTTACATACCTCTGTTAATGGTCTCATTGGGCATCTGTTGATCATCAACTTGTAAACTGGAGGTATTGCCACCTGAAAAAAAGAGAATATCATGTTTTAATACCATTTATTACATTTACTACAGATAATCTACCCACGAGCAGTGGTGTTAAATGTTCAACAGTCACAAAAGCTCATAGTCCCCTCCAGTATCACCAACTTATTGTTGTGCAGGGTTTTGCATGCCTGAGCTGGATCCAGCCTGGACGAGCCACATGGACCTGCCCTCCAGCAGGCACACCACTTACAGGATGGGCTGTAGGAGTTTGGTGTGGATCTGCTGGTATTCAGGGCTGGAGGCCCTGGTTATCTGATGTTCAGTTGCCAAAACTGGTCATAGGGACGTGAAAAAGCACGTCTCTGATAGGAAAGAACCCCAAGCTAGGATGGGTAGTTGAGAGTTATTGGCTAGGAACTCAACTCATTGCATGGACTCATCACCACCTGGTGGTGAGTTGGGTCAGGTGCCGAGGTACGATGCTGGGCAGGCCTGGCACGCCTGGCACGCAAGACTTCACAAGATACAGTTGTGAGGCAACCCACCTACCGAGCAATAATCAAAAACCAAGAGCATAACAGTGAAAACACGAAATAATACAGATGAGGGCAAAACTCTAAAACAGCACAAAAAACCCTGAGACCAAACCAGGCAGCAGGACATCGATAATTCCTTGCTCTGCTCGCCTCGGTCTCAGTTCTGGTGTCCAGTTACTGGAAAGACTAACTGCTAATGTCCCACGTTCCAACCCCCCATCTCATTTCCCCTCCAGCCACAGATTCTCCAATTTTCTTGCCAGTATTAATTAACAGTGAATTAAAATGTTTCTGGGCCTCTTTCTCAGTGTCTGCACTGGGGTCTTTGTTTTTAGTTTTCTTTTTTCCCCTACATTTTTTTAATTATCTAAAAAAAGTAACAAGAATATTTGGACAGTAGATTTTATATCAGAGTTTTATACAAAACCGAGCAAACGGAAGAATTCCCGTTTAAACCACACACGCTTTTCTGTGAAGAAAAGAATCAAACTTACTTGATGAAGAGCGTCTGAATTTTTCCACTTCAGCATTATACTGTCCTGCTGCTCCTGATAGCCAATTAAAATTGCATTAAAAAACTAAGGTGAATTTGAAATGTTGCCACTGAGCTTTTTAGTAAATCTGAAAATTGTAATTTAATTTGAATCAAGCAGGAAGCTACTAGATGGTTACAGAAGCAAACATATGTCTTACACTGTAAAACAGCTTTGCCTAATTAAATGAAATGACAGCAGAAAGAATCAGCTGCATGTGTTACACAGGAATATTTAAGCTTACCTGTGAGGATGAGCAGAAAGAAGAAAGACGCAGGCATCATAGCTGCAAGTGATCGGTGAGCACTGTCATCCTCTGTGTGCTGTCTGCTCTGCTAATGCCACTGCCACACGCTGGAAAAGAGGGAGGGCAAATGTAATGACCAACTGTGTGCCTACCTGCATCCATCAGGAGAGTAATCACTGCAGCAGTCGACACAACAGTAACTACTAACACCAGTGCTGCTGTTACAAAGTCAGTGAACAGCGCTGCCTGTAGCAAACACTGAAACATGGTTTAACTTTTTAAAGATTAAAATAATTTTTAAAAAAGTGGAAAATTTTATGGGAAAGTAAATACAGAGTGTAAGATAATAATGCAGCAATAAACTAATTATTAGCTGAATGAGGTTAAAACAGAGATCAAAGTAGGGGTTGTGGGCCACAAGAAAATAATGGTGCCTAAGCTGCTACTTTAGTGTGGCTTAGTGTGGTAATTAATATTGAATTAAAACTGCTAATTATAAATGGTAGTTATGAGGAGTTCTTGTGAATTTGTTTAATAGTTGTAATGTTATTGTAACCCAGTTACAATGTGAATTCTATTTTGCACATTTGAGAATTTTGCCTAAATGCAGTTGTAGCAGGTATAATTTCATTGCTGTTGTTTTTTGTGCTTTTATTTTTGGTGTATTGTTCCTTTAACAAATTTGCCAGTTACCAGACAGCCAATCGCTGAAACCACAGCGGCACTCGCTGGTGGAAGAGAGAAAGAAAAAAAAGGAAGTAGATGAGAGCGAGCAGCAGAAACCTGTGTGAGGGACAACCTGTAGGCATGAAATATGAAGAGTAAGGGTTAAATGGATGAATAACATGAATGAAAGCAATCAGCAGCCATTAACTATGTTGCATTGCACTTGCTTAGAAGGAAAAAGAACTTGTGCAACCTTTTGGAGAATGTGTAATGCATAAATGGTGTAAATTACATGGTAAAGACACATAAACCCACAATTACAATTTATTTTACTGTAATGAAGTTTGTACATAAAGTTCAATAAGGAAGATCTTCAATCACTCACCTGCCTGCTTCCTGGGTGTTCAGCTGTTGGCCTATTCTTTACATCGCTTCCATAATTACTCTAGTCCAGTCACTACTCTACAGCTGAAGTCCCTGGCAGGTCAGACAGAAACAATGGAAGGGAAGCTTTGGTATAATCAGGATGTGTAAAAAGTCCAAAGTTTAGGAGTCCACATTTTCTTGTTCCAGCGGAGAGAAAAACAGTGGAAACAAAACAACCAGTTATAAGACGAAGCTGGTGTGAACTTTATACATCGATCAACATCGTGACCACTGAGAGGTGAAGTGGATAACAGTGAATACCCATGGCCCCTGTTAATGGGTGGGATGTATCAGGGAGCAAGTGAGCATTATGGTTGATGTGTTAGAAGCAGGAAAAATGGGTGAGTGTGAAGATTTGAGCGAGTTTGACAAAGGCCAAATCACAGAGCTGGAAAATAACAAAATACAAATACTTCGTATACTTTGGTGTGGAGGCACAGTCACTTTATACAACAGAGTATTCTCCTTTTCCTTAACGGTGTTCTGCACACAGTAAGTGTTCAAGCTGATTACATTTATTAGAATTATAATTTAGATTGAAATAAAATTTGCATTCCCACTAATATTACTTTATTATTACAGTACTATAGCACGAGGTTCTTTGTTCAAACATAGGTGGCAGAAATGAGAGCCATTTTTTATTTTCTTTGAGTACATTTCAGATCCTGTACTTTTTCACTTTTACTTGAGTAAAGAAGTCGAATCAGTACTTCTGCTTTTATCAGAGTATTTTTTAAACACAAATATCTGTACTTCTACTTAAGTAAAGAATGTCTGTACTTTTTCCACCTCTGCCAAATTGTGATAGAAACCAACACAATATTAAGCAGGTGGTCATATCATTGTGCCTGAATGGTGAATCCAGTATCATGGCAAAGTGTGCAATACACATGCAGGTCCACTGCGTAGATACGTTTTGCCTGTCTTTGGTGTGAAATGAACCCACATGTAAGTTGCAGTACCAGCAGGGGGCCAAAATTTATTTTAAGACAGTAATTGACTACCATCTTTTTCCTTGATTAGAAGCCATTTCAATGATACTACAGTACCAAGATTACTTTAGAAAAAGAAAAGACAGGACAATAGGTGTAGGGAGGGCAAATTAAAATGCAGATCAGCTTGTTGGCTTTAAATAAAATATGCCCCCTGCTGGTACTGCAACGTTAACATCCAACTTGTCCATTTCACACCTAGGACAGGCAATGTGTGACATGTGAACATGCTCTGTTATGATATCGGATTGGAGTGTACTTTCACACTATCGTGGTCATTACTGCAAGGCTTGAAGCACTCAGCACATTTAAATGTGCATATCCAGTTGTGTATCTTAGCTTGGTTTCTTTCCTTCTTGTGACGTTCTGATTGTGCGTGTAATAGAAGTGTAATTTCAGAAAGTGCCTGTCAAAACCAATAGATGATTTGTCTGAATTATGTTCAGTGTTTGATCTACAGGACAAATGCGCAATTTATACGTTTTTCAGCACTTGCAATTTACTTTTTTTTATTTTTTAGGTAGATTGATTTCATACTTGTTGGAAGCTTTGTTTGTGTGTCTTTGTTGGTCATAAACCCCTATAGTGAACGCTTGTTGACCTGAAAAAAATCATTTCAATTACTCAGTCAGTAAAGGGAAGCAGGAATGGTTAAGCTCCAGTTCCAAGCTACTGGCAGACAATAATGGTATGGGTTTTTTTTTTGCAATGCAATGACTGCCTTCCTTAGTGAGCCATCAGTTTTTCCACAGTGAATGAACTTAACCACTTCGGATTTTTAATGAAAGTTTTACTGAGGTAATATAGCTTTTTGAGGTGAATCATCAGCACAGCAATGATGAGAAACAGCATTAAAGAGGTTAAGTAGATGGCTCAAACAGTACAATAAAAAGAGAACTGGTCCAAGGCTTCACCCTAGAATCGCCCACACTGCCAATCCTCTAACTTAGACTTAGGAAGAGAGTGTAGAAAAACTAAGCAAAAATGGGAAACAAACTTCCATGATCACTAGCTTCACATGGGGTGTGTTTTCAAATTTAAACTCTGTTAACTGTGTAACAAATACATAAAGATATACTAAAAACAGTTTTAATGTTTAACCCAACAGTGTTACATGTAAATGTAGGAAATACAACACTCATGAACTCCATTGCTTTTTATTTCCATGCATATAATGGGATGTAACTATTAAAGATAAACTTCCAATACAACACACTTCAAAAATTCATTGTATATTTGAAAGATCAAGTAAACATTAACATTGTGCATATTATTTAGCAAACAAAGGGTTAGGGTTTACAGAGAATGGTTTAAAAAAGAGAAAATATCCAGCGAACGGCAGATCTCTGGGGAAAAAAGTCTTGTGTTGTATATATCTTATATCCAATGAGGTCCAACTCCCAGTACAATGCAAATGTTATGCTGTGCAGGCAAAGGTATCCCAATGCAGACTTCAGAGATAGGCTTAAATAAAATGGAACCTTTTATTTAGGCGAAGCAGGCAGTCCAAAAGTCAACAATGGAAATGAACAACAGGTATAAAACTGACACATAAGATCGTGCTCGTGTTAATGATTTCACGTTTGGTTTTTTAACTTTAGCCCTGTTAGTCTTCAGTACTGTTCCACATCGAAACCATCATTGCTAAAAACACAGCGACTGCTGTCAAATAAAAAATGGCAAAAACCTTGTTGATTTTTTTAACCATTCTGCTCCAGTAGCCGGACTTCCTGTTGCTGCTGAGCAGGGCCATTGTTTTCCCAGTCTGCAGCTCATCCGAGACTTCGTCTAGAGCAAAGGCCACCTCCGTCAGTTTACTGCTGCTACCCTAAAAAAATGTTTTTTATTAGATAATTAACAAGATTTTAGGCCATATACAGTATGGTCTATTGATTGGTGCTATATTTGCGACACTGTATGTTAATGTACAGGATAATGCAAACAAAATCCCTTTCAGTAGTTTTGAAATTTCCCTTTTTTGAAATACAAGGAAAAAAAACCCTTAAAGTGTAATTGAATTCTAACCTTTTGGGTCACAGATGACACAGACAGACACACAGATGATGTTTCATCAGCAGATACCTCATAGACAGAGGCAGAGTGACTACAACACTTCATGTCTGGAACAACATTTTAGACACAAAGATGAATCCAATACAATTAAAATTATACAACTACTGGGCATAATCTGTGACTGTCAGTATTTAAACTGGGACTAAACACAAATCTGTAACCATAGGTGACAGATTTCAAATCCAAAGGTTTGCAGAATGATTGCTATGATTAGGCTCACCTCTAAAACAGCCGTGGAAGTTGGGTTTGTTCTCCCCACAGGTCTCAGCCAGGCTTTGGTCTCCACCTGCCTTGTTTTCTCGGGCTGCAGAGTCTTTCTCAATCAGAAGCATCACCAAAATTGTCTCCAGGAGGCTGAGCAGTAACAGAGTAAACCCCCCAATGCAGTACATGGCTGAGGAGGGCAGGCAGCATTAATGTGACAAATCACTAGATCACTTGATAGCGTAATCAACTACACTCCACTTCTTTACCTATAAGTGGGATATAGTCTGAAGAGCTGGGCAGAATCTTATTGAGAAGAAGCTGCAGCAGTGTGACAGCGAGGAGGATGGTGACCTTGAAGCCTAGTTTCCCACTCCCACTGTCTGATATCAGGAAGGAAGCCAAGTCCAAAACCAAGAAGAAGAAGATTGGCAGAATGAAATTGGCAATGTAGAGGACAGACCGCCTCCTCATGGTAATTTGTGAAATTATGTGTCAGGTGGTTAATAATCCCACTCCTACATGTTCGACAGAAGGATCTTTACACGTATCACAAAAAAGGCAAGTCAAGAAAAAGCAACACAAATATATTTATGGTGAAATGAACAAGTATTATGTGACAATGTATTCAAATTCTAATTGGAAAATTACATGTTCTTTGGAGTTTAAATACCTGGAGTCAACCATCCAAGTGTCAGGGGTGATTTGTGACAGAATAATAGGAGCAATAGTCAAAAGGAAGAGTGCTACTCTTCCTTTGGTAGCACTCTCTCCTTTGTCCTTAATCACCCTAACCTGCTGCACATCCCTTTCAGGTCAATTCATAGAAGTGCAACTGGTAGAAGTCATTTTTTCCTTCCTTACTATCTCCTTAGCCTCCCATACAACTCACTGTAAGCCTTTTTCTTTGCCACTCTCTTTGCTATGCTTAGCCTCACAATATTACTATCTACTTTCTTCATCTTCCTGACTATCCCACTCTTTATTTGCTAACCTCTTCTTTTGAATATTTCCCTGTGTTATACCAAGTCTCTTTGTCCCCTTTTCCTTGCTTCTTTTCCCTTTGTCCAGGGATACACCAAACACCACCTTGGCGGTTTCCTTCACCACCTCAGCTGACTTTCCCAGTCATCTGGTAACTCTTGCATACCAGTAATACTTACAGTGTACACAATCACAATTTGATCGAAGTCAAACTCCTGGACAGTTTTGTTGGTGACTGACATGTTGATAAACAGCCATTCGTACTGCATCTGCTTAAACTCCTGAGTCCAGCCTGCAACTGTTTGATTGTCGTGGTCGGGCTGTAACTTTATTTCTGCATCTGAAGTGGGATATAAAAATAACTGTGAGCTGATCGGGTATCTAATGGTGTGTGTTTATGTGTGCTGTTCATGGTGTCATAAACAGAACTTATGTCCTTACCAGAGTGCACAATAGACTTGAAGGATATGGTGCATCTCTGAATGTCAAAGGGGAATTTGTACACTTGCAACTTGCAGGTGCTTACCACCACATGGTCATTCCTGTATTCGATCGTACCATTGTGGTTGATGCAGAGATAAGGACTTGGAGCGGCTTTGTCCTTCTCTGTCCTGTATGAGAGGAAAGGAGAACTGATTTTGGTGCAGATGACAGCTGCTCAAATAGTGTACCACCAATTACAGAATATGACAGATAATCTGCAACATGGTATAAACTGAAATTGAATATTTAAAGCTGCAGTAAGTATAAATAAAAAAGAAAATACAAATATTAAAAAAAGTGCAGTCCTCCTCTCTGTCTCTCCTCCCACCAAACTAACTTGACATCAGCAATTGGGAGAAGTGGTTACACAAAGTTGGATATCAACTTGCTAAGTTGAACCAATGGTTTCCCCTGTATGTTCACATGATAGGAGTGATGTTGGCAGCATCTGACCAATCACAATTATAGCAAGGGTGCAATTTGCTGGGGATGGTTTACCCTCTGGTCCACACATCTCTGCTAAATAATATTTAATCCTTGGTTCTGCAGCTGGTTCATTTATCTTGTTGAATTACTGCTATGTGCTGGGCTGCTGTCATAGTATAGTTTATCTTCAAATACAAAAGAAGATAAACTTCTTGGACCAAACCTGTTCAACTCATCCTCTTCAGAAATATTCTCCACACCCTAGAAACCCATAGTTCTTGCTGGGAAAACATTGTTGGTGAGTAGAGAGTTGTAGTTTGTTGTTTGTTGTTTCATTGTTTGCAAGCAGCCATTCCAATTCAATTGGATTCTATTTTATTTATATAGTCCCAAATCACAAAAAGAGAAAACCCCACCAATCAGATGGCCCCCTATAAGCAAGCACTTGGTAATAGTGGGAAGGAAAAACTCCCTTTTAACAGGTAGAAACCTCTGGCAGAACCAGGCTCAGGGAAAGGCAGGCATCTGCTGCCACTGGCTGGGGGTGAGGGGAAAGAGAAGAGATCAGAGAGAGACAGGACTACAGGCACAAATGGGAGAGAACCAGAGTTTGAAATTAGTGGTGTATAAACACATGGAAAGTGAAAAAGAGGTGAGCAAAAAAGAAACGTTCAGTGCATCATGGGTCTAAGCCTACTGCAGCATAACTAAGTTATGGGCCACCTGATCCAGGCCTAACTATGGGCTTTATCAAAAGGAAGGTTTTAAGCCTAATCTTAAAAGTAGAGAGTGTTCCACAGAAGAAGGGCATGTCTCCCATTCTACTTTTGGAAACGCTCAAAACCACAAGTAAGCCAGTAGTCTGAGAGCAAAGTGCTCTGTTGGGGTGATATGGTACTATGAGGTCCTTAAGATAAGATGGCCCGATTATTAAAGACCCTGTATGTGAGAAGAAGGATGGTCTCTCTTTCTAGTCCTTTTTAGTACTCCCACTGCAGAACTGAAGGTTTTTTAAGGATTTTTTTTTTTAGAACAGTCTGAAAACAGTGAATTACAGTAGTCCAGCCTAGAAGTAATAAGTGCATGTAATATTTTGCAGTAATAATTTGCCTCACAAAATGCCGCAGCCCAAAGCGATGACACGGGCCCGCCCACCTGTAGGCCCACCACCCGCAGGAGGTGTCGTAGGGGTCAGGTGCAGTGTGTGTCGGACGGTGGCCAAGGGCAGAGACGCTGGTGGACCGATCCCCGGCTATCAAGACTGGCTATTGGGACATGGAGGTTGAGAGATACCATCTACATATAGTTGGGCTCACCTCAACACATGGCCTGGGCTCTGGAACCAGACTCCTAGAGAGGGGCTGGACCCTGTTCCAGTCTGGAGTTGCCCTTGGCGAGAGGTGGTGAGCTGGGGTGGGTATTCTCATATCCCCTGGCTTGCTGTCTTTATGTTGGAGTTTTCACCGGTGGACGAGAGGGTTGCTTCCCTGCGCCTTTGGGCTGGGAAACAGGTCCTGACTGTTGTTTGACCTTATGCGCCGAATGACAGTTCAGAGTACCGACCCTTTTTGGAGTCACTGGCCGGGGTGCTCGAGGGTGCTCCATCCAGTGACTCCACTGCCTGCTGGGAGACTTCAATGCTCACGTGGGCAAGTGACAGTGAGACCTGGAGGGGTGTGATTGGGAGGATTGGCCTGCCCGATCTGAACCTGAATGGTGTCTTGTTATTGGACTTCATTGCAAACCACAGTTTGTCCATAATGAACACCATGTTCAAACATAAGGATGTCCATAAGTGCACGTGGCACCAGGACACCCTAGGTCACAGGTCAATAATCGATTTTGTAATCATATCATCAGATCTGCAGCTGTATGTTCTGGACACTTGGGTGAAGAGAGAAGCTGAGCTGTCAACTGATCACCACCCGGTGGTGAGTTGGATCAGGTGGCGGGGGAAGATGCTGGACAGACCTGGCGCACCTAAACATGTTGTGAGGGTGCACTGGGAATGCCAGGCAGAAGCCCCGGTCTGTGAGATCTTCAACTCCCACCTCCGGAAGAACTTCGTCAGCATTCTGAGGGAGGCTGAGGACATTGAGTCCAAATGGACCATATTGGCTGCTGCTCAGGGCTGTGGCTGCAAGGTGGTTGGTGCCTGTCGTGGTGGCAACCCCTGAACCAGATGGTGGTCACAGGAGGTGAAGGAAGTCATCAAGCTGAAGAAGGAGTCTTATTGGGCTTGGTTAGCCTGTGGGACTCTGGAGGCAGCTCACGGGTACCGGCAGGCCAAGTGGAACGCAGTTCGGGTGGTGGCCGAAGCAAAAACTCGGGTGTGGGAGGAGTTCGGTGAGGCCATGGAAAAAGACTTTTGGACGGCATCGAAGTGATTCTGGCAAACTGTCAGGTGACTCAGTGGGGGAAAGCAGTGCTCTACTCACACGTTTATGTGTGGGTGGAGTGCTGCTGCCATAGTCAGGCGGTGGAAGAAACCTCCTTAATGCCGCTGACACGCCTTCTGTAGTGGAAGCAGAGTCTGGGGACGAGGGCCACTTCACCATGACAGGCCACTGCACTGGCCTGTCATGGTGAAGAGGGAGCTGAGCGTAAAAGCGAAGCTGTCGATTTGCCGGTCGATCTACGTTCCTACCCTCACCTATGGTCACGAGCTTTGGGTAGTGACCAAAATCATAAGATCGCAAATACAAGCGGCAGAAATTTGTTTCCTCCGAAGGGTGGCTGGCCTCTCCTTTAGAGATAGCGTGTGGACTGCTGCAATTCGGGTGGGGCTCAGAGTAGAGCCACTGTTCTTCCACATTGAGAGGAGCCAGTTGAGGTGGCTCGGGAATCTGACTAGGATCCCTCCTGGGCACCTCTTGGGTGAGGTATTCTGGGCATGTCCTACCGGAAGGAGGCCCCAGGGTAGACCCAGGACATGCTGGAGCAATTATGTCTCTCAGCTAGCCTGAGAATGCCTTGGGGTCCCTCCAGATGAGCTGGTGGGGGTGGCTGGGGAGAGGGAAGCCTGGGCTTCTCTGCTTAGGCTGCTGCCCCCACCACCTGGCCCCGGATAAGCGGAAGAAAATGGATGGATGGATGGATCTATTAGTTACTGGTTATTTTCAAGGAAAACAAAAAAACAAACAAACAAAAAAATCTGTGTGACTCTAAGATTTGGCAGCATATATGTTTATAACAATGGTTTAAAATGTTTCAGATTTTGTCAGTTCCTAACTGCAAGCATGAATTTATGTGCATACGTGTTAAACTTACATCTCTACAATAGTTATATCTGGCATCCATAAATATGCAGTAGGAATTGTTATATCTGTAATTCCACAGAACTGTTCTGGTTCCCATTTAACATACTCATTATTCCATTCCTACACAAGGGGTTACAAAAGGGAGCAATGGTATACAAACAAGGAGAAAAAGAGAAAAGATGAAAAAACATAATTTCAAGCAATTAAATTTTCAACAATACAATGAAAAATTGTGCATTTTAAAGAGAAAACTCACCAAATAAACCCAAATGTAAGTTATTAAGCTCTGCTCAGTTTCTTTCTGTAAACAAAAAAATTAATCATAGTGCTCATTTAGGCAACCACAAGTCAAGTTCAACCACAGTCCTGGCAAGCTAGCTGACCAAAATTGCAGTTCAGATAAGCTGATGCCTCAGCAAATATGCTCATATTGGGCATGCTATTGAATTTTCTTTAGCCTGCTCAGAGTTGCTGCTCATCTTCAAACTGCTTTTCAACCCAGCTTCATATGCTGTATTCATGCTGCATTTTGACTTAGTTATTGCCAAATCTCTTCTCACTGGTACCTGCCCCGTTCTGTGACGAGGTCTTGCTGCTGTTCTCCCAATCTTCAGCTTTCAATGGATGCTCATGTAACTACGTTCTGCTCCAGGGTTGACGCCTTTCTATGGGCCCTTCCAGCTCTTCTCATTTAGCAGCCCATCTCATGGTACCTCCTCCACACTCTTGAGACTGTGCCATTTTGACCTCGGGACTTCCAGGTCATACTAGGAACAGATGTTCCTGTATACTATGCTGGCCACTTGGTTATGGCGTTCCATGTATGCCCTGTTTGCTAGCATCTTGCACCCTGCTGTTATGTGCTAGATTGTTTCAGGGGAATCTCTGCACAGTCTGCACCTGGGGTCTTGCCTGGTGTGGTAGACCCCAGCCTCTATTGATCTTGTGCTCAGAGCTTGTTCCTG
>JAVDPK010001288.1:231106-242024 GCA_034780415.1 Cichlasoma orientale | reverse complement strand
TTCCATGATGGTTCCTGTTCTTCCTCCTCTTCTTTCTCGGGTTTCTGCTGCCTGAGGTACTCACTAAGCACATGATCTTCATTGTTTCATCTAGGATAGTGGTTCTGACACTCACTAGTCCTCACTAGATTGGAGGGCATAGGGCGAGTGGGGAACATCTATATTCTGTTTAATCAATTAATTCATTTTTTTAAAATTTGTGGCCAGTAACACAAACTGCAGCAGCAAAAAACAAAGATGATTTTTTTCTTTAGCAGATGGTATTTTTGACATCAGAGAAAGAAACACACACACATACTATTTGACAAAGAAAATATCCATTAGCATTCAAACAAATACACACATATACAAGTAGCTTGAACAAATTACCACATCTATGATGGTATAAAGTTTCATTTCAAGGAATACATCTGTATGATGATTGTCGTTTATGATGGGCCGGCTCATGGTGTACTTAAGGTTGTCGTTTTTCAGATTCAGGTGGTGTACAATAGTCTGAAAATTACAGCGGTCTTCCACTTCTTTATCTGAAATGACATTGAGATACATTTTATATCAGAGATTTATTTTATGACATGAAAACAACAAAGCAATTTCCATGCTTTAATTTCTGTTTTATTGGTAGTAAAAACTTCAGAACCCTGGTGCTCACCAGACATCATTATTGCTTGTTGGCTTTTGATTTATTAACCATAACCAGAGAAGGTGTGGACGGCTTCAGCACTTTTTTTTTTTAAATCAAACTCTGCCATTATATCATCAATCATTTAACTAAAATATTTTACATTTTGTGGTCTTTACAGACATTTATTTCCATTATTACCTCCTCTACAATTTATTTTTTCAAATTTTTGATTATCAGATCACGTTAGGATGACTACTACTACTACTAAAAACAAACCAAAAACAAACAAACAAAACCATATTACATTTGCAAAGGTTTTGAGTCAACTTTCATTTCTTTATAGTTTGCTATGAAAATGGGAAAGACAGTGTGTATAAGGCAAAACAGAGTTTGTACAATTCTACCAAACTTGAATGTCAATATTTCGTATGACCATGTGAAGGAGCTTTGAGCCGCATCCTTCACTACAAAGGTGATGAATATTTTTATATCTTTTTCATTGCCTGAAGACTGATATCTCAAAGATTTTGTTAAACCATAATTTAGTGAGTGATTTGAGTATTTCATTTAACACATTTAAATGTAATGAAGGTGCAGGTGGGTTTTGCAGTAGTTTTTGGCATTTATTAACCCCTGTCTCTCCCGAGGTCCATTTCTGATTGGTGGGGGTGGTGTTTTCATGAAGCACGCACATGAGGATGCTCCACCTGACTTCCATTGTGAATCACCTGATTGGACTGAACCATGGAGAGTGGAAGCCAGGGAAGGGGGTTATTTTGTCATGAGGATTTTGTTAAAATGATTTCCATTATTATTTAGATTTGGTTTAATTTGGGTTTGATGCTCATGTTGTTTGTTTTATGGTTTAATGCAGGCAGCTTATGGGGTATCATGTAAATAATTGTAAATATTTTTGGGAGTGACGCCCCCGTAGCAACAAGGAAGGCAAATTATAAATAGAGGGTTTTTCTGTTTAGTGGAGAGGGGAGTTGCTGTTAGGTGTGTGTCAGATGTCACTGTGTTTTTTTGTATTAATTATTAGTAAAAGCAATTGAGTCACCTCTCTGATTTGATTTTATCTCTTTGCACCTCAAGCCATGCGGTTGCCATCTTGAAAAGGGTTTGTTTTTAGCAAAAACCCTACAGACCGACTTTATTATTTAATCCAGACTGAGCTCTATTAAGGTGGCTGTCTTGGAATTTATATAAGTAGTCTTCAGGAATATTTTTCTAGACTTCTTGAAGGACATTCAAAGCTCTTCTTTGGACATTGGTTGCCTTTTGTTTTGTTTGGTCTCAAGAGATTCCCACACTACTTCAGTAATGTTGAGGTCTGGACTCTGAGTAGGCCAGTCCAGCCATCTGTAAAACTCCAGTTTTACAGATGGCTGTAGATACCGCCAATGTTGCACCTCTCCTGACTTCATCTGAACATACTGATGATGGTCTGAACAAAACATTTCAAATTGGGAATTATCATTCCAAAACGTAGCCAATGTCCAAAGAAAGACCTTGAAAAAACTTGAAATGAGGGGTGGCTCAAGACTTTTGCACATAGATAGATAGATAGATAGATAGATAGATAGATAGATAGATAGATAGATAGATAGATAGATGCTCTGTACCTCTGATAATGGGCATCTGTTGATCATCCCGTAGCTCTGAACTGGATGCATTTTCAGCTGCCATGAAAGAGTACACTTATTTTTAAAAAGTAAAAACTGTATTGACGTATTTTGCATTGCATATTTTACAATATGTGTACAGTACATAATTTAAATTTTAAAAACAGCCAGTAACATGATTAGGTATAAAAAAAAAAGGGCACCTTATAGAGGTAGTTTCTAAGAATTAAAGATGAGCAGAAGATCACCAATCTGCAAAATAATGTTTCTACAAATTGTGGAAAAAAAATTCAGGATACAAAGGATTAGCCATGTGTGACAAAGGATTATATTTGGTTCTGGATGCAGATACATCACTGGACTATTTTTCAAGTCTGCTTGAAGTCCTGAGGTCATGAAGGGCAAATGGTTACATAGCTGGTGTAATGTAGGCAGCTGAGTAACAAAAAAATTGGCAGGCACAGGTGAGTGGTGGCCTAGAGGAGAAGAAGAGGGTTTATGACTGAGAGGATGCTGGTTTGAATCCTTAGACTGGCATGTACTGGAAAAAAATGGATTGGAGCCCTTGGAAAGACTGAAAGCCATCTGGAATCTCAAACCGTCTGGGAAAGCTTCAAAGAACTCTCAGACTGGCGTGGAAAGTTGAGGTGGTGAGGATGAAGTGCCGCCACCTGTCTCCGCTCTCATTAGCACCACTCGCCGTGGGTTCTTGAACAAGGCACTTTCTTTGTGCTGTGTGTGCTACACACTGCATGTGAATGTGACAATAAATGTTGTTCTTCTTCTTCAAACAACATCTCATGGCCATAGGTGAAGTTATAAATGCAGATCAACTGCATTGCAAAATATAAAATTGATTTATCTTTCTGCAACGCTCTCTACCACTTATCCAATTTAGTATCTTATGGGGCTGGAGAGCTTTCTTAGGGCAAGAATCTGTGTACACCGTAGACAGGCTGCAAGACTGTTGCAGTCTATTGCACACAGAGAGACAGACAACCATTCATGCTCCTACTGTATTCTGCACATATCACATGGTGAACTATTTGAAATGTTGGTATTTATTTTTTAAATGTACATTATTCTCACAGACATTCTTCACGTATTGAGGCAGCAACAGAAATTTCAAAAAAAAGATCCATCTGGTAGATAGCAGTAAAGGTTTTTACTGATCCATTAATATCTGTTAAATCAAGAATTTAATTTATTAAAGAGATTGTATTTACTGGCTAGTTATAGAGACAAGCAGTCCTTGTGCTGAAATACGTTTTATCTGTTGCAAGTAAAAACCATATTGCTGCTTAAAATAAAACAAAATAAACACAGTAGAAATTATCATATGCATTAAATTAAGCAGAATCATCTCAGCTTACCCACAAGTAACAGCAGAAAGAAGAAACCTGCAATCATTGTAGCCTTGAGAGATCACGGAGCATCTTCGCCCTTTCTGTGTTGTCTAGAGAGTCCAACTGCTCTATTGATGTCATTGCCCTTCCCTAAAAGAGGGCAGGGCAAATGTAAAGACCAATTGTGTTTCTATCCCTGTTCAGTGCTTGCATCCTACCACAGTGGTCAATCCACCATAGCAAGTAACATAACAGCAACTAATAAAAAATGTTTTGCATAAAATGAATGTTCTTCCTGCTCTCAAGCAAATGCTTGATGTCCCATTTTCCAACCCAAGCCTTTATCTTCCTATCATCAGTCCATTAAGTATCACTGTGTTGCCATTGGAAGAGGACAGACTACACTAAAAACAACTGGTGCTGCACATGTTTTGTTATTTTTTGAGCATCCAGTTACATTAAAGAGGTCAGGGATTCAAGTACATTAGGACTGGAGTCCATCTTGAGAGAAATGTGTCCATCCTCATTTGCAGCTTTGCTGTCAGCTACTCTATTATGCATATTTGTTTCAGTCTATCTGTCCACTGGATTAGTGTTGGTGATGTTTTCCTCCAGTAAACAGGCATGATCTTCTTTACAATCAACAGGAGCATACGTCTCTGCTCTTGTCCTATAGTGTTCTGAGGAGGTTCTCCAAGTACAAACACCATAAGATCCATAGGAATAACAATATTCAAAGTTTTTTCAACCTCCCTTCTTATCTGCTGCCAGTATCCCTGGATGCTGTGACGTGAATTATCACCTATGAATCCACAGTTCCTCCAACACAAGGATGATGCAGAGTCTTTTTAAAATGTTGAGAATAATTGTGAGGTCCTAAAAAAAAAAACTCCTTCACCTTCCAATCAAATTCCTTCCATAGATGACTATTAATATCTCTGTGACTCTTAATGCACATGTTCTCCCAGGTGGGGTCCACAACCATCACATTTAATTTAAACTTCCACTTTTATTAAGTGTGTTTTCTGCCAAGTCATTTCATAGCATCCTTTAGACATGTGAGATATGATTCTTAGTTGGCAGATGTTTTTCATTCACTGTAATAAAATATTGTTCGGTACCCATTAGGACCCAGGATGTAGTGCCCTTTTTTGTCAGTAGTAAAAGGGTAAATGGATTTTGTAATTGTGCAAATGTTTTTATTCTGCTATCATCAAAGAGCTGTTTAATTGTACTCAGGCCTTTGGAATGTCCATTATCCCACAATGATGGGCGGAAATCTGTTACCAGCAGCCTGCATGGCTTGCGATAAAGACAGTGCTCCGCCCACACTCTTTGTGACTTTAGCATATATCCATAAAGAAGGAGTGCAGAAAAATATAGTACCCTAGAGATGAGGGCATATTGCCTCACCTCTAGTGTATTAACATTAGCACCATCAATCAAATGTAAGTAAATTATGATTGATAACTGAATACGCTAAAGAAAAAAAAACAGCTTACACCACAATGTTTAATGGCTTTTCAAAACAGAAGACTGAGATTGCTTCTTAGTGAGGATGGTGCTCTCCCTTCACAGATAAAGGGGGAAAACAAGGGGAAGTGGAGATGCTATATGGCAAGATTGTTGAAATGCTTTGCATATGACTGGACTATTTAACACTTGAATACTGTGGAATATACTTTTTAATTCTCCTACAATGGGGACAGTTTTGTGGGTGCAGTGATGCGACATTGATGGATAGCTGGCAGATAAGGAGTAAGTTTGGTGGTTGAGATGCTAAACACAAAACAGAGATGACTGTCAATCATTTTGGTTCTTAATCTGCTTTTCTTTTTTTTTCGTTGCATCTCATCAGAGGAAACTTGGTCTTTTCAAAGCTCCAGTAGAAGTTGGGCAGGGAGAGAAGCTGATGTTGACTCTTCAGAGAATTACCACAATGCATTTTTGATTCTAATTGCAGACTCTCCTCCACTTATTCTGTATACATAAGGAAGTGAGTTGGGATAGTAGGAGGAGACTTTAACCGGGTATGTAATCCAGATATTGACAGGCTGAGTGCAGCAGTGAGTCAAAGGAACTGGCAGTCTGCAGATATTCTTAAACAATACATGAAGGGTTTTGGTCTTTGTGATGCTTGGTGTTCACATCACGGAAATCTCAGGGAATACACATTTTTTTTTAACCAGGGGGTCACTCACATTCTTGCTGAGACAACTTTTTAGT
This sequence comes from Cichlasoma orientale, assembly GCA_034780415.1. Lineage (NCBI taxonomy): Eukaryota > Metazoa > Chordata > Actinopteri > Cichliformes > Cichlidae > Cichlasoma > Cichlasoma orientale. The sequence goes on along the minus strand of JAVDPK010001288.1, from coordinate 236,202 downwards.
TAGCAGCTCCATTGTGATGGATATCACAGACACTCAGATTCATCCAATCACATCAGTGATCGTGCACCAGTGTCTGTCTCTGACACAGAAAAGAGTCACATCAGGAAATGGAGATTTAATACATGATTACTTTATGAATAAGATTAATAATTATTTCCAAAAGGAGTGGGCAGCATATTTAAAAATAAATTGCCTGCCAGGAACATCATGACATGTTCTTTGGAAAGCAGGAAAGGTAGTAATGCAGGCCAAGATAATATTTTACTGTTCACATGAGAAAACTGAAGAAAAAGCATTTGTGTTAGAACCAAAAAATCGAATCATTAGACGCTGCCTGACCACAACAACCTGAGAAAACTAAAACTGCAATTAAAAGTAGTAATTGATAGGAAGACCGTTTCTAGTGCCAACACTGCATTTGAAGGCAATAAAGCTGGTACTCGGTCACCAGTTCAATCTAAATAAAGACAAAACAACTATTTATTCTAATAAAGACCAGCCTGGGAATATTACTCATGAGCCACAACAAATTAATAAATCCTTTAAAGACTTTTATGAAGCTTTTATAATCACAGATTAATCCATCTGATGCTGCCATTAAAGAATTTCTTAATGATATAAATCTACCAAAACTAAATGATGAACAGGTTGCAGCTCTGAATTTGCCTCTTTCAATATCTGAATTCCACGAAGCTGGAAGAAAGCTGGCGGCCTCTGTGGACTGTGCACCTCAGCATCTGCTGACCCCGCTCTGGGATTTTATGCAGCTTTCTGCTGTCATTCCTAATCACTTCCACTTTATTATAATGCCACTAAGAGTTTATGGTGGAATATTTATTAGAATGGAAATTTCACGACTGGACTTGTTGCACAGGTGGCATCTTATCCCGGTGCCACACTGTGAGAGCGACCCATTCTTTCACAAATGTTTGTAGAAGCAGTCTGCATAGCTAGGTGCTTGATTTATACACCTGTGGCCATGGAAGTGATTGGAACACCAGAATTCAATGATTTATTTGAATTAAAATTAAATCTTTAGAAACTGCTTATGCTGCTTCACCACGAGAACATATAATTAGCAACCTGAGAAAACTAAAACTGGAATTAAATTAAATAATTGATAAGAAGACACAATTTATTTTGCAGAGGCTGTGTTTGGAAGATTTTGAGGTCTGAGTTTCTCTGCTCAGGCTGCTGACCCAGCTCTGGATAAGCAGGAGAAAATGGATGGATGGACTACAGACAAAATGTCATTCATTTTCAACTAGCGTGCACTACAAGAATCTATACTCGCGTTTAGAGCATTTGTGATGAATCCAGATAGTAAAGACGTGAATCCACAATTTGTGTTCAGGTGTATTTGTTTAGTCCTGATGTAAAACTGTGACAAAGTTGCACACAACAGCTCATACGTCAGTGCAACATACAGAACTTTGAAATATATCTGGACAACCGCACATATTTCCTTATCAACTTTGGTAAAACCAGGATGTGGGTTAAAAAGCTCTTAGATGTTCACACATTCATCAACCACAGCAGCAAGATATGAGTGTGAGGAGAACAACAAAAGCACATCCAGTTAAGTGCTCCATTAGAAGAAGCAGTTAGATCCTGTTACAATGATTTTGTTGTTGCTGCAATTAGAGATGCCAGCGAGCACCAGTTGTTTTATATGGATAATTTTCAAGTTCATTACAAAGCAGAATGCACACACCTATCTGTGACATTATCAAATTTTTTTTTAACCAATAGTGAAACACTTCACTTTCCTTTGATTGGATGTCATAGTGAATATACAGAGCGCAGTCTCAAGAGTGTGGAGGAATACTATGAGGCCATTACATGAGGAGAACTACAGCAGAGATCGTGTGGAAAGTTTATGAAGGGAAGGCAGCATTACTAATGTGTGTGTTTGAGATCAATAAGGAGGACAAGTCCAGAACCAAGAGGAAAGGGAAAGGCAGAATAAAATTATCAGTGTACAGAGCAGCCCTCCTCTTCATGTTAATGTAGAACAAAGGGAGCTTTGCACATACTAGTGTCAAACTCAAAAAGGCAATTGTGGAAAAAATGTAAATGTATGTAAATGTAAATGTAAAACAGTTATTTATATATATATATATATATATATATATATATATATATATATGTCTTTTAAATTCTGCAGCGCTCAGGTGTCCTCGTATAAGCACGACCATTTCTCCAACATTTCACCAATAAAAATTAAATATTATAGGCTCTAGTTTTTCAACAAAAAGAGGAAAGAGGCGGAGTTGATACAGTGAGGTCAGGTGGAGTGAAAGAAACCGTTTTTCTAGTGTCCAAAACAGCAGCGCTTGTTCCTGTAATGACCAAGAAAACCTTTACTGGGAAACAGCTGGAGCAGTCCTTCATCAATCCACCTACTGCTCCCATCCACCGCTGTTTCTTTTACATGGGGAAAATCTACAATAAAGCTACAGAAGTTAAAATATTAATCTGAGCCGATGTTTAAAGGCAGCTTGCTGAAGGCTGACAGCAGGCGTCCTGCTTTATATCCCAGCGATATCTGCAACAATCAGGGGTGAGCCTAAAGGGGGAACATGGGGTATAAGAGACCATATTTATTTCAAGGGGTTAGAAACATTATTTTACAGATTTAGATTAATATCAATAAAACATATTCATTAGTTAAATTGCATTAGTATTTAAATTTTTTTTTTTTTTATTCTTTCCAGGCCAGTAAAAATATAAATGGGCCAGTAAAACTCTGAGCCACTGACCTGGGGCTGTTTGGACACTGAATTCTTATTAACATAAACATCTATAACATCAGAACATCTGTTTTCTGCAACAGAGTGGGTGCATGTACACCCACTTGTACTGCATCTGGATCGGCTCTTTAGATAACTTTGTAAGCATGGCACTCTTTCCCTTGTAACTTTATTTTTTGATCTGAAATGAAACATAAAATTAACTGTGAGCAAATCAGGAAGGAATAAATATCCCTCGTGGTTTCTCATGATGTGTTTAAGACCATGAATGGCAAAGATAAAAGAAAAAAACGATCTAGTGGGCTTACCAGAGTGCATGATAGACCTAAAGGAGAGGTTGTCATCATGGCTCCTGTCTACCAGTTAACCACACCTTGTGTTTCAGGGATGGGATCCACTCCAGCTCCTGCCAGCTGTGTTACTCACCTGCTCTCCATCAGTCAATTCTCTGACCCCTTTTTAAGGAGAGGAAAGGCCTACAGTCAGCGCCGGATCGTACACAATATCCAGATCCTGAGCGCTGAGTGAGACAGAAAGGAGTGCCCGCTCAGAGGCGACTAAACTGGATAGCCCTCCCTGCAATACTTATTTCCTGCAAATAAATCTGTTTAATTTCTCCATTCCGCTGTTAAGTCTAATCCCTGACGCAACAATGACAGTTATAGCTCTTAATATTGAAGGGGAAATTATAAATGCCCATGTAAAAGGTACTTACCACCACGTGGTCATTCCTAAATCTGACCAAGCTGTTTGAACTAAGATTCAGGATATGTTTTTTTTTTATTATTATTATTATTATTTATCTAGCTTCTCTTACCCTAACAATAAAAAATCTGGCTAATCAGTAACACAAAAATGATTGTGAACTCAATAAGTCAACCCAGGGTTTGCCCATCTTGAGTTTCACATAATCAAGAATAACAAAATATTTTATGACAATGGGCAAACAATATCTTAAAAAAATAAAATAAATAAAATAAATTTTAAAAAAAAGCTTTCTGCTGTCTAAAACTATACAGCCTCCTACTTCAAGTGTAGCGGTCTGAGGAGTCTTCCGGGAATACGTTCCCCTGTTTATCACAGCTGTGATTGAGAGGGATGTGAGACAGACAGTCTGAGTTAGCGGTTATCTTTGTACCTAAAGGGCTATGAAAATTTTCTAGTTTCTAATGAGCAACATTTTGGATTTTCGAAGGGGGGGGGGGGGTAAATTTGGCCAGATTTCTAGAAATGAGAGCTGCTCCATCCAAAGTGGAATGGATGGCGACTTGCCTAACACGAGGTTTTCCCCAGAAACTTTTCCAATTATCTATAAAGCCCACATCATTTTTTTTGGACACCACTCAGACAGACAGCAATTCAAGGAGAGCACGCGGGTAAACATGTTGCTCCTGATCTAATTGGGGAGAGTCTGACATCACTTTGGCAAAGTTACGCACTTATACTTGGTGTAATAAGGTGTTATTACTGCCAACGTGAATTATTTTACAAAATCTACATTTAGCCTTAGCCAGCAGTTTCAGATTTACTTCTACCCCTTGAAAGGCAATCAACTCTTGTTGCTGGTGTTGCTAGCTTCAGGTCTCAGAGAGTGTGTATCTCAGTGGGCGAGGTGCCGAGTGGGGCAGAATGAATTGAAACACGAACAGATTGCTGGTGTACCAGGAGCTTCTGTTAATACATTTATACATATAACTTCCATATCTTCGGTAGTTGCATCTGACATCCACAGATATCCAGGAGGAGCTATTACATCTTTAGAGTTGAAATAGTTCTCATCAAATGTACTCACCTAAACCTTCCACACCTGTTGCACACCTACACATGAGGATGCAACAGACAGGGGAGGGATACGAGAAGCTCATTGTGATAGGATTTACATTTTTCTAATAAAAACCAACCACATCACCCATTAATAACAATTATAAAACAGCTCCCATATTTGAACTGAAAATCGGAAGAGCAGGGTGCCTTTATGTTGTCAATGATTAACTGTATGTCTTCATCTAAAGTGAACTATAAAAATAACTGTGACCAGATCAACCAGGAATACATCTTGTGCTATCAGATGGTGTGTGTTAATAACATGTTAATTCTGACCCACAAGGACCCAGGAGGAAAAAAAGATCCAGCATTTTATTTGTTTCTGTTGGCCCGTGCTGCCTGGAAAACACCGGGACACAACTACACACACAATGCATGTTGCACACACATAAATGCCGGAAATGCTTTCCCTCTCTTCCCTCTCTTCACCACCAGTTGGTTGTGCTGTGGAAAAAATAAGTTGAGCTCTGAAACCAAACTGATTTTATGATGATTTATTGAAAAATAAGAATATAACCT
>JAVDPK010001288.1:189500-208459 GCA_034780415.1 Cichlasoma orientale | reverse complement strand
CCATAGGTATTAAAGGTACTGCACTGCAGTGGTTTGAATCTTATTTATCTAATAGACTGCAATTTGTTCATGTAAATTGGGAGTCTTCTTCACACACTAAGGTTAATTATGGAGGGTTCTGTACTAGGACCAATTTTATTTACACTATACTGCAGGAATAACAAGCTCAAGCAACCAACAGGCATAAACTGTTTATACTTTCTAACAAGATACTAGAACTTGGGATAAGAAACAAGTTTCCACAAGAATCCAAACAACCTTTTAAGTGCATTTATGATACATTACGATGCTAAAGCATTTGACTCCACAGTTACCACTCAAGCCTCATTTTCATTCTGTGTATTTTAGATTTTAATGTAAAATTGTCTCCAACAAAACAACAGCTCCTAAGTTATTGCAGTCTATAAATCTGGGCAACCATTTCCTAACAGGCTGTGCTAACATCAGGATGTGGTAAAAGCTTTACAAGTTCACATGTTCCAGCATATTGAGATCTGAGAAGTGGGGTGAGGAGAGAAGACAGTAAGTGCTCCATCAGTAGAGTGAATTAAGTCGTGCTTGGAAAAGGTGAGAAGGTTACTGACAGTGATTTTTCTCTTTGTTTAATCAGGATCCCCATCAGCATCGGCCTCAGGCTTAGCTGTCCGAGGGTCCTGCCCACTCAAACCAACATCAACACAAAACAAGCCAGTTCTACTTATACAGTTAACACTTAATTTCATTAAGAGAACATAAAACTACTTTATGACAGACACCAAAAGAAATAATAATCAACATCTGAATTGCACATTCCTATAGAAAAACAACAATTCTAATAAACATTACTTATCCCCCAGTGTACTTATACATTTATTCACATAGCACACATGCACCCATATTCTGTCTTCATTATCCAAACAATTTCTATTACAGTTCCTATTGATTTTCACAATACTGTCTTAACAAATATTTAAACTGATCTTTAGTACTCTGATGTACAGTGTAATATAAACTGGTAATGAGTTCCAAACAGTCATAGCTCTGTAAATTACTTTTGTATATTACTTACTAACTGTCACAATGCTCGAAGCACAGATTGAGGAGGAGGAGCGGCAATCTTTCCCTCCAGCTTATTAATTAATCAAGTCTGACTCTTATCATCCACCTGGCCGTTACACAGAGTTTCTATCTGATTTCTCAGACTTCTTGTCTTATTCAGCCTTCGGTTCAGATAAGAGAATTATAGTGAGTGATTTAAACACCCATGTAGATGCTCACACTCTAGATCTTGTTCTGACATATGGCAAAGAAACTGAACATGTAACAGTATTCCCAGAAAACCCTCTTTTGTATGCTCATCTCTTAACAACAACAAAAAAAAGACAATAAATGATTACACAGCAGCGGGGAATAAATTCCATTACAGCTTTCTGAAAGTGCTGTAATGAAGTTTAAGGACGTGATAGTCAATGTCATGTGCCAACACAGTGCAGAGCATCTACCTAAACTCTATTCCCTCAGAGGACGACTATCTCATTAACAGGGTTACATCTTCGCTCTGTACAACTCTGGATATTGTGGCTCAGCTGAAAAAGAGCCTCGAATCAGAAGTGACTGACTCTCTGGTATAATTCACAAACATGCAGCTTAAAGCAGAGATCCATGCCACAGACATATCATTATGTACAGCTACTTTCAATACTACTTGACCCAGCTGTCTTGGCTAATTAGAGACCAATTTCCAACCTTCTTTTTATTTCAAAAATTCTTGAAAGGGTAGTCGTGAAACAGCTAACTGATCTGAGCTAACAGAGGAATTGACTTCTCTTCACTGGCTTCCCTCCATCTTCATTAAGTCTCCAGGAAATTAATAAAGAGGCAGAAACACACCGGTGCGTAAGAGCTGTGGCCTCATTAAAGCAGTCACCAATACAGAGACATGAGGGGTGATATTCATTTGCTGTGAGCTCTACTTTAGTCAACTTTTTTTTGTACATTTCCTATGGCCAGTAGTCATAATAAAGTTACTCTCAAATCATGTTATCATCACATAGTAATGGTCATTTCTACTCAGTTTTCCAGCTTAAGAAGGTCAAAAGTAAAAACAGAGCGACTGCTGTGATGTAGAAAATCAAAAAGATTTTGTTGACTATTTTAGCCACTCTGGTCCAGTATCCAGGCTTATCCTCTTCTTTCTTGTTATTGAGTAGCCGAGTCAGTGTCTTCTTCATCTCCCTCAGCTCATCTGAAAGCCGTTCCAAAGCATGGCGGTACGCTTTACTGCTGCTGGCCTGCAACAGTGGTTTGATGGAATCGTTTATATAGTGACACAATTTCAGCTGCAATTTGATTATATTTCAACTTCATTTGCATAGTAATTAAACACAAGTCTAACCTCTTTGGCTTCAGACGGTGTTTCACCAGCTGTCGCATCATACACGCAAACACCCTGAGTCAATTTGTGCACTTCTGAAAAGACAGTTTTCACCAGTTTAAAGTAACAGAATATGTTTAAATCAAAAAGCAGAGCCTCTCACCTGTGGGACAGCTGCAGGGGCAGACTTTACCCTGTTCGTTACAGTCCTCTATCAGGCTTTGGCCTGTCTCAGCTTCAGTTTCCTGGGAAGCAGAGTCTTTCGCCATCAGATACATCACAAGAATTGTCTCCAGAAGGCTTAGCATCATCAGAGCAAAAATCCCAATGAGGTAGACCGCTGAAGGGAGCACGATATTGTGGACAAATTAAAATTCACTAAGACAGTATGTAGTATCCAGTAAAGGCAAGACCTCTGTTCTTATTTACCTATGAGTGGGATCCTGTTTGATGACGCAGGCAGAATTTCATTAAGGATAAGTTGTAACACTGTAATGGCAAGCAGAACAGTGACCTTGAAGCTGAGCTTCTCACCCCCACTGTCCGAGATCAGGAATGAGGCCAAGTCCAGACACAAGAAGAAGAGGACAGGTAGCAAGAAGTTGACAACATAGAGGAGTGATCGCCGCTTCATGTTGATCTATAAAAATTTGGGTTTAAATTTCAGATTGTTGACAACCTGAAATGCACATCTGAAATACAACTGAATTAAGAGTGTAGTAAGCATAAATGTGACTTATTTATTTACAAAGCAGTAAATATATAATTGAGAAATACTAAGAACACTATGAAGAAAGAAAGAATGGATAGCTGGACTGGACACTGTGAGAGAAAGCCAGAAAAAAATAATGAAGTCAGGATAGAAATAAAGAAAGGCAGAAAAGAAAAAATGCATCCTTCTCACTGTACGTAAAACTGTTTGATAATGCAGAGTGTGTGTGTGTGTATTTAGAAATACATACAGTGTAAATGATGATGTCTTGGCCAACTAAATCACTGGCGTTGTTGGCGGTGATTGTCATGTTTATGAACAGCCACTCATATTGCGTCCGCATCAAGTCACGAGACCACTCGGTGGCCTCTGTAGAGTTGTCGCTTGGCTGGAGCCGAATTTCCTGGGCTGAGGTGGAAATTAAAGCACTGTCAGGTTGTTTTAGGTAACGAGGTAGCACTGAAGAAATGAGTGATAGCTGGCACACGGGCCAAAATTGATGTTGGTGTTAGTCACAGATATTAAACATGTTTAAAAGCTCTAGTAGGAACTGGATCTGAGGGCGTAGAGGGCCTAGGGGACTTAAAGAAGCTGTTCACAAACCACCATCCAGCTTTAAACTGTACAGCCAAGCAGCATCCAGAGATGAATCAGAGGTTTTCAAATTTTTTCTGCTATGCCCAACTTCAGTTCACACTCCACACATGGAAAAAAAATATCCAGGTTTAATTTTAGGGTGTATTTGCATTAGGCCACTGTGCCCACGTGCTTTTGACCCCCAAATTTGGCCTTCTCCCAAGGTTTTTAGATAAATGCATGTAAAATTTGATAGGATACAAGCTTCATGATCTATTAAGGAAAATTCAAGTCAGGTAAATGATGACTGAGTGAACAGTGATCAGTTTTCTTCTTTCCTGTTTTTTAAGATAGATGCCAAGGTCCATACAGGCATACATTAATATTTCAGCTCCACTGCACTGAAATAGTGCCTCAGTTTTTTTATTTATCCATTGGTATCTGGTATTTTTTATTAACCATATGTGCATTCAGAGTGAACATACTCAGGGTTCAGGGTTAGACCACTGGATTTACTGGCCTGCTGGTTAAAGAAGTCTTTGCTCCAGTTTCGGTGACAGAAATTCAAGTATTTATTTCTGTGTTACGTGTCACATTAGCGAGTATCTGTACAATATGTCCATGCAGTCTGTTGCTGCAGCTTCCTAACCAAGGCTGTTTGCTAAATGTGCTCTCACCAGTGTGTACGAGAGATCTGAAGGACAAGTTGCAGCTTTGAATGTCGAATGGGAATGTGTAAGTATGCATCCTGCAGGTGCTCACCAGCACCTGGTCATTCTGGACTTCAACATCACCTTTGTCATTGATGGTGAGATAAGGACTTGGAGGAGCTTTGTCCTTCTCTGTCCTGGATGGAAACAAAGAAACATAAGTTCTTCAGAAACTAGGAAAGCACAGATATCAACTCAGGGATAGTTCTTCTGTGTACACTGGTACCAAACCTGACATCGGCTGTTTAACGGGCTAATTTATCGGAAGTGCATTCGGTTACAAATCTACACTTTATACTCTAAAACCACAAAAAAGTACAATCTAACTGAAGTATTAATTGGATTGACATGCAGTTGTTGTCAGTGAACATCCATCCATCCTGACCACTTATCTAACCAGGATCAAGGTGGCACAGTAGTCTTTACTAGCTGTCAAGAGGCAGGGTAAGAAATGTACTGGCCTCTTCCTCATTATACTGTGCATTGGTATCCATATATTCAAATCTTCTATTCACCATAAAAAGAAATCATGCTATCAATTAACGTCAGTATAATGTCATATTTTCAATGTCAACTGAATTCACAGGAAATTTAAATCAGTTCATTTTTTGATCCACTGAGTTTAATTCATCAAAAATGGTGGTGCTTGTTTTCCACTCTGTTAGTCTCGATTGTTTATAATGATTGTGGTCATAAACAAAAGACTGCCGGCTTAAACATCCACGATAAACAACCATGATGGAAATATGACATTTATGTTTATTTGTTTAATAATTTGAGTTGTGTTTCAGTTTCATCATCGGTCTGGAGCTGATGGGTTTTTTTTTTATACTTTTAAGCAGAAAGGAAACCTCCCTAAGTCACATGATTTGTTCTACGTGTCATGGTCCTGGGCCTTTGGCCAGTGTTTTGTGTTTTTTGAAGTTCTGATATTGTTAAATATTTCTGTTGTGTTTTATAGTTTGCTCATGATTTAGATTCTTAGTTTATTGGAGGTTTTGCAGTTTTTAATTTTTCCTTAGTGTTTCAGTTTTGAGTATTTAGCTTCTTTCAAGGTGTTTGTAGTTTCCCTCAGTGTGCCCCCCTCCCTGAGTGTCAAGTCTGCATTTCTGTCAGTTGTGTTTAGTCATTTCCTGTTTTATTTTGTCAGTCTCTTGTGTTTTGTGTTCAGTTTTACTTCCTTGCCTTGTCCTTTGTAGTTTATTTCAGGTGTGTGTTTCCCCAGGTGTCTCCACTTGCCTTGTCTTGTTTTACATAGCGGCTGAACTGAAGAATATTTGAACTGTAACTTATGTGAAGTTATTCTAGCATAGTTGAAAAATTTGGTATTGAGCGTAATTGGTCCCGGTTAAAGGTTCGGGCTGAATTTTCTTTAGCTTAGGCTTATCTTAGGACTGAGAAATGCAGTATATGAAAGGGTGTCCTGACAAAGACAGGGCACGAGTATGTCTTATCTTTGTGGACACATTTATACTTACATTTCTTCAATAGTGAGATCTGGCTTCCATAAAATCTCAGTAGGTATGGAAATATTATTAATGCCACAAAACTGATCTGGGTCCCAGGAAATGTATTCATTTTGCCATCTCTGCAGAGGAAAACATGGAGCGAAAACAGGAAGAAATTCAGGAAAGTCAAAAATAGGGGCGGAAATGAAAAAGACTCAGAAATGTAAAGCTATTTGTTGTTTAGTCTTATGTATTGTCTAGTGGCAGAACTCACAATGACAGTCCAAACATAAGGAATGAACCTTTGGTCTTTCTCAACCTGTAAAAAAACAAACATGTGACAAAGTCACTCTTTGGTTGGTATTTAGAAGCATTCTTGTGTCTCTTGGTGCCACTCAGTGTGGAATGAGTCCTTTAACCTCTCTATGAAAAGACTTTGTCTGACCATGTGTATCATATTGTGACCACAGTGCAGTGCGCGGTAGCTGCCAAATCTGACCTGATTCATGACTCAGGCTGATTTGGGATCAAAGGCAGATCCAGTATTATGTGGTCTTGGTGGGTGTACATGGTATAACTGTCCCTGAGCTTTGGAAACCAAAACTTCCTGTTATTGTAACCCCCTCTAAAAGCACAAATTGCATTAATTTTTGTGTGTGCATTGTCAGTTCTATAATTTGGAGAGAGTCAGACTATCAGTTTCTCCCGCTTCATTCAAACATTAGAGTGGTATTGATCTTCAGCAAATCTAACTACAGAAAGGGAATCAGCATATTTGGCAAAATGTTGATTCATTTAAACTTTGTAAGAGGAAACGAGACTATAACGAACAAAATGATGGTGTGTGGTGTGTTTCTTTCATCACTAAAAGCAGTGCAACAAATCTTGACATTTGAAAACTTTAAAAACAAAGCTGTGAGCACTTACCACGTCTAAGATGGCATACACCAGAACTTCCAGTGTTACCTGTGTGGGGTTTTTGTAATTTTTCACAGGCCGGGTCATGAAAAACATCTCATTGTTTTTGGTCAGGTTTAGGTAGTTTAAAACATCCTGATAGCTGCAGATACGCTCAGCGCACACTCCATCTACAGCAACAAAGATCAAGATAAATTCACAAAAATAAGTGAAGTGAAAATGCTCTCACATTGGATTAACAGTTCTATATATTACTATTACAGTGGCAAATAGCCAAATATTCACACTGCAATAAGTTCTCAGTTTTAATCTTTTTTTTTTTTTTTTTTTTGGTGGGGGGTGGTGGTCTTTTTTCCTTGATCCAGCTTGTGAGTGAGACCCTCCTGCTGTTCAAACCTTCTGTTTGTGAGGTGCAGCCAATCAGAAGAAAGATGGCTAAACCCTAGAACACTAACCTCGCTGATTTTCACCCACGTGAACGTGAGAGTGATGGTGCGTTAGTGTTGTAGGGTTAAAGGGAGAGGAGCTGAAACAGCTTGTTTCAGACATAAAGCGAGCAGCTGCAGGAAGGCTGAGTATAAGAGGAATAAGGACTATTTTAATCTGCAGATCACGTAAACTTACTGTAGTGGCACCCCAGATTAAAGATTATGATTATATGGAGTCTAAAATGAACATAATAGGCATTTATCAGGACATCAGACACCAAATTTTATCCTAATTAGTTACAGCGTTGAAGAACTGCCATTAGTCTCTGAGCATCAGTGCCTAATGCTCTTGAATTTATGATCAAACCAGCTCACTGACAAACATACATTAACATCCAGCGATTGTGGTCACTAAAAAGCCATATAAGATGGGTGTTGGCAGGACCATAAGATTTGAGTCCATTAGTCCACTGATGATTTTGAATTATAAGCATTTTTTCAATTTTAATTTTTTATTTATTTATATATTTTTTTGCATGTTTAGATTAAAATCTCCATTTTACATTTACCTGTGATACATAATCCAAATGTATCAAATGGGAACCAAAACTTCCCTCTCTGAAGTAATTCAAAGACACACTGAAGTCCTTTTTGCTGTAATTAGTTATTGTTGAAAGATGTCATTAAGACACCAAACTGACATTTTTAAGAACAACGTGGGTTTTTTTCTTGACTCTGAAACCCCTTAAATTCAAAGAAATGAAAGACCTGTGAAAGCCCTGACAAACCTAAGACAGGTTCATCCCTTCAATAAAATCCTCAAGTAACCAAAATGTGGCAAACATCCACTGAGCTAATGAAAGCAAATAAAAAAATTTAGCTCTTATGCAACCTGCAGGAGATTTCTCAGATTATCATTCTGCTAAACGTACCTGAGAGGAAGAGCAGAAAGATGAAGCCACCAAGTTTCATTGTATTTCACAAGGAGCCAAAGTCTGTGGGTTGGATGTGTATCCTTGTCCTGTCAGTGCTATCTGGAAATGTCACCAAGCTCCTTACAGTAATAAACCCACTGTCGGCTCCTGGAAGGGGGCTGGGCAAGCTGAATTATTAATCCTTTATGTGTTTTGGTTTGCTATGTTTTTTTTTTTTTTTGAAGGCGTGGAAACCAAAGAAAATCGAAATAAAATTGGGTTGGAGTGTAATTCTATTAAGTGCTTTCCAGATTACTCCAGAGAAGCTGCTATCCTATATATTTACAGCAGCAGTGACCCAATACATGAAGCAGATAGAGGTGTGAATGCAAGTTTAAAAAAAAATAGTTAATATGTAAATCAAAAGTAAGTAAAGATACGGAAGATCAACTCCATACAAATTAAACAAATTAAAAAACTGAATTTGAAATTCTGAGGGTGAGTTTTCTAAAGATTTCACTGAAACCATCCATCCTTAATTCTCAGTCTTACCAAACAGTTTCTGATCAACCAATCTTACAAAGTAGCGGATGAAATATTCTTAAATGCTGCCTTCAAATTTTTGTCTAAGAAATGCCCACTGTGCCAGTTTAGACCATTATATAGCACACACTGGTCACCCCCAAGCTTCCTGTTAGCTTTGTTGTCTTTCCCAACCTGCATGACATCACTGGAAACAATGTTCCGGGGAACAATTAATGATACTGGCTGTCTTTTTGGAAAAGCTTTCTAAAAGAAGGAAAAAACAAGTGCAGGGAAAGGCAGCCAGCGTTCCTGTTGGCTGGCATTATGAAAATGTTTTGGAAGTTTAGACATGATGGGAGAAACGGGTAAACCAATTAGGACATCTCAGCCTCTTCGTGAGGACATTAACAAGCATCCCATGGGGATGGGGCTTCGGTAGTCGTCATCTGCGACACACGGGAGAAAACGATATCAAATGACATTTCTGATGCTCATTTTCATCAGTGACACCAAACTGAACAGTCTGAACTCAGCTTATTATGATCCAGTGTAGCTCTTGGGTTTCTGCAGATTTCTCTGAGCGTTGCATAATCTGACCCTGGGGTGAATTTGCTCGGACGGACACTCCTGGAAGGATTTGGCAACAGTCTTGAATGTTTTTCACTTATGAATAATCTTCCTCACTGTAGAATGATGGAGTTCAAAAGGTTTTGGAAGTGGCAAAGTCCATAGGCAAGAGACCAGAGTTGCATTCTTCCCCGCTGTAATATAGCAAAGCATTTAAAGTGGTTACTTTTGCTACCCTGTGTTGAGCAGTTGCACCTACGGTAGCTTGTTCATTGTGTCCACTGCCTTTTTAATTTGTTAGGGTTTGTGTACACTGTACTCCTGACAGGGTAATACTTCTGACATAACACAGCAGACTGTTGTGATGCAGTTTATCATGGAAACAGCAGCACATTAGACACTGTTTCAGGTTTGAGCCAGTTCAGATGGCCTCTTGAGCCTGCTCCAAAAGTGAGTCATTCCTCATAGTCTATAAAATACCCAATTTTATACAAACAACTAGTTTACAAACTGGTTTTAAGGGCATTGTATCATGTCAACAACTGAATCACAGACAAAACAGATGAAAAATAAGACAGAAGCACCCCACAGTCGAAGATGATTATTATAATTATTAATAATAATTATATTATTTAATTATTTTTTATTATAATTTCTGATCCAAGATTCAATTGTCCAACAGTCACTTGTTCTCTAAATAATTTCATTTTCCTCATTTTGTGTGATTATTTTAAACACGTTTGCTTACGTCTAATGTCTTTTTGTTTTGTATTGTTTACATAGTTTAATGTCTACCATGTGGTAGCTCATACTTTGTGCAGCACGCTGGGTTGAACAATGATCTGCTCTCCTGACCTCTTTCTGAATCATACTGCCGATGATTTGAATCAAAAATGTAAAATTTCATGAGACCTGCTGCCACTGATTTTCAGCCCAGTTCTTGTGTAATCTGGAATACCTACAGGTACAATTTAAAAGTTGGTCCTTTGCTAAGTTGGCTGTCGTGTGTGGATACAATACTGGTTCATCCCTTGAGTTCGGTGTCTTTTTTGCTTGAATGATTCATCAGTCAGTCTTAAGTGGTTTATCAATAGAAAAAAAATAGGTACAAGGACTGGTCTCAAAATGAGTGAAAAAGCAGACGATCAGAAACTGTATTTATTTAAAAACATTCTGAGATGATAGTATTTGTTTGTTATGGCCCACAAACTGAGTCAGTGATTTGAGTAGTTTGTTTGTTTCTTTGTTTGTTCGATGCTTTGCATTCAGAACTCATCCAGCGTAATACAGTAACTTTGGCCTATAAAGTGATGGCTGATTAATAAAGGCAAAAAATTAATAATACTTTCATCATTCTCACACCACGAACTTCAATTTTAACTACACAAAAGTTTGAAAAGCAAAGTGCTGCTCACAAGACAATAGAGAGTTTGTGTTTTGAAAAGCACAAAACAAGGTTTTACAGCGTTACCACGGTGTCCTCAGATACATCAATAAGCCATAATCTGACACAAATACACTGCTGTACAGAAACTGTGGTGTTAATAGGGATTGCTTTACATTTCTAAGTGTTCCACTCCATGTAGATGAGAGTTAGAAAGAGTGACACAGTGACAACGTAGAAAATGAAGAAAACCCTGTTGATTCTTGCAGCCCAGTGGACGTACTTCCCTCCCTCTCTGCTGCCACAGAAGTGTAGATTTAGGGCTTTCTTCAGCTCCTTCAGCTCCTCCAGAATCAGCAGCAGCACATGAGACTCTCCTGTATGAACGCTGTTGTTAACCTGCAGACAGTCAAACAGTCAGAGAGGGACATTAGAGTCAGATTAATAAGGCATTATGGGGAAAAGTGGCAAAATGACTCTCAGCAGGCTGAAATCTGACATCTAAAGATGTTAAATGCACATAAAATATTTTATTACAAACACAATCAGCACAAGAGCTGACCTATTTTTGCCTTGCAGCATTACATCTGTTCATGTTTCCAGCTTAATCACATCTCGCGTGACTGTTTCACTGAAATTAGATTAGATTAGATTAGATAGATTAGATAAAACTTTATTAATCCCTTTAGGAAGATTCCATCAGGGAAATAAAAAAAATCAGCCCTAATGGGAAAATTGCAGATGTCTGCATTGTTACACAGATACCAGCAAGCTGTTTTGTTGGGGTTTAATTATAATTATACTGCATTTTTATTATTATTATTATTTTATTATTAATATTAACAGGTATTCGCAGGCAACATTTTGTAGGTAGCTGCTAAGATTTTCAGTATAGCACCTCTATTATACCGTAACAGTTATTAACAGCAATTTTTCCTAAATATTTCTTCACATAACTTGATTAAAGAAACAAACAACTAGTAAAGGGCAGTAACGGTGCAATTATATTGCATAAAAAAGGAAGATGACACATTGGTGTCATCCTAAATCACAAGAAACATTTTTGGTCCCAGTTTTAAAGATATTGACAATGAATATGTCTGAATACTAGTTTTTCTTTCTTTCTTTCTTTGGACACCACTCATTTCTTATTAGACTTCTGTGAATGTGAGGGTTCATGTGAGAGACATAAAAAAAAATAATTAATGATGGAACTTGAAACAGGAGTTGTAAGAAACACTGAATCACATATTTAACCATCATGTAGCTCAGTACTCACTGTGACCTCTTTAACGTCCGTCTGCAGTGACCCCTGCTGTATGAATGCAGTATCTACAGTTTGGTCCAAATCTAAAACCTCATTCGATTTTTATTAAAATTGGATGCACCACATGTACATTAAAGGCCATTTAGTCTGTAAGTAATGAGATTTTTCTCCAAATTGTGTTTTTTACGCTCCGTGTGTGTGTGCGTGTGTGTGTGTGTGTGTGTAAAGACACTTAATCCTGTGTAAGGCTGTGTTGACACATGTTGTCTTTTTAGACTTTTAAGAGGAATCTGAGCTCTGATTTTATGTCAGCCAATCAAAATGCATCCACACACATCGAGGTATGAAGATATCACTCATCCCCCTTGAAATTATTTTCAGTTACACATCTGATTTGTGGTCTTTTAAAGAGCTCCTGAAAACTCACACGAAAACCAGTTTTGGTCTCCTTGCCATATTAATGCAGTATCTGTATAATACTAAGGCTGTACCTCTTCGACAGCAGGCAGTAGCTCGTGCTGTTTCTCCTCACTGGACACTTTGCAGACGCAGGAACAGCAGGTCTGTCTTTTGTCTTCTGAAAGCAAACAGTAGGTTTGTCTCAAGAATTTGCACACATTTAATAAGCTCCAAAGTCACTCTGTTTATTCTTACACTGTAAAAACATGAAACATCTCCTGGCTAAAAGTTGCTGAGAGTTTAACATTTAAAAAGCAGTGGCTGTCTACTTCATCAGAGCTGGCTGATTAGATGAGACCGGCTGTGTATCTTTGGCAACATAAAAGGTGTTACCTGAGATCTGGATTCTTGTGCAGTCAGACTGATACTAGCTACGATTACAGCCTGAATCTGTGATCAGTAGCTGAGAAACTTCTGTGTAAACTGGTCTTCTCTGTTATGAATAGATCTTACCTGCATCACTCTTGTCAGGTTTGACTTTTTTCTTTTTCTCCTTCACCTTGAGCTTGACTTGGGAATCTTTTTCTATCAGATATGTAACGAAAATCGTCTCCAGCAGACTGAGCAGCATAAGGGCAAAAATCACAATGCAGTAAGTCGCTGAAAGGAGGAAACAAGCAACAGTTATTTTATCTTTTGGTATCTGAAGTGCACCACACTTAAACATTGTCCTTTAAGGAAGGAGTCCGTACCTATGAGTGGGGTCTTGTTGGACATGGAGGGCAGGATGTCATTGAGGATGAGCAGCAGAACGGAGATTGCCAGCAGCACGGTGACTTTGAAGCCCAGCTTCTCCCCTCGATGGTCAGCGATGAAGAAGGAGGCGAGATCCAGAGTTAGGAAGAATAAGATGGGCAACAGGAAGTTAATGACATGAAGGAGCGGCCTCCTCTTCATGGTGAACTGGGGAAACAGGTTCAGTGGTCAGGTTAGTTTAACCTGGTGTGAAAAATTGTGTGACATTGTGTGAGTAAATTTTTATGTTTTTGTTTTTTTTAACTGCTTGATTTGTGAATACAGAGTTATTAACACAAGACCACTGTAATCAGTTCTGGGACCTCCCTGCCATATGAATACAAGGAATTCATATGGCGAGCAGAACAGAGGAGGTCTCCACAATAACCTTTATGCATCTCATGAAGTCAAAAGGTGCATAAAAGGCTGAGTTCAGGAGAGGTGGGATGCTGAGGGAATTGTAGATGTGAAGCTGCTGTGGGCAGGCTAAAGAAACTTAAACAGTGTGACTGATGAGAACACAGAAAACATAGCAAGTGTTTAAAGTGTTTAAAATAACCATTTTTGTCATTTTGAA
The DNA here is from genome assembly GCA_034780415.1 of Cichlasoma orientale. NCBI lineage: Eukaryota > Metazoa > Chordata > Actinopteri > Cichliformes > Cichlidae > Cichlasoma > Cichlasoma orientale. The sequence goes on along the minus strand of JAVDPK010001288.1, from coordinate 194,886 downwards.
TTTGATGGAAGCAACACCTCTGACAAAAGCTGGGGCAGGACCATGTTTACCGCTGTGTGCCATCCCCTCTTCTTATTCATATATGGCTTGTTCTCTGCATGATAGAGTCGTATTCTCTGTATTTGGGGATGGCACAGTGAGCTGTGTTCACAGAGAGTGATTTCTGTAATGGTTCCTGAGCCTCCTGTGACTTCCATGACAGAATCATGCCTGTTTTCAATGTGGTGCCGCCTGAGGGCCTGAAGATCACGGGCCATTTTGGACCATGTCTCTTTCATACAGAGATTTCTCCAGATTCTTTTGATGATCTTTTGATGATATTATAAACTGAAATTGTTCCAGAATTTGTAGACGCTGCTTTTTGCAGGTTGGTGAACCTCTGCCCGTCTACGATGCTCTTTTTATAACCGGTCGTGTTACTGGTCTGTTGCCAGTTGACCTAATTAGTTGCAAAATTTTCTTCCGGCGGTTTCTTTTCAGCAGCACTCACTTTTCCAGCATTTTGTTGCTCCTGCCTCAACCTTTTTAAGACATGTTGCTGCCATCAAATTCAAAATTAGCTCAATTTTTTCAATGGACTTTTGTAGTTAGCTTAGTTTATCTGCCTTTGTGATCACAAGTTTTTTTTATGTTATATTGTTTCATGTGTTCTCCTTTAGTATGCTTAAGTCTCCAGAGTCTTTAGAGTTTAGTTCTCCCTTGGTTTTCCCCTTAGTTCCTCCCTCTGTGCCAAGTCTCTTGTGTCTGTCTCCTCGCGTTGTGTTGAGTCTCAATTTCTGTTTCCATGTCTACCTCCTGTTTTACTTTGGCAGTCCTTTGTATCGCGTGCTTTGTATTCAGTTTTGCTTCCCTTGTCTCATTAGTTAGATTTAGTTCACCTGTTCTCCCCTGCTGTCTCCACTCTCCCTAATTACCTGCTGTGTGTATTTACGGCCTCAGTTTTCCTGTTATTTGCTGTGTCCTTCTCTATGGCTTCTCTTACGATGTGTGCTCCCTCTTCTTTTGTTTCCCCTTTTGTCTCTGAGTTGTTGTTTCTTTTTTGTATTGTGTGTTTTGGAAGAGAATTCAGCATAAGCTGCATATTTTGAGTTCTGTCTCCCACATCCTGCATTTGGGACCAACTCTGCCTGCCACACAGCTGCCACACAGTTCTATTGAGAATAAAAAATCAAAACATCCCAACTATTTAGGAATTGGGGTTGTAGATGTGTATACTTCACATGACATCTCTTTAATTTGCCACCCATGTTTTCCTCTCTTTGCGTTACATACAGTATATATGAGATTTTCCCACAGTCTATTTTCGATGGTGAAATTGACTTTGGAGATGGATAGCTGGAGGAACTCCCACTCTCCCTGCGTCTTCATCACCTCACGGGAAAACTGCGTGGCCCGAGATGAGTTGGAGAAAGGCAAAAGCCTAATTTCATTTACTGTGGTGAGAAACGAGAGAACAATTCAGAGTCAAGCCACTATGAAAGCATCATAAACTGACAAAACACACCAAAACACACACACACTCCCTCACCGCAGTGAATCGCAGAGCCAATGGTGATGTTACATTTTTGCGTGTCGAAGGGGAACTTATGGACATCCATCTTGCAGGTGCTGACAATCTTAAGGTCCTCTTCAGAAGTGATTGTCCCGTCGTAGGATACGTACATGTATGCATTTTGAGGGGAGTCGTCCATCTGTATCCTGAGACAGCACACGTGATTTTTCTCTTATGGTGCGTTTGTAGAGCGCCTAACATGATATTTTCACACTAATTATGACATGAATTCTGGAGCTCCTGCTGTCACAGCAGCAGGATAACGTGTTTGTTTAAAAGTAGTATAAAAGCTGCTGTGTGTACTTTAATAAAAGTGAGCACATGATGAAGTAGCTGACCTTCTAAACAAACACAGGATGACGCCAGCAAATATGAAGTGATTACATTTGATGCTGAGCAACTATAAAGTGCAGCTTTACAACAAAATGACAAACACTCTGCATCAAACTGTTTCCCTTACATTTAATTTAATTTTCTGCACTGCATTTATCTTAAATTAGTCCGTATTTTTTCCAGTTTCTTTGTATGCTTTCCTGTTTTATATTTAGTTTCCTCATTCAAATCAGTGATCTTAATTTATGTTTTTATATCATCCTTGGCAATGAATATATTATCTTGCTTTTATGGAGAATACATTAAATATAATACATAGTGGACTGACTGCCCGATAGTGTTTTAAATTTTACCAACGTCTCCCGCTAATACCAAGGTTGCTATGATACATTTGCTTTCAGGCATTGCCCAAATAAAATGACAATATTTATTCCACATTTCAGCAGATTGGTACACGAACACTGAGTGCTGCAGACTCACATCTCATAAACGAAGACATCTGGTTTCCAGAGGATTTCTCGAGGAACTGTAATGTGGGTAATTCCACAAAACTGAGCAGGGTCCCATGAGATGCGTTCATTGTTCCATATCTGCAGTAAGGTTAGATTAGGAGAAAAGTCTGTTATACAAATAAAAAGCAATGTGTTCTCATCCCAGTGAGGCAAATATTGACGTTCTGTCTACATCCCACTGTTATGTACAAGGTGTCCCTTGTTGCAGGTCTCTGACGCAGTGGCCTCCAGCAGTTAACGATCCCATTTTAGTAGATATTAGGAGGTTGGGTGGAGGTCTCAGCCAGGAGACTGTGATTTGCATCCTTTATGTTTTTTTAGGTACATGGTTAGGTTTAGGAAAAGATGGTGATTTGGGTTCAAATTTGTGTCAAACCTGCATAAATGTTATGCTCCAGCTGCTTTCACAAAAGATACTAACAAGAGACAAAAAACAAATCATATAAATATGTAAAGAGTTGTCTAAAGATGTAAGAAAATAGTAACATTTGAATAAGCAAAAAGAAAAGCAACTGAGATCACAGCAAGTGTTTTTTAATGGTAGCTTTTCTTGGAGTAAGGGAATATCTTGTGGCGTTCCACAGAGGAGTTGTTAAGGTCCACTTTTATTTTCAGTTTTGACTTTCCCTATGCTGCTAATGCTGCTGATGGTCATGTATGCTGATGATTCAACTTTATTTTCTGTCCCATCAAAAATAGAGGAGATACAAAAGAACTTATAGGTTGAGTTACAAAATATCACAAAACGGGCCAAAATTAATAAACTGGTACTGAATATTGCCAAAATTAACTCCATTGTATTTAGTGGTTTAGTAGTAGGAATGTTCTGCGTCATGCAGCGGTGCTGAACCTATCTAGAGATCAGATTTTCATTGAAGAGGTTTTTACAATTAAATTACTATTACTAATATCTATTACTATTATACTATTATTAATATTTTATTTTTATCTCAGTCTGATCATATCAATTATTGTCTCCAAGAAGGCTTTGCTGTTTCAAGAAAATGCTCAAAAAAGGAAGGAAATGCTGTTTACTGATTATAGTGTAACGTTGTTTTGAAATGTGTTGATGTGTATTTTTAATATGGACCCCAAGAACACTAGCTGTGCTTTATGTTGCAGTCAATGGGGAACCTAATAAACAAACAAACAAACTCACCAGGCTCGCCCAGACGAAGGGAATGAAAGTTTGTGTTTTCTCAATCTGAAAGTAAACACACTAATCTCAGTACTGATCACTTTCATGGTAGCATTTAGCTTGTGTAGTAATGCAGCACCTACCACAGCCAGAATTGCATAGAGGATGATGTCCAGCTGCACTATGGTGGGGTGTGTGTAGTCCAGCACAGGCCGGGTCATTTTAAACACACTGTTATCTGTGGTCAGGTTCAGGTAATCAAGAACATCCTGGTAACTGCACACTTTCTGACAGGAAGCCACATCTGCAGCAAAACAGTTGTCAGATAAATAGTTTTCCTTAAAATTTTACCTCAAAAATATTTTTTTACTGTTCGTTTTTAACTCTTGTGGCAAAAAATAGCATTTTTTTTTTTATGAGATTTGACAGTATACAGTTTTGCTTCAGTGCTTTTATCATTTAATTTATCTTGTAGTGTCACAATACTGGTTTCATGGTTTTTTTTTTCTTAATCCAGATTTACTGTAAACTCCTGAGCTCCTAACCTTAATAGAATCTAAATGCCCTGCAAGAAAAGCACCATTTTGTGCTTATTTTTTTTATTATTAAGTTTATTTTAAAAATATATTGTTATAACACATTATCTATGTACACTTTTAAATTTCAGATGCAGTGGCAACAGGGAGGCTTCTGGGTTTATAGCCCATTAAATTACTTCCGTTTCACTTTTTTTTTTCTTCCTTTTCTTGAATCTCAAGTTTCCCCTTCCACTGGGAACAATAAAGTGACTCTAATTTTTCAGTACTGTCAGATACTAATATGACATTAAGTAACCATAAGAAGAGTTACAGTTGCAAATACAATAAAGAGTTAAAGAATCAGATACAAACTGGATGAGAAGCATTGCACTGCTGCCTAAAAAGTCAACTAATGGTACAGAAACAGCACTCCAAACAACACAAAGTCTTACCTGTTAAGATGATCAGGATGAGAAAAGCTAAATGCATCATATCTGCAGCTGTGAGTGTGTCTGTGTGGCTAAGCCACTTCCAGAGGAGTGTGCGTCCCTGCTGTGAGAGCTGCTGTCCTTTGATTTAATCTGAGGAGGGGAGGGCTGGGCACAATAAATGACCTCGCTTGCTGCCTGAAATGAGAAAAACCCTCCCATGACTGATGCTGCAATCGGCTGATAGAGGAGAGCAACATAGAGTATATATCAAGTACTGCTTTGCTTCTTGAGGCAGGTGAGACTGAGGATAATTGGTTTAGGAGAAGAATAACAAATAATGAAACTGAGGTAAAGGCAGGTGGAGGGGCTTTATATCCCTGGGGGCAGAGATAATGTGAATTTACAGGTTGCTGGTGACAAACACATAGTCGCTGCTGTAGGTCTTTGAATTGCACAACAGATATTTACTGTAATGCACAGAAAGCTGCAAACCTCCAATGAGAAGGTAGAATTCAATTAAAGCGGAACTTGATCACCAAAACAATGTGGTAATGACATTATGAGCACTGCTCCCATTTAAACCCATTTGTTCTCATCGTCATCTCCTGCCAGTCTCACAGTGGCCAGCTGAGCATCAAACCTGATCTATTATTTAGGGAAAAAAGTCTTTCTGCACAGTAAAGTGAAACAGTTTAAATTCAGACTTTTACAGTTTAGTGGGCTTGCTGTAATCACACTGGAGGTTATCTTTACTATTGATTATAAGATGAGATGAGATCGGCACAGGCACACAACGAGATTGGAAGTGCTGCTGAACTTGATGCATACAAACTATCACACTATTAAAGTCAAAGAGTTATAAAAAAAAAAACATAATACAAACCACCCACTGGGGGGGGGGG
>JAVDPK010001288.1:148751-171278 GCA_034780415.1 Cichlasoma orientale | reverse complement strand
ACACACACACACACACACACACACACACACACACACACACACACACACACACACACACACACACACACACACAGGAGCAGTGCAGGTGGAGCATGTTTCATAATGCAGGCAGCAAGGCTTAAAGAGCAAAAATACATGCATTTCACACTTACACCAACAGTGAGTACACAACCATTCATATAGAAGTGAAAATCGTGCAGACACAAGTCAGTAGCCTGGTATGCAGCAAAAAACCTCAATCTGATCAACAAAGGATGATGCTAGAGGCTCGTTTCCTATTGAGAATCAAAGGATGCTCTGATTGATCTGAACATTTGTTACAAATTAAATGCCAATAAATTCAGAATGAGGAACTGTTTGGAAAACAGACTCGGCAAATAAATAAGACTCAATCAGACTTTGTGCTGATTGATGCTTCAGTTCTGTAACAGCTCTGGGTGGATGCTGACAAGAACAGCGCTGGTTTGGTGCTCAGGACTGAGGTGGAAAATGGTAAACGCTCCCCTTGGTAACAGTTGGCACTCTTAAGCCTGCCATCGTAGCTTTCCAGCATTATTTTTAAAACTCATGTTTAGAAACTAACAAGGAAGTTAAATTCAACTGTCCTTGACTATACAGATGGGATTTAAACCAATACTCTTAAGCCCTTTGATAGATTTACTACTATGGAAAGTGTAAGCACCATCACCAAGCTAGGGTGGGCATTGTTGAAAAGATACCATATTATCTATCATCACATTTAAATATGGGTTATGGTAAACATTTCAAAGAATAGACAGCCTTGCACAGGGGCGAAATTGGCTTTATGACATAAAAACTGTGACATTTATGTCACCCTAGAACAATACAAGCTTCCGCTGGATGATGTAAATAATGCTCATGTTTTTCTTAATGTGTCTGCTTTTCTTTGACTAATCTAACTGTGGAATCTACCTGCCGACCTACAAATTATGCATGCATCCCACAAGCTTACTGAGACACCTTCACAAACCTTTTCTTAACCAAAACGTGGATGTAAGAAATTTTATATTAGCACAAAAATCAGTAATCAGCTTGGGACTTAAATATAAAATATTGACTACAAAAATTACAAACTGTACTTGGGGCTTGTAAGGCTTAATCAAAGCATCCTTAATGAAAGAATTCTGGTCTGTCATTTATTTCAGTTGTTTTGGTCTCATGAGTTCAGCCATCACTGCGCAGAAGATCAGATTCCTGTTGCAGACACGCTTGCATGAGAAGCCATTCACTCTCGTACAGATGCAGCATGCTGTGGTGTTTTTGGCCAAAATTACAAGCATTTTCAAAGGGACTGCCCCATCTAGAGGACAGTTGTTAACATACATAGGGCTCCTTTATTTTGAAAGGGTTGGTATCGCATAGCCATGATACAACCAGATTTGCTATATATGTACTCTGTATGAAAGGATGTATCTCCTTTGTTCTCATAGCCTGAGAATAACAAATGCAAAGTGAGATGATTTGTTATTGGTGAAAGATGAAGGATGGTTACTATAGTTACCTTTCCCATTAGATGGAGAGGAGCAATCCTCTTCAGTGACATCATTTCCCTGATGAATACAAAAGAAAAACAATAGCTCTGTAAAACGTTATAATAGGTAGCTAAATTTATAAAGTAAGCAGTAATCACAGTCTGCTCAGCGAGCATCAGTGTGTTAGCCACCTCTGAGTCCTGCTCCTCTACAGCCACTGAGTAGTTTTGCTCCTTTGGCTCTTTGGAAAAATCCTGTGAGAAAGAAAACAACCCAGGGGAAACAATCTCGTGGTGAGATGACAAATCTATTTAAAATTGCAGGATTGTGCAGCTACTTCATCCTCCATTCCTCCATCCTCACCCTGTCCTGCTGTGACGGTCTTCGGTTCTCCATGGGGGCCTCCTGGTTCTCCTCGCAGTCCACATCTCCCCCGTCGTCCCCCCCAGGTTCGCCTTCGGCCCCGGCCAGGTAGGACCCTGACATGGAGGACATGGTGTCAGTGCTGATGTGGGAGTGCTGCGAGTGGGACGAGGCCATGGACATCACTGACTGGGCCAGGCTGATGCTCACTGGGTCTGGCAGACAGACGGAGACACACATCACGGTCCGGCTTGGGGGGGTTTTGGATGTTTGTTTGTTTTTGTTTTTCGGCTGCCAGGTTGGAAAAACAACTGGGCTCTACGTCCACAAATATTATCAATGGCAGAAAACGTAAATAGTGCTTTGCAAAAATCATTCCAGCTGGAATAACAGTCCTTGCTTTCTAGTTTGAGCTGAAAAGCCACTCGGTAGATTTCCCATAAAATCTGATTTAGTGGCACCAACACAAAACGCTGAGGTGGAAAAAAACCTCTGATTTATTTATGCTAAAAGCCTCCACTGAGTGCCTTGAGCTCCCTACATTTAGCTTCCATGCAAAATTTCTGAGATACTGAACATTTTGAGGAAAATGGTTTTCCTGGCTGGATACAGCAGCTGAAACCAACATCTTATACTTAACTTAGAGTAATCAAAAAAAAAAAGAGTATAGCAACAGCACCATACCATACAAGCTAGTCTAAAAATGAGAACATTACAGCTGTTTCCAGATGACGAAAGAGCTGATAAAAGGGCGGCTTTTACACCTTTATTCAGGTGCCAAACCTCTGCCGTCTTCCTGTTCCCAACAAGCCTGTGTTTTTTAAAACTCTGTATTGCCTGGTGCTTCTGTGTCGGTATCCGGAAGAGCCACACTTGTTATCTTTTCATATATTGTAGATATTGTAAATACATTTTTCCTAATATAATTCACATGGTAGCTGTAGGAGTGGGAAGCCTTTTTCTTTTGGTATCTTTTCTCCTGTTTTGGCAAGGAAGACAGGTGAGAGGCCAGTATTTTCTTTTGGATTTTTCCATGATGGTAGGCAAGTTAGTTGTGTTTTCTTTTCTATAATATTTTGTTTGTTGTTTTGGACAGTGCCCACCTGAAGTGATCTACCTGCAGAACATAAATAAACTATCCTGTTTGGGACTATGCGCTCTGCTTTCCCCTAGGCCAGGCTGTAACATAAATGGGAGCTCGTCCGGGATCATTTGGACTTTAATTTGGATTTTTTTATGGAGACGAAACATCAGAGTGCTTTTTGTTTTTGGTGGGTGAGTGATGGTTTAAGGTGTTCGCTGCGACTGAGCAAACTCTCTTTAATAAGTCTGTTTCAGCTAAAGGTGAAACTATAGAATGCAAAAGATGGGCGTAGCCACTGTGAAGGTCGCCATCACTGTCACCCTTTTGGTGTTTTGAAACCAGACGTGTGGAGGGAGGAATAGATCTAACTGAGAAACTGAGGGACACTCCATACTCATTAGTCAGTGAGCTGTCAATCACATTGTAACATTATCTTTCTCTTTGACGAAAAAGGGGACCATCATTTACTAAATGAACATCATTTTGTATTATAAGATGTGTAACTACTGACAGAGAACATAATCTCATCAGAAAAGTGTTTCCTGCAGTCTTAGATCAAGTGAGTGGAAGGGTCGCTTTCCCATAGATATCTACAGAGTCCAAGATTGACCCCCAACTCTTTTAAAGTGCACTAGTTTTAAGCCTTGAACCAAGCCAACCAGTTACAAGGTGAATCAAAAAATAAAGGAAAACAAAAAATGGTACACGGCTGTTTACATAATTACATTTAACGTAGAAGAAACCACTCATTCCACTGCCCATTGCAAATCCCAGATTCCACAGCAAACGACTTCCAGCCTTCTCAAATTTAATCCTTTTCATTATGATAGTATTGTATAATAACAGTTTTTAATATACTTCGTAGTTTATGTTATGTGTGTGTAGTAAAGTATAACCTATTTATCAATCTGGTACAGTGCTTCATTCCTGAATGTAATTTATCACTCTTAGCCAGTTTAATCACAGTAACAGTGACCTCCGCCAATCAGAGATGTTGCAGTTTCAGTGTAGGATTGTGGGTAGAGTAGTTCTTTCCGTGACATCGTGAATAAAACATTTTTTTTTGTTAAAACAAGATTGATATCATACAAACCTGTGGTTTTCTACAGGAGCACATACCATCGTTTCACAATGTCGTAGCTCATAGTAAACTCATTTTGGATGGTTGAAACATTATGGCTCATAATTAAAATCCATATGGAGAACGAGAATGGGATTTTTACTTCCAGAACCTCACTGTTGAGCTCTAGAGGGGTTGTCCCCTGCTGGCCATTTAGAAAAAATGCAATCCAATTAGGTCCAGACTTCTATCCTATTAAAAGAGTTGGGAAAGTCTCATTTCCTTCACGTATTTGTAATGAGATGCATGATGAAAGGGGCTTAAACTGGAATCAGCTATATAAAATATGAGGCATAAAACACAACCTTTAAAAACATATTTTGCCTCTAGCAAAAGGAAGTGATTCACAGCAGTTGCTACAATTTTTTAAAGCAGATCAAAATTTACATACGTCACAGGTATTACGTTTGTTATTATGCTTATGCAAGTGTGAGTCATAAAAAAATAGGTTTGAGGTACCAGAAAAAGATTATTTTTAGGTTTAGCATGTGTGCATGTGTCTCTGTGTCTACCTTCCGGGGAGGTAATGGTGGAGGAGAGCGGGGTGCCGGTGCAGGATGACTGGTCGATGGCTCCAGATGAGGAGAAAGTCAGGTTCTCGCTGTCTGGAGTTACTCCGCACTGTAAAACAACGAGAGCAGCGGTAAGAGCTCACATTACATGATCCTACACACTCAAACACACAAATAAATGTATAAACTCCCACAGCCACGGGAGACATCTGGCACTGTGAAAATGCATATTCTCTGTGTATGTTTAACACACGCATACCTCCTGCTGGTCTACAACGAGTTTGTGGCGACAGGCCTCAGATTCACTGCAAGACTTCTCGTCCTCTTCAGGAAGCACAGAGGAATTCTGGGAAAGTGATCTAAGCATAAGCAACAAAGTGAATTAGCATCAGACAAAAATAACATTGGGAGGTTGAATATATCATTTTGGAACAAACACTGAAATTAAATACAGAATAATAATAATAAAAAATGTGTGTTTATGGACTTTTTACTTTTTCTCTCTGATCTCGGCCTTGAAATGAGTTGGCTGAGAAAAACGGAAGTCTACTTTAAGGCTACAAAATTCAACTAAATTTAGTAGACTTGAAGCAGTAAGTTGTTTCTGAAATATACTCCTATGATCAGAGCGTGCTGTCCTAAGTAGCCAGCTCCACCCACCGTTCTGATCCAAGCAGAAAAAACAAACAACCCTGAGCAACACTCTCTCAGGCCTCACAGGCAGACTCACTTTGAACCGCTCTTCTTGAGTTTGAGTGCCTGACTGGAGTTGGAGTGGTCTAGAGGAGAGAGGGAGCGGGCCGGTGCCGGGTGAGGCTCGCTGTTATATGGCGGAAGAGCTCCAGAGACGTTGCTGGGACCAGAGTGGAGAGGAGGAGGAGCTACTGAGGTGGTATTGAGGGGGCCATTCAAGGCCTCCAGAAGAGACACCGCCTCATAACCTGGAGGGATATGCTCTGATGCCTGTGAGGAGAATAAGGTGGTGAGAATTTGGACTCACTATGACCGGAAATTATCACTGGCTCTCAATTTTTTTGTGATTTCTGTCTCACCGAGTGTTCCTCTGAGTCAGAGGTCTGGGAAGTGATGACGGGGTTAAAGCTGGTAGGCGACAGAGGACTGAGTTTCTTCCTAATTGCTCGAATCTGCAGCAGAGCTCTGAATGCTTAAAGAAGAACACGACAGAGATTTTAAAAAAGCCTTAAATCTAATAACATATTTTAGAGGAAAAATATTGTTTTCAAAGTTACAATTAGTATAAAAAGAGTCAGGAGGAACTGAGATGCTTACTATTCACAGCCAACATGGCAGGGGCAAAAGAAAGTGTTTTAACATGACAGGTTCCATTCGCTTACTACCCGAATCTCTCCCTCAGGGAGTCTGTTTAAGCCATGCTGCAGATTTTACGCTTGGTGCTTTTTTTAGATTTCTGATGCAGTTCCCTCTGCTCTGGTCTGCAGTGATGAAGCAGCTATTGTTTAAAATGTCTTTCCTTCCTCCCATTTTTAGTTCCACATGAAATCAAACAAGCATTCTTTTTTTTTAATCTGTGCTACTTTTGTTGTGCTTTTCCTCCATCACTGTAGCTTTAAATAAGTAAAAAAACAACTGCAAATTGAGTAAGCGACTAAAAGGCTACAAGTCTTTAGCATTATCCCCCTCAGTGTGCAGAATACATCTTGTCCAGCTACCGAGTCTAAAAACATGCACTCTTTGTGCACTGTTACATTTTTACTTTGACTATAATACAAATCTACCAAAGTGTGTAATCCCAGCACTTCTCAGACAGCGGATGTCTCCTTTTCCAAGAAAACCTTCAGACATTTGAACTCACGCAGTCTGCAGATAGGGCAGCAGTTGGCTTGGTAGCGCAGCGTGTCTGCGCAGGCATTGCAGAGACACAGGTGTCTGCATGGCAGGATGAGTGTGTCTCGCACATCAGATAAACACACGACACACTCCGCGCTGTTGTCGCTGATCTCGTCGTCCGCAACCTGGAGGCAAAAGTCGGCGAAAGTTAAGAAGAAACCGATAATTCTTGAGTCGATTTGCAAACGCAGACAGTGACACTGATTTATTTTCATAGACTTCCACGTTACTTCTAAAGTGCTCTAAGAGGATTGAAACGCTTCTTATGTTTTCTGATTGCCACCTTTGATTCCTGACTGTTGTATTTGTTCTCGATCCCATAGATCTCCTGCAGCAGGTAGCTCACACCATCCACCTGGGAAAAGGAACACAGCGATGAATAAAGGCAGCTGCTCTCACGGGCCAGACGTGACGTTCAAGCAGGAAATAAAGCTTTGGTGTGTCTTAGTCTTTTATAAGCATAATATTGCTACATGAAAGGAGAAAGGAAGGAAGGAGAGAAGAAAGGCAGGTGTACTCACCACTTGTTTCTGCTTCAGAGGCTTCACACAGTAGCTCCCATCCATGTGCTGGCAAAGAAAGCAACAATTGTATGAATTATTAATAAAGCTGTACAATATTAGGCCAATTATAGAGTGTAATATTGATATGATATCATAATGTCTTTATTTATTAAAGTCAAAGTACATCTGAGCATGTAAGTAAAAATGTAAACCTGATCACATTATATATATATGCAGCTTAAAAAACAAACATCTGTAAAAGTTATTCAAGAAATTAATAAATTATCTAAATTACTGCAATAATAGTAAGTATGATTTTGCCTCTTACCTTTTCAAATGTCGCCAGTAGTATGTGAGAGTGGCCCAAATGATCTGCAAGAATAAAAAAAACAAGTTGTCACATCTTTATGCATATTCAGATCACACCACCAGTGTGACAAAGCGTATTAGCTCACCTTCTCCCTCGTCTACAACAGCCTGCACAACCATGGGGAAGACTTCCTTGTCCACATCAAACAGCAGCTGAGGAAAGAAACAGCGCAGACATCCATCTGTACGAGCCTCGTGTGAACGCGTGTTTCAGTAACCGTGCTACAGGTGCGCGCTGCCTACCTCATCGTCGGCCCACTCGCTGAGGTTGACCGTGTGCGATGGCAGACAGAACTGCTGGCAAACTCCCCGTTTGAAGTGCACTGTCTCAGACTGCAGCGAGCTGTCCTGTGGCAGGTAACTGCAGGGAGCAGAGAGATCCAGGTCAGGTTATAAGAGGAGCAATTGCTGTTTCTATCTGCTGCAGTCGACAATGTGGATCAACTGCAAGCAAAATAGGCGGTTACTTCTTAAATGTAGCAGATAGAAAGGGGGAGTCTTATTTAGATATCGCTTATTCTGTGTGAAAGGCAAAATGTGTTTACATCCGCCATCGTGTTTGGACAGAAACAGAATCAGAAACAGCTCCTTATGCAAGAAATGCAAATACTGACACATAACATGAAATACATTTAGGAAATGCAAAACCATGCTGACATAACTTTCAACTGTGTGGATGAATATTTATGGATATGCTTTTCTCTGCTTTCCTATTTAATTTTTTACATATGTGCAACTTTTTCTCTTCAGATATTCATTGAGATGCCCCAGCTTTGGCTGTCAGCCACAAACCATTTCGAACCCTAAACCGCGATGAAATCCGAAATTAAAACAAGGGCACTCACTCAGGGGCGAGAGCTACACGCCTCCCACATTTTTATGATCCAAGCTGAAGATTTAGTGAAAATATGGTCAGCAAAACAGCATCAGCACACAAAGAAAATTGATTCAACTTGGTTGCACTCCATATTTTCCCCCTGGTCATCCACACCACAACCGCAGCTGCACTTTGCCCCCGCCAGTAGGGCATGAATCACACAACCACTGGCTCTGTGGGCCACAAGAGGATGTTTAAAAAAACAGAAGTTGGTCCTGTGTGTGTGTGTGTGGGGGGGGGGGGCTATTGCCACTTTGCGGAAGACACCGTGTTTAATGTGGGTTACTGTTTTACGAAAGCACAAGTCAGAGTTATTTGTGCGCATCTCGAGTGCTTGCAGACTCTTGATTCGAGACAGTTTCACCAAAATAAGCACAAACATGAATCCAGCTGTGATTGTGAGAAATCTGATTCTACACAGCTAGAATAACTTCTGCTGACTAACACTAGATAAGCAGTGATATTTCAATGAAAAAAACAAAGTGCTCCGGTGCTGTTTCTTCATCAGGAAAAAAACGTCTCACTCACACTGGCACTCCGTTGTGAAACTCCTCTATGGCCTGGTAGTAGATGGTGATGGCCACCTGTGTGTCCGCATCAAAGGTGAACTCGACATTGTAGCAGGCTCTGGTCTTCCCCGCTGCCTCGTCACCAGGCAGCTTCAGGTCCTCGCTGCAGCTGGATGAAGGAGGGAGAACAAGAGAATGTGAATTATTGTTTGATTTTTCATCTTTGATACTGTATGATTAGGTTTTTTTTGTGTGCTTTCAAGGATTTGGGTCATTTTGAATGAAAAAAAAAACATGTACGATTTGACGCCATCTCTTAAATTAGTTTGTTTTGACTTGTTCCCTAAAAATAAATCTATTGACATAAAATTAGGCCAAGGCTGTCCAATCAGGGGTTACGTATACGTTCAGCAGACACAGGTGCGTACCGTACGAGTCGCAGGGTGTCCTTTCGAATGTTAATAAGGCTTCGTAGCGTCTTTACTGGTTCCTGAGGTGGAGGGGCTGCATACGGGAACTGAGAACAAAAAGGAAAAAAAAGAAAACAAACAAAAACAAATTATAGATGCAAAATACATGTTGTGATCATTCATTTTCCTCTCAACCACACAACATTCCTCTCCTCACCGCAGCAAATTTGGGGCTGCATGATGACCGTGGCTGCTCGTGGTTTAACCTTAACACAAAGAGGTTTTTGGTTTGTCAGCACAGATCTCATTGATGCTGACAAGTGCTGAGCCAGAGCACAAAAATCTGCTCTGACTGTGTCTTTCCAGGGATGAGACTCCCTTCAGAGAGTGTTCGGTGAGTTCCTCCACATGTGAGGACCGCAGGAGTGCAAAACTGTGTAAATGATAAGAATATATAACACTTTCTGTGGTTAGTTTAACCTTGGTGTAAATTTAACATACGGGCTTTAAACTTGACCCTATCTGGAGATCGCTGCTCAGCACTCCTTTGTTGTGTGCTGGAAGCCAAAAGTTGCTGAATGAGCGAAAGCAGAGAGCCGAGGTGGTTTAAGGATCTCTGGAGGATGTGGTCAGATACCTCGACGCTACAGCCCCTCATCTGTGCGCCTGTGTGTTTAGGTGTGTTTGTGTGGCTGTGAATGGCACCGTGTTCAGCACTATTACACATCTGGGCTCAGCAGGAGTCACGCCTGTAAACCACACAAACAAACACACACCAAGTAACAGATGCTGAAAAGAGCCATTCATCGGGACCTCGCAGGCAACAATGTAGGTCTTATTAAAAAAAAAAAAATCACGACACATCAGAGCAACACTCTGCACTTCCTCGCACACTACCAGACTTAAATAAAAACGTGTCTCCTGTTCAAATAAAGCTGAGCATTGTTCAAAAAACTCACAGGTCAATTTCAGTATTGAGAAACTGTAGAAACAAGGTCACAGTGATAACGCTGACAAGCTGATACTAAGCAGTTTCAATGTTTACCATGTTCACCATGTAAGATTAGCGTGTAGCACGCTAATATTTGCTATAAGCTATGTCCTAAAGAAATACTGTTACACACTAACAGAAAATAATACAGCAGCAGACGTCCATCAAACGACAACTACAATTTAAACTCCAAAACATGAAAACTTTCTCTTTTTTTAAGATTTAATATTTTCCAAACTCTTTCCAGAGATGCTACACCTCAACCTATAATTTATTTTTAAAAGATTCTGGGAGAATCCGTGCCGTTTGGGTTGAGTACTCTTTGTTTTTCCAGTGTAAACACACTTGCCCCTAAAATCTGCTTACAGTTACGGTGACGTGTGGATTTGGAACACTCTGATTAAGTACTTATGGTCATAAATTAAACCCAGCAAACATAGTTGAGACGGCATTGTGGTTATGAGGCAAACGGCCAGAGAGATGCTGCTTCCCGCTCCAATAGCGGTCCAGTCTGACCCCCTCTTACAAAACAGAACATATTGATCATATTATTGCATATCTAAAAGAGTAAATGCAGTGATTGTGACTGACAATTTATCTATTTGTGAAACAGTTCTCAGAGAATATGTTGAATAACCTAGGGCTGACTGCCCATTTTGGTATCTAGCCTTGGTTGAAAAACAGTTGCAAAGTAAAGTTGTATCAGCGGCAATTGAGAACAACGGGATTCAAACCACAGGCTTAAATTTGGCTGATTTGGCTGATTTGACTGAAAGACGGCCACACAACCTTCAATTGCTAGAAGGACATCCAGTGGAAGGCCAGACCACTTTTTCCATATCAGCAAAACTTTTCTTATGAGCTATTTTTTTTTTTAATATCTTGAATGGAAGTTGAGAAAGCGGTCATTCAACGTTAAAATGTTTGCTGGAAAAACACGGAAAGAAATTACAAATTTGACCCACTGATGGAAGAGGTGAGGGTTTGCCAAAGCAATTTATCCTGTGGAAAACATCTGCAGCAAAGTCCATGTTAAAAATATGGATGCAGCAATCTGATATTGGGATCGGATATCGTTCCAATCGTGATTCAGTATTGGGGGATGCATGAAATACTGGAATCATACTGGAACTGGAAAAAAGTTGGATTACCAACATCACCAGAAACCAAAGATATCAAGCTCACGGTGGCATCAGAGTGGAAGACCGGGATTCATCCCCTGGGAATCAGGAATGCCTGTGAAGAATCCGACAGCAATCCAAAGATACTGCACTCAAAGTAGGCCAGCTAACCACCATTGCCACCCATGGTGTGGCTAAAATCTATTTTGCATTTGTGTTCTTCAGCCAGGGCACTCTAAAAAAAATCCCTAAATATAGCCACATCCATTATCCTGTTTGTTGAGTGGTGCGGGAGGCTAAGAACACAACAACTGTGGTTGGATTTATGATTCCACAACACCATCTGCTTGGAAACCACCAACCATTATATAATGCTGGTAAAGCTTCAGACACACATACAAGAACAAAAAAAAAAAAAAAAAAAACCATCACCAGCTGAATTCTGAGCCCACGGGAGGATTATAAACACCCATATAATCAGGAGGAAAAACTGCACTCCTAATTTTAGCCCCAGTCTAGACAGAAACAGCAGCGCAATTGAGATTAGTACACAGAGAGAGATGAAGCCGAGTCTTTGCGTTTCATATCAGCTTCAATTATTTCAACATTTTTTACTCCCTTCAAGCCTTTTGGTCTGTGTTAAATTGTCTCTTTCCTCAGTGGGCTCGAGCTCTTTGCAATCCGAAGCTCTCATTAGTTTGAACTTCAGGTTCATGATTAGGTTTGCACAAACCCACCGGAGGGACCATCATTTATCAGGGTCTCTGTGGAGGGAGTCAGCAGACTCTCATTTCATTTTTAATTAGTTTGACAGGATGAGACGTCGAAATAAATTTCAATCAATGACAGTGTGAAAGACTGGTAATTGCCACTGCAGGAGGCCTGCCCGCTGAAACGTACCCAATCCTGTTTAATGACAAGAAGACTTTAACACTTCAGACGGCCGAAGTGTTAAAGAATCAATTTACCTATCGACCAAAGGCAGAAAAATGTTTGCGCTCTGCTGTTGCATCAATCACTGTAACAGTATATAAACCTCATTAGGTATGCCTGTTCAGCTGCCCGTTAATGCAAATATCTGATCAGTCAAGCTCATGGCATCAATGCAACACATTTAGGTGTGTAGAAATGCTCGAGATCACCTGCTGAAGTTCAAACCGAGCATCAGATTGGAGAAGAAAGGTAATTTAAGTGACTTTGAACGTGGCAAGGTTGTTGGTACCAGATGGGCTGGTCTGAGTATTTCAGAAACTGCTGATTTACTGGGATTTTCCCACATAACTAATCCCTAAGGTTTACGGAGAAGGGTCTCAAAAAGAGGAAAATATATAATAAGCGGCAGTTCTCTGGCTGAAAATTCATTGCTGATGTCATACGTCGGAGGAGAGCAGCCAGACTGCTTCGACCTGGTATGAAGGCACCAGTAACTCAAATAACCACTCATTACAACCAAGGTATGCAGAAGAACATGTGTAACGAATGAGTGGGTGAGTGTATATATGACAGGATAAAAGGAAAAAGCATGATAAGACAGTTTAATGCCCCTCATATTATTATATATAACATTTTTTTCTTTGCCTTATAAATGTATCTTTCTTAAAAAAAAAAAAAATTCCCTGGTGTGAAATGACTAAAAGCTCCAAGAGCTGAAGACATTTAGTTATTTTTGTTGTTCGTAACAGCAATTCAATCATCCATAAAGCAGCTAGTTCCAAGACCAATTAGTGAGACTGGAGTCAGAATCACAATCTGCCTCGTTTAAACGGCCCGAGAACCTGTTCAGGTTTTTGGCGTTTTATATAGCTGTTAGTGTGTGAGAATACCCACCGCTACTGGTCTGGTCCCCAGGAAGTTAAGGTCTGTGTTTTCCCCGAATAGGTAACCCTCCGGATGGGTGGAGTCAAACTTCTCTCCCCCCATGATGAAATGGCTGGCAAAGTAACTGCCTGCACAGTGAGAAAGAAGGACATACGAACATATTAATGATGGCTTATTAAACACTGACATTATTAAACATAGCTGCAAATGCCTTTTTGTATTTAGTCTAGTCTCGAGTTACATGTAAACTACATGAAAACTGAAGGAGCCGTGCTGAAATGAGCTGCTACAAACGGACTCTTTGCCAGTTACAAGTCCTACCCATCTGGCACTTCACCGGCATAAAACATTTATGCTTCCTTTAAATAACTGAGCCTCCGTTCCTGGTATTCACAGATAACTCAAAGCAACAGCCGAGCTGCTTGATAAAATTACCTCATTCTACGCCTGTCCCTGGCAGGTTAGACAAGATGTGTCTTTTCTTATTTTAATATGACCAAAAACAGTGAAATAACAATGACTGGAGCTGGGCTGTTATTGGCCTGTAGCTTCTTTACCTGTTTACCTAAACTCAGGGTGGATGACAACGAGACTTAATAGACGTTTTGCTTTTTAATCACAGGCCAGGCTAATATCATAAGACTGTAATGGAGGTTTGCAGTCTCTAAATAACATGCTGGGCAGTCGAGTCATGTTTCTGCAGGGAGGGCATCTGGTCTGGCATTGCTGGTCTGAATCTGGCTGCTTCGTTTTTCACACTTATTAACACCGTAGAGGAGGACGGGTTCAGATTGTTTGAATTTAAAGCCATTATCATGATAAGGTGGGGGGGGGGGGGGAGGGCAGTGATGAACCTGTCTCCCTCTCTGTTCATCGCTTTATTTACAGCAGGTGGGAGCGGCGACCTGAGCTCAGGCTCTGTCACCAGATCCCACAGACAGGAACTAGGGCTGACAGATCGGTTTCGTTGGCAGCAGTCGCCACCTCTATCCTGCCCTCACAGCATCACCACCATTTCTGCTCCAGGCTACAACCAGGGCTGTTATATCACAAATTTATATTGCCTATGACTAATTCAGCCGCTGTGGCAATAGTGGGGGTAATGGCAGCCACTTTTCTTCCCTTCCATCCTCATCCTCTTCGGTACACAATGTCACAATAAATCTGAGACGTTACTCTGACATCTCTGAGCATAATAAAACTCACATTCCCGGATTGTGCTGCAGATCTTTGTGGGAGATTTTATTTTACTTTATGCGGTTGCATTTAACAGATTTGAAAAGCAATAAGATTATATTTTCCAACACAATGCCCGTCGGTATTACCGGTAAATCCGGGGAGGGGGCTGGACACGGTGCAGCAATCAGGAATGATCACACATGACTGATTGAAAACGCACAGGTCAGTGTGAGGGAAAAGGCCACTTTGTGAGTCAGGTGGACCTGTGCTGGCTTTTTTTTTTTAATTTAAAGAAAAGGTCATGCTGATGAACTCTGCCCTAGTATATGCCATAATATAACATTTATATTTAGCCAGGAAATAAATGATCAAATAATATCAAAAACACTACTAAAACAATTAAACAATTAAATTATCACTAATTGATAATTAGGTTGCAACTATTTTCATTTTTTTTCTTTAGTAAAACAACTAAAATATGCAGGTTCCAGCTTTTATGATCCATAATTTGTCTAAAACTATATTTTGATCTGTAGTTTATTGACAAAACCATCAAAGTATAAAAGAATGCAAAGATCAGTGGCCAGAGACAGACACTGCTAGTTAGATATTCACAAATAAATTGCAATTTCCAGATGCATGATGTCTACAAGGGTTAGTAAATTAACAATTTTGAAAACACATAGATCAATGCAGCTAAAATTCCAGCTTTGAAAATATGAATATATTCTGCCTTTTCCCATCTTTTTTTTTATCTATTCGTGCATATCATATGGGGGGAAAAATGAACTGAAACCTGTAAACATCCAGTCCATTAATGGAACTTCCCTCTGATGACATTGATACTGGTCTTTTCATTGTCATCTATCATGATTTATTCATTTCCACAGCCTGATTTAGTCATAACACCAACAAGGCAGATGCACCAAAGGAGAAGCCAAACCCAGCTCTGTCTGTCAGTCTGTCTATCCATAAAAATTTGAAGGTGAATTTGCATAAATACATGCAGAGGATAAAAAGAGAAGTAGTTGTGGGAATATAGGGGTGCTGGTGTGTGTTGCTGTCCCTCTGTAGATGTCACTACACTGCTGCATGATCAAGAATAAATTAGAATAAATCATCCAACACATAAATATGGAATAAAGGGAAAGTGCACTGTGAACTGAGTGGAAAGGTGGCTCATGAAAAGCACCGGTCTCCACAGGTAGCCGATCCAGGTTAAAGGCTTAAATGCCCTGCAGGCCTGTAAGCGCACGGGGTATGAAGGAGATGCTTTCCCTCCAGAATAGCCCAGAATAAATTATCTGCAGTGAGCTTTAGAGAACAGTTACCCAACCCAGTCCGACCTGTTGTTTGGGGACTTACCAGATTTCGGTGGGTAGCGGTACACCGAATTGGACGGGATGTCCACTTCTTCCACGCCTATGTTTTGTCTGCTTGTTAAAGCTCCCATTTCCAGTCAAATAAAGACGGCACGGGTTAACGGGCATAACACTTCAGGTCCGCTTTGTGCGCTGCGTCTCTTTACTCCCTATCATTTAATCCAGTTCGTGCTGCCCTGTCCATTTCTGTCGGGTCCAAGCCCCGCCGTGAATGTGACCGTTCCGGGGATTAGTAGTTGTTCTCTGGCTGCTTATCCCTCCCTGGCCAACACTGCGAGCTCGTGTTTTGAGGCAGAAAACAGCTGTGGTAGTCCCTTTAACAGCGGGGAAGCGCTTTCGTGGTGCGCCGCAGTCTTCACCGAAGCGAGATCCACGTTCCTGGCTTTACTCTATGGGCTCGTATGTGGCACAAAACGGCGATGAGCTCGTCTCCCGGCCCTGCTGGATGTTGCTCGCGTATCCCCCCCACCCCACCACCGGGTGCTTGTCGGTGCTGGATCCTGTCAGAGAGCTCTGTGGCTCCCCATGACGTCAGGCAGGCACAAATCCGGACCGTGGTTTTTTGCGCAGTCCCCCTCTCTCCCCTCCAGCAGCCGCTAGTGACGAGCCGCTTTATTACGTGACCTTCCTACGCCAAATGTGCAAGCAGCGCTGACTGCAGTGCAGAGAGGACGGCTTTGTGGGAGACACACCGAGCCGAAAACAACATTACTTGCTTGACCTGTGCGGGAAAGAGAGTAACTAAAGCTGAATACTGAACGAAAAAAAAAAGCTTAGTAGGGTTGCAAAAAACTGACATGGGTCCAGTGATAAAAACAACAGTGCCTGGAGTTTAAATGCTAAAAAAAAAAAAAAAACAGCTGTTAACCTCTCACAAACAGTGGACTGGATGTTTTAACTAAAATGATGAAACAAAGGCAGAAATAGCGGTCTGTCATTACAAGTAACCTCCCGTCCACAGGGGGCAGTGTGGCGGTAAACGTGAGAGAGGCGGACTGTCGGCGCAGCCAGTCAGAGGAGGCCAACACGAGCGCAAAGAAAGGGGAAAAGGAAGCTTCGTTGCCGCCATTTCATGTGAAAAACAGCGCGGAGGGAAAACTCGCGGAGCGAAACTATAAGATAAATAGTGAAGATTTAAATTAAATTCACCAGCTATAGCTTTACCACGCACGGTAGCTGGTTGATAGCACGCTAGGGCCGAAGGTTTTTCGTCTTACCTGGCCTGCTTTGTTGTCTGGAGACGAAGAAAATGAGCTACGGAAGGCCGCCGCCAGACGTCGAGGGGATGACCTCCCTGAAAGTGGACAACCTGACTTATCGAACTTCGCCGGAGACTCTGCGCCGAGTTTTCGAGAAGTACGGTCGCGTGGGAGACGTGTATATTCCGCGGGACAGGTACACCAAGGAGAGCCGCGGCTTCGCCTTCGTGCGGTTCCTCGACAAGCGCGACGCCGAAGATGCAATGGACGCCATGGACGGCGCGCTGCTCGACGGGCGGGAGCTTCGGGTTCAGATGGCCCGATACGGAAGGCCACCAGACTCCATGTACAGCCGGAGAGGCCCTCCGCCACGAAGATACGGATACGGTCGTAGAAGCAGGAGGTAATGGTCTTTAGGTTAGCGCAGGAGCTGTTTAGACAAAGCTGTCCTTGCAGTTTGCAGAGCACATGGTAACCTAAACGGAAGTAGCAACCTCGTCCTGTTCATTTTTACTGGATATGACTACTTGAGTGTTTTGCTTGCCCTATGTTCGTGCATTGATAGCAAATTATTAATAATTAACATAAAGATGCATGTTTCAGTACAGGTATGCTTTTAAAATGAGTAAACATTGTAGCTAGAGCCCAAGATGTAGTTTCCAAATGCATTATGACCCACAAATACATTTAATTGTGCTCGAAAGCAGGTAAAATAGTCATACTTGAGGCTTCAGCCTCTTTTATCAGAACAGTTGTTGGGAGTGTTGTTGATAAATTGTATTGCTTCTTGCTATCTGCAGCCGATCAGCCAGTCCTCGCCGTCGAAGACGTAGCCGCAGCCGCTCTAGGAGCCGCAGCCGCTCTAGATCCAGGAGCCGCCACCACTACAGCCGCTCTAGGTCCCGTTCCTACTCCAGATCCAGGTCAAGGTCCAAGTCCAAGTCCAAATCCAAATCCAAATCCAAGTCCAAGTCCAGAACCCCCAGGCGGAGCAAGTCAAAGTCCCCTTCCAGATCTCGGTCCCGCTCCAGGTCCAAGTCAAGGAGCCGAACCCCAGCTTCCAACAGAGGGTCAAAGTCCAAGTCCAAGTCCAGGTCCAGATCCAAATCCAAGAGTAGACCTAAATCTCCAGAGGACAACGGAGCAGAGTCTTAATCCAAATTTGGATGCAACATGACGGTATACAGGGGAAAGGGTGGCTCATGTTATTAGTCTTAAATGTTGTATATGAGACGGGAGTCAGCCATCAGTTGGGTTTGTGTTCTGCAGTCTTTGAGCTACATGACAGTCATTTGCATACAGGAAACAAAGTCTGCAGAATCCCCGATGTTTGTATTATTTAAATAAGAGTTGGACTGATGTAGTCAACAGTCCTAGTTCTGTGTATGCTTTACTTTGCTTGCATGTTCAGCCAATCTAAAGTGTACACAGGCAATGGGAGATTTATTGAAACTGGGATATTTGTAGTTATGTGAGTGTGTATGGGAGGGAGTGGGTGGTTGGGACGTGGGGTGCTTCACTCAAAACGTTCACCTAAATGTGGAATTCTTTCCTCCAAGCTGCGGAGTCCTGTTTGCAAAGAGAGGAGGAGGAGATGGGGGTGTGGCAGTGTGAGAGCAGTTAGTGTGTGACCCGCCCATGTGACCTGCCTGTTGCTGAGAGCGATGGCAGTTGCTAAGGAGCAGGTCACCAAGGCAACGGTGGTTGCTATGGAGCAGGTCGTCATGGCGGTGATTCGGGCTGTCAGTTGGTGTATGAGGTGGTGTGGTGAGGTACGTTCACAGGGACCACAGGCAGATGCACTGAGCACTGTGGGTTCCTCCGCCTCTCACAAAGGGAACGGACCCCGAGGTTTGTTTTTCAAATATGCCCGAGTGTAAGAGACTTGTTAGAGCTAGTATTGGGGAGAGTGGGGGCCAAGAAAGGTATTAAAAACAAATGTGACAATAACTAGAAATGTTAGGCTTATTAAAATAAAATGATGTCCATAGAGCCAGTTTTGATACATGTGTCATGGGAAAGATCAGATCAGTATTACATGTTAAAATCCAGGTCAGCTGCATTAGTTGATGTAACTTCTGGTTTGGCTCTTGCTAACTCTATTCTGTCTTTCCTTCCAGATCTCAAATGATTGACGCTTTGCTGAGGACATCAGGAAGAGTCTCAGATTGAAGTGGACTCAACTATTGCCACTGAATGCAGACTGAAAGGTTATTGGAACTTGGTCTAAATGTTTTAAAATGTTTAATTTGACTTCATCTACCGAAACAAATTCTGTAAATTTGGCATGATTGTTTGTAAAGCTGAGAGCTTACTCAAAGGGATTTGTAATTATTTTTTTTTCTATTTAAATTTTGTTTTAAAATTTTGATTTTCATACGTAAAAAATTCTTCTGAACTAAAGATTTTCTTCCAGTGAAACCCTTTGTTTAACACCCTTTCCAGTTGGCTATAATTTTTTTTTTTTTTAAGTTGATGTAAAAAGGGTGAGGCATTCAATGTTCAAAACATTTATCACATACCATTTACTTGGAAAATGGCCCATTGTACAGCATATTAAAACCCACTTAATTTGTGACTTGCTAATCCAGCAGCGTGCATTTTCTTTTGTCAAATCTTTTTTTTTTTCTTCTGTCTGGTTAAAGTTGCTTTCCTATGACTCTAACCCTCTTTCTTGTGTATCTTTTGTGCACTAGGCGCAGTTGTGTAGCAGTTGAATAATGCTGGTTAGCTGTTAAGATGCGGTGCAGTGCGGTGGTGACATGGTGTGGCGTGTTGCGGTGCTGAGCGCCCGGCGCTGTTCCGGGGCTCGACCCTCCGCTGCTGTTTTCCGGTTTGTAAGCTCACAGGTGTGGCAGATCATCCATCCTCTCCTGTCTTGTGACTTCACCTTCCCTCCATGTGCTGTACAGGTTCTCTCCTTTCTTTTCTCTTTATTCCCCCTCCTCTCCTCCCCCCACTCCTTATCTGTGGTTTTATCCACTGTTAACTGGTCTTGCTCGCTTTGAAACTGGGTCCAGTGGGATTCCTAGTTGAAGGGTTTAAAGGGCAGTTCTGCCTGCTTGATAATTTGTGTATTGCATTCTTTTGTGAAACTCAAATGTCTTGTAAGTGCTTAAGGTGAATGCTAATAAACATTTTTGTTAAAGAAATGTGGATTTTGTTATGCTAGTTATTTAACTGTTGGAGCGTCTCTATAATCTGAATCTCTGCAGCAGTACAAAGTGTCAGGTTACAAAAATTGAGTTGCATGACCTGTAGCAGATGTGACTTCAACTTTGTCAACGGCACCATTCATATGGCGCCGCACTGCAGGTATAAAATGGCCTTAATTGCTGGGCGGTCAAGATGCAGTCACAGTAAATACTTTGTGCCCCTTTAGAGTCTGGTGCTGACTTCATTCCATGGTCAGACACACTTGCAGTAGACACAAATCAGGGGAATTGATAATACTATCGTAAAAACAAACTACACAGTATATTTGGGCATAAAATATTAATACACCCAAAAGAGGTTGGGTTACTTTATGCAAGTGCACCATGATGGTCCTGCATGCAGCTTAAATGTGTTTTTGCTTTATATCAGATATGAGTGATAAATCAGTTGTGGCAGTGCGGCTCCTTTTTAATTATAGCAAAAACTAGTCATGATTATTCTGTTTACATAATTAAAAGCCAGAATCCAAATTGAAATTAATGCATTTGCCCTCTAAGGCAGTGAAGCACAGAACTCCATTTAAAAGCCGCGGGATGCTACTTTTTGGTGTTTTTAAATTCAGCCCTCAAAGGGTTGGTTTTTGGTTTCTACTGTCATTACCAATAAATGGTATGGTGCATGTCAGTGAAGATTTTCTGTGGCTCTGTGGTCGTGGTGAACATGTCCATCTCACATTCCACAGGAGGCAACACAAATCCAGCCCCAGCTATCTGTGACAAATCAAAGAAGCAGGTCCGTCTGCTGTGAGGACCTCTTAGAAAATAAGGGAGCACCTGAAAGTACTTTTACATCAGTAAAGATTTTCAAGTTGAATATTTCATTCATAAAAAGCTGATGTGTGTTTCTAAGTGTTCATTTAATTTTTTTGAGCAATGTATATGACCATATGTGCACCTTGCACCATTAAGTGCCTTTTAATTGTTTGCCAATAGGAATGTCAGACTTTTCTTTTTTTTGGGAATGCAGAGTACAGTAAACTACGGAAGCCGAGAGCGGCCATGGTACCTAGAAACTTTTTCCTGATGGTTTTCTCGCGATAACGCGTTATCTTGTTATCACGGAATAATGATTACCGTTTTCCTGAGATAGCGAGATAACGCTGATGAGAAAACCATCAGAAAAGGGTTAATAGGTACCACGTTGGCTTCCGTAGTAAACAGCAGTGCTAAAACTAAATATTCACACAAATAGGAAGGCTGGACTGCCACACTGACACTTCCTCATAGGATAAATACAGCAGTCGATGACCTTCAAAGCTGACTCACAAGTTACACAGAACCCTTTGAGCCATAAGCAGCTCAGGAATAACAGCCACAATAATCACTGTTAGTGGAGCAGAAGTTGATCTTGTTTGTCTCGTACTGAATAAATGTGTTAAACTTCCTCTAATGTAAATAAGACATTTAAATTTTTAAGTTTGTTACTCTATTATGATATAAACATTAACATTGATATAAAAAAAAGGTATTTAATGTGTGTAATGTATCTTAACTGGATTTATGTGTAAACATAGGATCCATTAATGTTCCCAGTGGTTGTTGATGGGGCACTTATAACTGTAACACCATCCATATTATAACGCTTCATGTAAGCCAAGATGGGCACGAAAAGTTGAAGTCAGTGAACTTTTCTGGTAAAATTATTGTCAACACTTTAATTTGCAGCAACATTTTTAACTGGATTTGGTGAAGAAAAGCTGATCAACGCACACAAACAGGAGATTGTGCATTGGGGGCTCGGGGAAGTTGTAACACCACTTTATCTAACTAGTCACAGCCACGATAACTTGTTTTAAACTAGCAGCACCTATGTTTACGTAAGTTCATATATTTGCATAGACATTTTTCACTTTTAATAAATAACCTACAGATTAAAGTAAGTTTAAGATTAAGTAGTAAGTTGCAGGTATCTGCTTTTAGGACAAGAGGAAAAATATACTGTATCCATCCATTTTTCCTTTTTCAAAGACAGAGAGAGCCCTACTGGACATCTGCAGTAAATCTAAACACACTAGCTCGTTTCTGAATTTGAGAAATTGAGGATGTTACAATTTCCCCACAGAAAAGGATGGATTTTGCTTCCAGGTCTGAAAAGTGAAGCAAGCGCAGAAGTGCCTTAAACCTGCATTCTTACTAATGACCAGCAGAGGGTGACTCATCTGGTTTCAAAAAGAAGTCCGCTCATACTTTGGCTCCCTTAAGCTGTGATCTTAGCAAACAATTTCCTAATAGCTTTATGGTCTGAGTCATTAGTTTCAAGAGTACTGACTACAAAATATAATTTATTTTGAAAATTATGATCGCCATTAAAGAATCCCAACAAAAGAGGTTGATGGTTACAATTGCAACCCTGGCCCCCAATTACCCTGTGATCATCAGAAAGCCTACATTAATAATTTGTTATGCTGCAAGTGTATTTTATGAAGACTGCTTTACTTGTTTACGATAGATAGATAGATAGATAGATAGATAGATAGATAGATAGATAGATAGATAGATAGATAGATAGATAG
>JAVDPK010001288.1:132378-148651 GCA_034780415.1 Cichlasoma orientale | reverse complement strand
GATAGATAGATAGATAGATAGAGAGATAGATAGATAGATAGATAGATAGATAGATAGATAGATAGATAGATAGATAGTTTGCTCTTGGTTCACCTTCCACATTAATCCGTGGTGCAGACAACTTGGAAGGTGCATACTCAGGTGAGAACACCTAATGCATCAGCTGTCGGTAAACCCGGCTTGACTTCATCAGCCTGCACCTCAGGTACACGGGTCCTGTCACAAACCAATTTAGTCTCCCGCTTTATGCGCTTCGCACGCCGCTGATGCGATTAGCAGTACACACAAGCCGAGAGTCCAGCACGTTGCAGCGCGCCGTGCCTGCCCACAGGGATACAAGGCTCACATGGGTGGGGGGGGCGGAACCGGAGGATGTGACGTCCAGCTCGGAGGGGAGATTGTACCATATCCCGTAAACGCTGCTCATTAACGCTGATGTTTGGTGGGGATTATTGCAAGCAGCGGGATGGCTGAGTGAGTGCATGCAGTTGGCTAAAGTGAACAGAAAAAGGAAGGGCAACATTTAAGAGTCACAACACGGGGCTCAAACCAGCCTACAATGGATATAAGTTTTGTATTATTTGCTATTATTTCTACGCTTCTCGCCATTGTGGTCGCAACATCGCTTTTCAGCGGCTCTTCGCCTGCAGCAGACTTTGCAAACGCACGGAGTTATTTCGGACACAGAGGAGGTGGTGTGGCCGGAGGATTAGATCAATCCGGGCCGAAGCAGAATGGCCATGTACCCGATAAGAAGAAGGAGAAGGAAGACGACGACTGGTGTGAAATCAGCGGGAGCTCACACGATCACTGGGATGTAGTGAAATCTGTGCTTTCTGTAAGTAGCCTGTAATCCGCCTGTAAACACTGAGAGCTCTGCGTAGTTCTCCCATAATCTGTTTTACAACGATCCCGCCCACTGAGACACTGCATGCAATCAGGCTTTGGGTGTCTTTAAAATTACAATAAAATAGTTATTTAAATTAGATATTTTGAGGAAAATACAAATTATCTGACCATGGGAAAACTCAAATATCGAAGCAAAGCAGCTCAGAAACTTTTAGATCGTTAATGCAATGATTTTCTGCTTAAGATTATCGTAAATATAAGGAATATGGACAAAATGCACTAATATTCCTGTATTATTGATCAGTATTGCATATAGATTCAATATAATAACTGCTGCATTAACATGCCAGCATTATTTTAAGGTTGTAGCCGTTCCAGACAAACCTGTTTCACCTGCTTTGCAGCCTGTTATAAAAATCTGTGGTGAAGTGGAGAACGGCAGCAGTTACTGGTATGTCAACTGACTGGATATGAATCAGTGTACATTTTGATATATAGCCAGGTTTGAAAGTTGCAGAGCTGCATCTCAAATGTGAATGCTGACAGGTGTTCTTACGCTTGTCATGGTAAGTGTATCATTCCTGTTGGTCTTTGTCATTAATTGATAAATAAGAGATTATTCGATCAGCCAAGAAAATGAGAAGTACAGGTAAATTGTCTTTAAACCGCACCTAGGGGTGGCGCACAAGTAGCTTAGTTGTTTTTCACTCCTCTAGATAATCCTGGTTGAGATCACTTGTGTTTGTGTGTGTGCATAAAATAATAGGTGCTGGGGATGTAAACAGCAGGGAAAAACTGTTAACTAGCATCTTAAACTACTTTAATTATCTCTCTTGTTCTTTGCTCTTATTTTGAAAAGCCTAACAGAAAGATGTCCATGAGACAGCTCCTCAAACCACTCACAGGCTGTGGCCTTTCTGACCTGCTTTTAGCATTTTTAAATGAATAGTCAGGATATTTTGAGGTCTATAAGTAAGTCAGAGCAGAGCAGAGAAGGTGTCACATTAGCACTTTGGCTGTTTTCAATCACCTGTAGTTCAGATACAGGAGGGGTGAAGGATTATGGAAGCGTTAAAGACCTAAATTGCTGTATTTTAAGAGGGAGACCATAGGCAGTATAAAAGATCTGGTCTGAAAAGTGAAGCCAATGCTCAAGTACCTTGAACCTGCATTCATTTTAATGGCCAACAGCGGGTGGGGGGTGGTATCAGTGGTTGCAAAAAGACTTCCAGCCCTGTAGAAGTCAATGGAGAAAGAGTTGACCTCTGACTTGACCTCTGTAAACACTTTGCTGTTGAGTTTAATTTGGGTCATTGTGAATAAAAAAAGTCATCCGTTTTGTTAATTTTTGCATCACTCTCAATGTCAGAAAGGAGAATTATCCAGGATATGCTCACTGAGCGTTCACAGTTAGAGCCAATGGCTGACGTCATTGTAGCTACATCCATCTTTTATGCTGTCTGTGATGAAGCCTCTCATTTACCCCTTAATTCTCTGACAGGAGGAGGCACACTCCCACCCTCACTCTGAAGAACTGGAAACACCAGCTGACCGCTCCAGGCCTGGATCTAGGAATACAAGCTTAGAGGTAGACTCATCATCCGAGGCCTCGTCAGGGAGAAGCCGCAGGTCGCTCATCGGGCTTTCTGATACGGAGCTCCTAAAGTGTGCTTTCTCTTACCCCCAAACTGAAGGTGCCACAGAGAGGCCGGGGATCAATGGTGTGACTTTCACCCACTTGGAAACTATTTCAACATTTACTTAATTATATTTCCTTTTCAAACTAATAATAGCTCGATTTCATAATCCTTCATAATTGTTCCGTTTCAACAGAATCAAATGCAAATAGTTCCTTGAAGTATGTCCCAGGAAAGGCGCGATCACACCACTTGGAAAAGATGATGACCAAAGAAGAGCTGGAGGAGGAGCAGAGGTCAGTGAAAACTACAAACCTGAGCACCAGTTTCACACAAGACGCAATCTATCGAAAGATTTAACTTATTCATCAGCGGCAGGACATTATTATTCTCCCAAACTCTCCATCATGACGCTCGGGGTCACAAGCGAATGATTGTACACAACCTGGTAACCGAGCGACTGTTCTGATTAAAGGTTCTCTTCATAAATAACACTGAAATGATTTAACTGAAGTCAGCACCATAGCACAGCTAGCACTGGCTTGAAATGGTTGCAATACACAACCAAGCCTGTCATGCATAGTTATGGTGCACTATTGTATGTACTGTACATAAACTGAATTGTTCTTTGCTGTTACTATAGGCCTCCTAATTTACCACTAAGATCAGCCCCGGGAGTTTGGAAGAAATTTAATTTTAACCTTGACTTCTATGATATTGGTAGCTAGGCCGGTCGTTTGTTGGCTTCTGTAATTAGTGGACGATCTTAGCTGACCTTAATTAGCATTGCTCACTGATGACCGTGTAAGGGAGCGAAAGAGAGGCCTCTAGATAAGGAACTCAGTTCTTCTTAACACCTTTAAACAGAGATCAGGCGGTTAGAGGAAAACGTAAGTCAGGAATTATCTCACTTTTTAAGTTCTCTTAAAATCCGTTCACTTATCTGCACTAAGTGTCCACTACATTACAGAAAGTGCACAGTCCCTAAAGCATCATAAAATGTTTTGTTTCCCACTGAAAATTAAAATCTCAGCACTGAATAGCGTCCCTCCTTAAATGTCTGTTTTTCAACTGTTTTCATGCAGCGCCCCCTTATTTCCACGTATCTGTTTAGCCTTTCGATTTTCCTCCCCCCGTCTAACCTTCCCCACGCTGCATCACGTGTGGCTGTGTGTCTTTGGCCTGACATGCTGAGCCTTTTAGGCTAGACTGAGTAAGGCGAGATTGAGTCTCTGCCAGGCATTAGCTGGCGGCTGAATGACACGCAACTTAAAGAAACCACTTAGTGTTCTTTTGCTTGTTTGTTTTTGGCACTGCTGGGTGAAAAAATAATAGTTTCCATTCTGCATACTTGGCTCTTATCGTTGCAGGATACACTTCAACACAGACTTATACTGTCTGTAAGCCTGAAAAAGGAGCAAACTGGGTAAAGTATGAGTCATCCTCACCTGCTTGTCCCAGAAGAGTCACTTTCTGGCCATTGCATGAAAACTACTCCAAAGCTGAGTTTAAAGTCAATTTGCATTCACAGTCTTGACCTCAGCAGTATTTTTCGACTGTTCAGCTCTTTATGCTCAAGTGGCCATGAAGCGACTGATGTAACTGTGCAGAGCTGCTTACCTGTTCACACTCTCCCTCCTCCTTGCTGCCCCTTTATTCCACATTAAACGTGCGGTCCTCAGGTGTCAGAGCAGGTGTTGATTGCATCTCCAGTGTAGATCCTCTGAGGAATTTCCTCTGCTCTGCCACATGGTGGAGTCAGTGTAATGCAACACAAGGACGTGCACTCACGAGACAGGTCCTACAGACAAAATAAGCAACTGCAGGCAAAACTGTTCAGTCACACAGGAATAGAGATGGTGAAGGAGGATTATCTTATTAGATGCCAGACATTCAGTGAAACACCAATCAGATATAAGTCATTAAATATTAGAGAGGATGAACTGATATATATGAGATTATTTTTTTAATATACATAACTTTGACCTGTCAGACATTTGTTAAAGTTGACCATTTGTCCTGCTATTCTCTCCTGTGTCTTCCTTGTAGTAGTAGTAGTAGTAGTAGTAGTAGTAGTAGTAGTAGTAGTATGACATTAGCAGTAAAAAACATTTGTTTCCTATGGGAGTTTTCACACTTTACATGTACTCTGGTCTGAATCAGTTGAATAGTTTTTCTTGTGGCTTGGTTTATTTTTAATAGAGCTCTCTAAGCAAACTCCAGCTGAGCCACATCACTGCAAACACATGAGATTGTTCAGTCTGCCCAGACACGTCTGGGTGAGGAGCAACAAATGTAAACACAGGAAGAAGGTGCTGTGTTCTGGCCTAGTGGGAAACATGGGGGAATTTACATTTATTTTGTGGCTAGTTGTTGGCCTTTACTGACTGTTTGTGTACTCTGCACATCTGGTGGTACCCTGCTGCATACAAGAATGCAAAGCATGCCCGACTACGGGAAGCCATATAGCTCAAATTTGCTGCATACGCATTGTAGCTGGGTCGGATTGAGGTCAGCTCATGTTCTCACCACTAAACAAACCACTCTGGAGTTTGTTTGGAACCGAGCAGAGACCACCTCTTCCAAAGAGTCTCGGTGCACATGTTCTGTTCTGCACCCTTGTGCGATTTCTGAGTTCACATCTGCACACAAGAACCACACCAAAGGGAAGACGGACCCAGAGTTTGATTTAAACTGACTGCAGTACTGCACCCTAACAAGCTCTTGCACTTTCCAGTGTATGAGAATTGCTACAAACTTCATGCATAACCATAAACAAGATTGAAAGCCCTGCATACTGTTGGTAACTTGGTTTTGTTAATTACTTTTTAGTCCTTCATCTAGTAAACATCTAAGGCCTCAGTCCCATGGGCCAACAGACCAGTCAACAACCCCCTGGCAACAAATGGTCACTATAGGAGAAGGAGCCCTGACCAGGTGGCAAGTGGTGACTGGAGGTTACTGGCAGTCACTTGATGAAATTGGTCACAAAAAGGTATATGGTGCAGCTAGCAGATTGCTTTGGGCACCCATAGTTTGCATGGAAGATGCCAACTTGCCTGCAAATACTTGCCAACTACTCACGCTCAAAAAATGCAACACAAACCAGAAATTGAGACTTTTTGCCTACAAAGTAAAAGCTGCACTTTTTTAAAACATGCTGATTGTAGATGTGAGGCATAACTTTTACTTTGAAGGTGAACATTCTCCATTTCCAGTTTGCGTCACACTGTGTCAACTACTGCTCAGCTACTAGTTAGCAGGTGTTTGCAGACAGGTCTGCGTCTTCCATCCAAACTACAGGCAACTGCAGCAATCTGCTAGCAACCAAAGCAATCACAAGGAGCCTTTTGGTGCAGCACCCTCTTTGCAACCACTTTCAGCTAGCGACTACATGCAACCACTTGCTAACCGGTTGGGGAATACTCATAAGTGGACTTAGTAAGACAAGCTTCATATTTCACAACATTTGTGTATATTTATGAACTGAATGGTGTAAATAAAGTCTTTGAAAGTAATCTGAAGCGTCCCAGATTGTTTTGTATCTTTCACCTCTCAGTATTTCTTTCATCTTTTGTTTCCCAGGGTGCAGCGTGAGCAGCTAGCTACAATCTTCCAGCTACTGAAAGAAAACAAGGAGACATTTGGGGAGGTGTCAGAGGGAGACATAGAGGAGCAGCTCCGACTCTACTCCATCTGAGATCCCTTCCTGACTCATCTCCCACATACTGACTGCACTCTTTCATCCATGAGCGCTACTGAAGATCTGCTCCAGTACACCAAATGAACTTTTTTTGCAGTATTCAACACAGTTGTACAGTGCACTCCCAGTTTTATGATTTAATATATTTCAATGCTTTATTTTTGTTGTCCCGACCACATGTCGTCCACATGAAGGGTAAACCAAACTAGACTGGATCAG
Organism: Cichlasoma orientale; assembly: GCA_034780415.1. Taxonomy (NCBI): domain Eukaryota; kingdom Metazoa; phylum Chordata; class Actinopteri; order Cichliformes; family Cichlidae; genus Cichlasoma; species Cichlasoma orientale. The sequence goes on along the minus strand of JAVDPK010001288.1, from coordinate 142,243 downwards.
TTCGTACGCTGAGCAGGTTAATATGTAATTGATGCCTGAAATAAATTAAGGGAATGCTGTTTATTTTAGTTTTCAAATATGACAGGTATCAGTGGTAAAAATCCCAAGTTACATCCGCTTCTAAAGTTCCCTTTGTTGTGCAATAAACCACGTAACTGTGAAGTTCTGCATGGGTGGCTTTGTGTGTCTGAATGAGTTTGTTTGCTTATGTCTCTATCTGCAAACTGTGCTGCAGTCCAGCCCAGACACCTCAGTGACAAGGTGTCAGATACTCTGGGTATTTTTTCCACCTGTGAGCACGTCCCAGAAGGGAGCACATATATATGTTTTTCGGTGTGTTTAGTTAAACAGCAAAGCCTGCACTCAACAGCGATGGCAGTCCAAACCTCCAGGATTTTTTCTTTGCTCCTCGTAATAACAGTTAGTTCTGTGATTTTTATTCTGTCCCAGGACGAGTTCTCAAAAAGGTGAGTTCATTTTTGTGTTTTGTTCTGAGAAACAGAGAATAAAAAAGGGAACTGTGAATTGGTTTGCTAATTCTGTGCTTTTCCCTTTGCTACCCCCCCCCCTCCTCCCCCGTCGCCTCTGTTGCTTTCATGCCAAATTTCTAATTCTGATTAAGCTGGACAACTTTCCCAGGAAAAAACGGACTGAGGTGGGAAAACATTTCATTTGACATTCTCGTGTGGGGAAAGAAAGGAGAAACAGCTGGACCGCCTTCTGTGATTACCGCAGCCAGTAAAGCAAAAATTGTTGATTCAACAAGAAGAATCCCAGCGGAGCCTAAAGCTTCTACACATGGAGCTGTGACTGAGACTCCGATGCCTCTCCTCTACATGGCAAATTTCACAAAGCTTCCTCAGTGGGATTTTGATGATGCTTATAACCAGGATGCCCCACCTAGACTGACAGTAAGCATGATAGCAAGCATGCTATGACATGACAGAAACTGAATAAATGTAGTAACTAACTCCGTGGGTGTGGGCTGCCAGTGCTGAAGTCTGCTCAGCCCTGCAGACACTCTGTTGCTCCTGGTGTTTCCTCTTTGGTTTTATTCCTTTAAATACACCACATATACATTTTAATGATTCCTCACATTTCTGTAACTGTTTCTGTTTCCTGTGGTGCATAATAATAATCTTACCTTATTTCTTGCCTTAATGTTATTATGATTTTCAGACATGCGCCCAGTCGCTGCGAAACTCCAAGGATGTAAAATTCAAGAAGGCTTTTCTTCCCAACATACGTCTGTTTCTGCACAAAGACAACATCAACGTGAGCGAGTGGAATCGACTTTCACATTTTAACAATCCTTTCGGGTTTATGGAGTACAAGTACGATGGTAGGTCTTTGTGAAACTGATACCAGGTCAAGTCCTTATTGTGTGTCAAACTGATCAGTTACAAAGTGATGATTTTTTTTTTCCCATTATTTCAGTTCCTCTTTCTTATTCTGGCTCCCAACATTCAAAATATCAGTGACAAAGATGCATGAAAATACCTCAGTGTTAAAAAATGCACACCTCTAAGTAGTACTTTTTGTAAGAGCCAGACAGACAAAGGTCCTGGTGAAGCAGCTCCTCAGTGAGTTATTAAATGATGAGTCAAGGCAGTTGAGTTTGGACTTGTATTCATGAGGTTTGAGAGACATGACGTTTATGCAGCAGAAAACTCTCTGGTCACTTCATTAGGTACACCTGTTAAACTGTCCATTAATGCGAATGTCTAATCAGCCAACCTCATGGCAGCAACTCACTGCATTTAGGCACGTAGACATGGTCAGAACAACCTGAACCTTTTTCTGAAAAAATTAAAAAAAAAATTTTTTTGGTTTTTTTGTGTGTTAGTTTTGAGTTACTAAGTATCAGCGTAACCCTAATCCTGGCCTCTAATTCTACCAGACGTCAGAGGAGGAAGGCCACTGGCCATAGATCTTTGAGCTGATAGGAAGGCAGTAGTAACTCAAATAACCTCTCATTCCAGCCAAGGTATGTAGAAGAGCATAGCTGTGGAAAACTATACTGGGTGCTTCTCCTGTCGATTAAAAACAGGACACTGAGGCTGCAATACACACTGGCTCACCGGTATCAACTGAGTATTATTTAAATGCCACAGAGTACCCGAGTATTGCTGCTGGTCATCCCCATCCCTTTATGACCACAGTGTACCCATCTTGTGATGGCTGCTTCCAGCAGGATAACGTGCCATGTCATAAAGCTCAAATCATGTCAAACTGGTTTCTTGAACATGAAAATGAGTTCATCTGTACTCAGATGCCAGTCGAACAGAGTATGCCGTGTAATGGTGTGGGGGATATTTTCTTGGGACACTCTGGATCCTTTAGTGTCACAGTCCTGGGTCTGTTAGCCAGTGTTTGGAGTTTGCGACTTTGAATTTTTCTTTATTAAATTATTCTTTGTGATCCCTGGTTTGTTTAAAGTTTATATTTACTTCATGTATGCCATCGCCGGCCCCCAGAGAATCTCTTTCCTCGCCGGCTTCCAGAGGGCCAGGCCACCAGTACGGTTTTGTTGGCTCTGTCGCGAGCCTCCTGATGTGCCCCTATTTCCTTAATCGTCGCGTGCCACCTCTTCAGCTACTGGGGGTGATTCTATCGCTGGCTTCTCAGCTGGCCCCCTGAGATGCTTTGCTTCTGCCACCGGCCACCCCTCTGGCCCCCAGAGTTCCTCTGTCTCCATTGCTCGACTCTCTGCAGGTCTAGCCCCGTGGCCTGGGTGGCCCCAGAACTGTATCTCTCTTTTTAGAACATTTTCACAGTTCTAAGAAAGAGTTGGTTCTCAGGTTGTTTTTTTCTTCAGTAAAACTAACAGCTGTTCAAGATTGATCAGTTCTATCAGCTCAGTTGTACTCATGCAGATAAATGCAGATGCACTAATACAAATGCAAATCAAGAAGTTGCCTACTTTCATAGCAGTTCCCACTGCTATGAAATACATTTAAGTGTTACTTGCAGAGCTGAAATGAAAGAACCATAAACTTCCTGAGGTGGCCACTTGATGCTCTCTCCAAAAGGTCCATCCCTCATCTATCCCTGGAGACCTGCAGACCTGTAGGCAGATAGGGACAAAGCTATTGTTATGTGAGAGCTTTGTCTTTTTTCTTTTCTTTTTTTCGGGGGGGGGGGGGGGGTGACCTTGCTAAAAGCCCATGCTCATGTTCAGTGTCATGGGCTCATGTGGGAGTGCAAATGAATCCCTGCGTTCATGTGTTTCTTTTTGTTTGCAGATGTGATGGCTTCAGTGAAGCTGATTCCAAAGCCAAAAGAGCCGCTCCTCCTCCCAAAACCAGGTGGTGATGGCTGCGTGCACTGTGCTGTAGTGGGTACGGCAGGAATTCTGAATGGCTCAAAAATGGGCGCAGAGATTGATGCTCATGATTACGTTTTTCGGTAAGAAAGATGTACAAAACAAACCTGGTGTTATTCTCTGAATGGAAGGGAATTTTAAGGAGGTTCAATTGCACTGCAGCCACTTTATTAGGTACACATTGTTAGTACTGAGTCGGACCCCCTTTTCCCTTCAGAACTGTCTTAATTTGTTGTGGCACAGATTCATCAAGGTGCTGGAAACATTCCTCCTTACAAAATTTGATCCATATTGACTTGATAGCGTCACACAGTTGCTGCAGATTTGTCGGCTACACATCCATGATGCAAATATCCTGTTCCACCACATCCCAAAGATACTCTATGGGATTGAGGTCTGGTGACTGTGGAGGCCGTTTGAGTACAGAGAACTCATTGTCATGTTCGAGAAACAAATTTGAGCTTTGTGACACGGGGCGTTATCCTGCTGTGAGCAGCCATCAGAAGATGTGTGCACTCTAGTCATAAAGGGATGGAGATGGTCAGCAACAATCGGGTACGCTGTGGCATTAAAATAACACTTAGTTGATACTAAGTCACCCAAAGTGTCTATAGAAAACATCCCACACATCATTACACCACCAGCAGCAGCCTGAACTGTTGCAGGATGGATCCATGCTTTCAAGTTATTTATGGCAAATTCTGCTTGGTTATGCTTATGCTTGGTTTGAACTTCAGCAGGCCTTGGCCATTTCTACATGCCTAAATGAACTGAATTACTGCCCTCTGATTGGCTGACTAGTTACTTGTGTTGAAGAGGAGATTAACAGCTGTACTTAATAAAGTGGTCGTGATTTATTTTGTTAATCCAAGAAATTACCCAAATTGACTTGCAATGCATTTATTTTCACAAAATTTTCTGAATGTAGCTATTTCACTATTACATTCTATAAAACATTCTAATTAATTTATCGTGCTTCAGGAGGAAAAAATCAACAAAGTGGTGCACATGATGCATTACAAGATTAGCCCTCATGATGCTTTTTACCATAATACCAATATTGAAACAAGATATTTGCGTTACACTGTACATAGGTACACATACACGTGGAGAACTACTGAATCATAAAAGAACATCACATCACATCGTAACACTGTCACAGCAAACCAAATACAGTGGCCAGGTATGCAAGACTGGGTTAGCATTAGGCACCCACGCCACACGTATGGAAACAGAGAGCGGAGGGAGTTGCTGTAAGTGAGCGTGTGCTTTCTGCCTAATCCCTGTTCCCACTCAAGTATATTTAACGGTAAGGTCATGCAGACAGCACAAACAGCAGCAAACCAAGCATATTGGCCAGTTGTACAAAACCTAAAATGAAACTTGCAGGAGAACTAAAGAAGGATCCAACAGACGGAAAAACAAGGAACACACCTCAGAAAAATCCAGGACATGGCACACCTTAAACACCCGTAGGCTATTTCTAGTAGAATGCTCAGTCATTCCCGTTATTAGTCAGGACAATATTTATCTATGGTGGAGATCCTACAAGAGTTTAAATTGTGTACACTCATGCAGACACACTTGTGAACATGGCTTCTCTCAGAGAACTCCTGCACGTACTAAATGTCAATATTAACAAACAACAAACTCTTTTATTTCTTTCCTCATTTTGAACAAGTTAAAAACAAACTACAACAAGTAGTGCTATGTATATATGACATACACTATATTGACGAAAGTATTCACTTGTCTGCCTTCACACGCATATGAACTTGAGTGAAATCCCATTCTTAATCCATAGGGTTTAATACAGCTTCAACTTCAATGTCACTTCAGTTCACTTCAATTCAATTCAATTTTATTTATATAGGGGCAAATACCAACAAACAGTTCCCTCAAGGCACTTTACATTGTAAGGAAAAGACCATACAATACTCTTCCAGGAAGACCTTCTATAAGGTTTAGGAGTGTTTATGGGAATTTTTGAACAGAAGTGTATTTGTGAGGTCAGACACTGATGTTGGACGAGAAGGCCCGGCTCACAGTTTCCGCTCTAATTCATCCCAAAGGTGTTCTGTCAGGTTGAGGTCAGGACTCTGTGCAGGCCAGTCAAGTTCTTCCACACATCCATGTCTTTATGGAGCTGCTTTGTGCGCTGGTGTGCAGTCATGTTGGAACAGGAAGGGGCCATGCCCAAAACTGTCCAAAATGTCTCGGTATGCTGGAGCATTTAGAGTTCCTTTCACTGGAACTAAGGGGCCGAGCCCAACTGCTGAAAGACAACCCCACACATAATCCCCCCTCCACCAAACCTTACACTTTACACTTTACCCATTCTTTCACTAATGTTTGTAGACGCAGTCGGCATGAGTAGGTGCTTGAATTGCCTGGTGTATTTTGGATCATTGTCCTGCTGCATAACCCAAGTGGTCTTGATTCTGGATGCAAACTGATGGCTGAATATTCTCCCGGTACAGATCAGAATTCCATTATTTAAGACGAGTTGTTCAGGTCCTGAAGCAGCAAAGAAGCACTACCCCCGCCATGTTTGACTGTTGGTATGAAATAGTGTGCTAGTTTTATGCCAGATGTAAACCTTCCAAAAAGTTAAACTTTTGAGTCATTGATGCACTATTGGAGTAATTTTGATAGGCCGACCACTCTTGGAAGGTTCATCACTGTTCCAAGTTTTCTCCATTTGTGGATAATGACTCTCACTGTGGTTCGCTGCAGTCCCAAAGCCTTAGAAACGGCTTTCTGAAATGGCTTAGCCTACTTCACTTTGTCAGACAGGTGATTTCTTTATTCAGCAGGTCTGGCAGTAATCAGGCCTGGATGTGGCTAGTGAAATTTGACTCAGCTTTCCAAATGGATGTGGTTAATCACAGTTAATTCATGATTTAATAAGACAGGGCAATTACTTTTTCACACAGAGCCAGGTAGCTTTGGATAGCGTTTTTTCCTTTAATAAACAAAATCATTGAAAAACTGCATTTGTATTTACTCAGGTTATCTTTGTCTAATATGAAAATTTGTTTGATGATCTGAAACATGTAAGTGTGACAAATATGCAAAAAAAAAAAAAAAAAGAGAAATCAGACATGAGCTTGTTGGTTTTTCAACTGCAGAATTTTTAAATTTGACAGTAGCTTTATGGATACTGTAGTGAGATTAAACTAGGCTTTATGTCAACCCATATGGGAGAAATAGAAGAAAATTTAATTAGATAGAAAATGTACTTGCCGGCTAGTTTGCATTGAGGGATCCGAACCTTAAGACCTTAAATTTTTGGAATGAGAACCTTGAACTCACAAATGCAGTCAAACCAAAAGAATGTGATACGGGAATGGAGAGACTGTTTGCTGACAGAAACAGTTGTGACTAAACATAAACATTACAATTAAGCTAATGTGCAGTGAATCAAAGCTACACATCTGAAAGCCACTCTCTCTGATTTGTTTTGATCTGGCAGGATGAACGCTGCCGTCACCAAGGGTTTTGAGGAAGATGTGGGAAACAGAACATCGGTGTACGTTCACACAGCCCACTCCATCACGTCGGGTCGTTATTTTTATGAGAATTATGGATACAAATCTGCCCCTCATGATGAGGTATTAAAACAAGACAACAGTGTAATATTTTTTATACTCTCGACACGAAATAGCGATGCTTTATCGCCAGCCACCATTTTTGTTTTGGCAGGGGATAAAGTATGTGATGATTCCCGAAGGGATCAGGGATTTCCAGTGGCTCGAGGGTCTTCTGAAAGGACAGGAGGTCTCCTCTGGCCAATTCCAGAAGGAATGGTGATTATCAACTGCATGTAAATTTAGATTAATGAAGAAACCAACTGAACATTTTTAAAAGGCTGCAATATATACTCATAGTTGAATTTTTAGCTTTCATTTGTCACCTTTGATGTACCTATTATATTTAACTTGGGTAGTTAGTTTTTCTCCTGCTTTATAGCAGCAATGACAAAGGCGTCGCATTACAGATGTGGGAAGTGGTCTTTCCCCTTCTAGGGGGAGGAGGTGGTATTTATAGCACACACGAAAGGATCTATTGCCTTCTTCGTGGCTCCTACATGTGGCATAAATATACCTCAGTAATGTGCTTTGCCATTCCTGTTGTTTGTGTTTTAACCTCAACAGGCCGAGGACCTACTATTCAGGGCAGTACAACGAGAGCCGCTTCTACGTTCTGCACCAGGACTTTCTCCGATACGTGAGGAACAGGTCAGCCTCCTATCACCACCCTGTCCGGACTATTTGTGGTTTAAAACCATTCAATTATAACTATATTTGTATAGCACTTCTCATTTCAAGATATAATCCAGAGTGCATTACAAAACAGAATTAAATACATTGTTATTAGAGGTAAAAATGACATTGAAGCAACAGATATTATCCAAAATTAAAGACTGGACACATACTTTATGGAAAAAATGAGCACTTTCTAGAAGATAGAGTCACTGATATTTGAATTTAAATTTAAAAATGAATGAAGGGAATGCAGAGTTGCTGACGTGGGTAAAAAAAAAAAAAAAAAAAGAAAATAAAAGACTGCATTCCAAAGTAAACAGAGAATTCTGTTTATCATTCATGGAAAGCAGAAATAACTTTCTCCAAGCCCGTAAATTATGAAAACAATGAATAAACACAATCACTGTAAGATCTGAATCTGCTGATTGCACTCAGACATTAGGATCATTTACAGCCGAAGCTGTGTTCACTTATGGGTCAGTGTGAAGGCTGCAGAGGTTCTTTACAAGTCAGTCAAGTCAAGTTTGGGGATTTTTTAAAATTTATTTATTTATCTTTTGTTTTCTGTAAAGGTTCAGTTGATGTTTTTTATTGTCCACAGATTCTTAAAGTCACCTAATCTCAACGCAACATTCTGGGCAATAGTCAGACCGACTAACGGGGCGTTCACTCTCTTCCTGGCTTTGCACACCTGCGACACAGTGAGTTAATATTACACTCCAGTGTGACAGCTATCAGCTTCCACGCCTACGCAGTACAGAGAGCACAATACAGAGACTGACAAGCACTGAAATTAATATTAATGTCAACACATTCCTATGGAATTGAGAGCGAGCCTCACAGCAGCTCCTTCGTGAAAAGAAATTAACATGTTTTTCTGCAAAGTGGATAAAATCTGAACGTTTCAGTACAAATGTTAGTCTGGTTGCATTTTGCTTTGAAAACTCACATCTAAATGTCTGCTAATGAAATATTTCCAGCAGGTCTTTCACACATCAGTTTAAAAAGACTCAAGTAATTAATGTCCAAGTTTTGACCAAATATTTCTTACAACTAGTTGTACGAACTAACGCCTCCAGCTTCATACAGCAGCAGCATCTATAAGAAAGATGCAAGTGTTTGTGTGCATGGTACAAAAGCAGTAACTATTAATTACTTATAAATTATCAGTCACATATAGACAGATTTCCAGGCCTGGACAGCAGGCTAAGCAGAGATGCCCATCCCCCCCCCCCCCCCAGCCTTTTGTATTTATATTCTGCAAACTATGTCTTTAAAAATGTTATACTAATAAAGTTTATAATTTTTTGATTTCTCTCTTTCTGCCGTCCTCAGGTGGACGCATACGGATTCATGACGGAAGAGTACGAGAAATACTCCAACTACTATTATGAGAAGTACATTAAAAGCAAAGTAATTTTCTATGCAAACCACGACTACATTTTGGAGAAGAATACATGGAAAAGCTTTCATGACAAAAAAATAATTAAGCTATATCAAAGAAACAGGAAGAGAAAAGCGGAAGCAACGCTGACTCACCCATAACAACCGAACTGGCATCACCGGCAGTTTGCCGACCTCGAAGAATCAGATGTGCTCATCGCCAGTTTGTTTGGAACGTTTTACTAGTCCTGTTCTGTCAGCACCAGCTAAAGAGGACTGAATGTTATTAACAGGTGGTTGTGGTTTTTTATGTCTGTATATGTGATTAAAGAGATATTTTTTTATTGTAATATTTTTGGGGCTATTTAAAAAAAAATTTTGTTACAGTAAGTTCTTTGTAGGTTAAATAGGAAAAAAGTCAAGAAGTGGCTCAAATTTAAATGATCTTTTAATTATTATTATTATTTTAATCTTTAATTTTTTTTCATTTGTTTTGTGGTTTGATTTTTCTTTCTTATTTCCAAGGAGGTGTAATCTAGAAAATGACTGTAATTCATGGAAGTTGTATTTAAACATTGTTTTATTTTTTTGGATGGATGGATAATCAAGGTACTGAAATAAAGTTGATTTTAAAGTATTAATACAGCAACTTTGTTGTTGTCGTCTCATTTTTCCTATTTGGGTGTTTTTTGGTTATTTATGTTGTTTAATGTCAGCTTGTCAGAAGAGTGGCTACCCAAATGATCTACAACAACTTTAACTTGATGCTTCAGGTTCTGCCCTGAAAACACAGAAAGGGTGGCTGACATAATAAATGCCTGTGTGTGTGTGTGTGTGTGTGTGTGTGTGTGTGTGTGTGTGTGTGTGTGTGTGTGTGTGTGTGTGTGTG
>JAVDPK010001288.1:77692-93511 GCA_034780415.1 Cichlasoma orientale | reverse complement strand
CTGTTGCTTGGTGCCAGACACCACAGCACACTTTCAGGGGTCTAGAGGAGTCCATGCCCCGATGGATCAGGGCTGTTTGGCACTAGCATAACAATTACTTCAATTTATTGCTGCTAACGCTGGTCTTGTCTTCCATCATTTATATATCTATATTCATTTGATGAGCTTTCATTGCCCACAGGTTCTTAAAGTCACGTAATCTGAATGCTAAATTCTGGGCAATGGTCAGACCAACCAATGGGGCATTCACTCTCTTCCTGGCTCTGCACACCTGTGACACAGTGAGTTAACATTTGACTTTAATGTCTTAATGTTACAGCAACTGGTAACGACACCTTTGGAAGTATGCAGCACACCATGCAATGGCCTCGTTCATCTGAAAGTTTTTTTGATGAGAAGTTATGTTTTTTCATATCATACTCGAAACAAATTTTGGATGCATGGATGGATTCTTTTCCCCACGCTGCACCTCTACAACTGATCTGAGGCTTCCCATCCCACTTTAATCCCTGACTATGTTTCTGTTGAGGTGTGAAGGCAAAGTCTAGCTAGTTTTTATTATTATTATTGTTGTTCCATTTGGGTTTTTTCTGCTTGTGTTCTATGTAGTACAGTATGTGTTGAAACTGAGTCCATGCATTAGAATTACATCATATATTTATTTTTGGTACACTTTAATCGCCTTTTCTTTCTCGCTCCTCAGGTGGATGCATATGGATTCATGACTGAAGAGTACATGAAATACTCCAACTACTATTATCAGAAGAATGTTAAAACCAAAGTCATTTTCTATGCCAACCACGACTACATTCTAGAGAAGAACACGTGGAAAGCCCTTCACAACAGCAAAATATTAAGGCTGTATCAAAGAGAGGACCCAAAAGCAGGGCTGTAGGAGCTGCAGCAGCGCAGTAACAGCATCAAGGGGGTTGGCTATAAGGGTATTCTGTCTCTCTACAGTTAATAATTGTTTAATTAGTTTGATTCTTGTCTTGCTACAATTTTCTTTGAGGTTTCACGTAAAAGAAGTCAGTATGTGGCTGCTGGTGTTGGAGCAGAATAAATAAATTGCTTATTTATGCAACACGTGGATGGTTAAACTGTACCAATCAGTATCTACCTGAATTAGTAACAGTCTGAGCTTTGAGATGAGGCGGTGCTGTTTCCTGTAGTAAACAGCGCCACCTGCTGCCTCATTAGAGCTACGACTACACTAAAAACTAATAAATGTGTCTGTTCCCCTAATACATTCTGTACTGTACTTCAGTACAATTTTGAGGTACTGTGTAGTATATTTCAGAGCCGCATTCATATCACAGTTTAAGATGCTGGTTACTTTTTCAGATTATAATGATAACTTTAATGTTTCAGTATAATAATAGAGAAAAATAAGTTTATGAAATACTCATTAATGAAGATTAGGTGAGTGGTTTTCAGATATTTCAACAAACTGTATCCAGTTAGCTCACATTGTTTTATCCACATAGACAAACTGAGACTAAATGAATAAAAATGTGTGTGCTGCGACTTGTTGTCCTCTATTACTGATTATTTTGTATCTTTCAAATTAATTGTGTCACCCACACCCCCATACCTCAATACTTTTTACTGTTATTTTTGTTATTTCCCACAAATACATACACTTGCATGTATGTATTTGGGGGGGCATGTCTTTGTGGCAATGAAGAAGAAAGGCTGGTTCTCGTGCTCAGCTTGAGTAGAGGGCACTAAAAACTGACAACCATGTGAAAAATATATAATCACTGATAAGGATCTCAATTTCATATGTAAGCTGTAACAAAATCATCATCATGGCCTTTAAAATGAAATGCTGCTCCTGAGATCCTCCCACTGTCTTCCTGTAGAATCTGACTTTTACTGTCTTTATCTGTGCTCTGGGTTCTAAATATATCAGGGGTGTTTGCTGTGTACCAGCCTGGTAGCTATCACACCCGCAGGGACTGGACCTCATCAGAGGTCTAATTCATTTTAGTTCACGAGCCACATGCAGCCCAGTTTGGGACCGCTCCATAATGACCCACATTTTAAACAAACACCCCTTTAAAGTTTGCACTTTATGTGAGTGTAAAGCGCTGAAAGCATTCACCTGGATCACAGTCAGGTTTTAATAACCTGAACTTGTCTAACCTGAAAGATATTTTCACTCCAGACCAGAAATAATAATATATTGAAGTTATTATTGACAGTGATTTTATATATTTTATTCTGCACTTTTCTTGTGGCTCCTTTCGTTTCTCTCATCTTTTCCCTGCAAAGTTATTTTAATAACCTCTCATAATAAGCCCCATTTGCCTCTAAACATTTACTGTTCATATTATTTTGACTATATTCTTTGCAACATAAATAATGTGCATAGATGCAGTGCAGAAGAGAGGTGAAGAAGAGGGTGCAGGCAGGGTGGAGTGGGTGGAGACGAGTGTCAGGGGTGATTTGTGACAGAAGGATAGCAGCAAGGGAAGGGAAGGTGAGGCCGGCTATGATGATTTGGAGACGGTGGCACTGGCAAAAAAAAAAAAAGACGGGAGGCCGAGCAGAAGAGGTATCAATGAGTGACGTCACGCCGGCTTCGTCTATAAGGGGCGGGACTTTCCGAAAATAAATGATGCGGTTTAGCATTTAAAAGCGTTTAAAAACATACGACAATACTTCAGCGTACTTTGTGCCCTTTAGTCGCTATGACTCCAACAAGTAACACGAGATCTGCGTCAGATTTCACGTTTGAACAACCCTGAAAACACTGGATTCCCATCATGCATTGCGCCGTACAGTTGATGGTTAATCGGAGAAAACTAACAGCGTTCACATCAAAAATCTTGTCGTTTTTGTTTACCCGCGTGTCTTAACTTCTGCATATGTGGCACTGTTTGTTGTAACTTGTAACAGCGATTCCCAAAGAACCATCACTGTAAATGGCTTTGTCGCCAATGGGGTCGGGTTTCCGTCGTGTCGGGAGTCAGTACACTCTTGTTTCTCTTCAGATCGTATAAATCTTTCGCCTTTTACTAAAGATTTCCGTGGAAAGGAACAATAAGAGTTTTACCCAATTTTTAGATGCCCTGCGTATGTGGGGCTTCCTAATGTTGTTAAAAGAAATGTTGGAATGCGGTTACGTTCCATGTGCTTCCGCTGACATTCGTGTTTCCGGTTACGGTGATTACTTTGATACATAGTATCGATGTTGTGATAAAATGTGTCTTTCTTTGTAAACAGACTGAATCTTGGGGTACTTCGCATTTATTAAAGTTTCATTGTCATTTCACTTAGTTTCAGAGTAGGTTTGCTCCTTTCAGCTTATATTTTATTTTTTGAAAAAGCTTGGCTTCTATTAAATTTCAGTGTTAGTGTTTTTTATCCGGGGCAAGTTCAGAACAATAGAAACGAATAAAACTATGGGCATTTCGAAGGTATTTTTAATTTATTCAACATCCTGTCTATTTAGTAAATGTAAATTTATTTATTTATGCATTTACTTGTTTGTTTAACTCATTAAACAGTAATATTTTACTTCTTGTGTTGCTTTTAAATGTTAATGCTTGTTTTTAAGGCCTCACACATGATCTGGGACCTCAACATCTCTCTGACATGCATGTAAACTATGAACCAGCTAGACCTTTCAAGTCATCCGGATCAGACTGTCTACTTATTCCCCAGGTTTCCGTCAACACCGGTGACAATGCTTATACCTTTTGTACAACCTACCAAATCATATTAAGTGAGCTCCAAAACAATCAGTGCTAAAAATGTTTCAGCTGTTTAGTTCCTGGTCTTAATTATTGTATTATTGCAATTCATATGTAGGTTTTCCACATATTACATATTTTATTTCTAGTCCTCTTTTGGGTTTTAACTTGTATTTTTTTTTATATACCTACCTTGAATTTCTGTTTCTTTTATAGGGCAAATGTATCGTTTTTATGGTTCTATTATCATTTTGTTCGTTTTTAATCCATTTGCCATTTTCTAATTATTTTAATAATTTACTTGGTTACATTTGTCCATTTATTTACTTTTACTTGATCTATTTAGTGTCAAGCTGCAATCTTTGCAGCAGCTTCTGGTTTGTGCAGTGCATTGTGCTTACACCTTGAATGAAAAGTGTTATTTAAACAACATTTTGCATGCTAGCTTCTTCATAATCCAAACAACCTGAGATCAAGAAATACATTTTCACTCCTGTGTAGTATTTCTGGTTTACTGGTCCCCACAGCAGTCAACTGTAATTGTCACATTCTGTGAAACTATCCAGACTTTGGCGGGCCAGTTTTGACATCCCTGATATTATTAGTGTAATAAATCAAATAAAGAGTTTCAGTATGAGCCTATGAAGTCATACAAGAAGGCGAGAGGTTGATTTACTAGAATAATGCACAACATTTTGTGTGTCCAAACCACCCAGAGGTGGTAGTAAAATAAAATGGTGACAGAAAAAAATGAATGCAGTGCAATGCAGCAGGAAATGAAAATACCGGGGTACTGCAAAACTGTACTTGGGTGTATATATATATATATATGTTAGTAATTCCTACAGTATGTCTGCAGCAGGGGTGTCAAATTATACTTTAATAAGAGCCACATTGGAAAGAATATTATGAATAATGACTAATATTTTGCACAGTATTGTTACATGTAACATATAACCATCTCGCATATAGAGTGATCCACATAAATGCCTCAGGAAATTGAAAATCAGTCAAAAAACCAAGTTGCTTAGCCAAGAACATCAACTACTTTCAGGGTGAAGTCATAACAAAATACATCCTCATGGAAAATACAAAAATACTAATTTGGGTTTGTTTGGGGGTTTTTTTTTGTTTTGTTTTGGGTTTTTTTGCATTTTTCTTAAAGGCCTGAACATGATTGTGGGAAATTTCAATAAGTAAAGCATATTTGATCCTGTGGTTTACATGTTACAGCCACACCAACCATAAACTCACAGTTTAGCATAATTTGAGATCTTACCGTGCTGCATTTTTAAAGCCATGTAGCACACCAGAAATTCTGACCCTACCATCTGAATGTCACAGAAATTGAGACTCATTGAACAAGCAACATTTTTCCAATCTTCAGCTTCCAGTACTGGTGATCCTGTGTGAACTTTAGCCTCAGTTTCCTGTCCTTAGCTGACAGGAGTGGCATCTGGTGTGGTCTTCTGCTGCTGTAGCCCATCTGCTTCAAGGTTCAAGGTGTTGTGCTTTCAGTTGATGCTCTTCTGCATGTTTACTCTTTTTTTAGACCTTTCTCTGTGAACCCTAGAGATGGCTGTGTGAGAAAATCCCAGATGATCAGCAGTTTCTGAAATACTCAGATTAGCCCATCTGGCACTAACTACCATGCCACGTTCAAAGTCACTTAAATCACCTTTTTCCCCCCGATGCTCAGTTTGAACTTCAGCCGGTCATTTTGATCATGTCTACATGCATAAATGCACTGAGTTGCTGCCATGTGATTATATATTTTTAAAGATGTCGTGATTATGTCGATTCATCTGCAGGTTAATGGTGTAGGATATTGAAAAGTAATGAAAAGAAGTTGCTATCATTTTCCAGAGCACAAGGTGGCGTCGTCGAACACCTTCTTATGTCTGAGCAACAGCAAAGAAGTCAAAGACGAGCAGTTTTAATGCAGGCATAAACAAAACCAACAACAGTAAAATTCACTTTGGAGAAGATTTTTTTTTTTCTTCTTCTTCTTTAAGAATGGCTGCAGCACCAAAAACAGATTAGTGTGACTTATTTGTCAACCAATTGTTCCAGCTCTGATCCTATGAAGAGCACTTTTAGCTGACTTATGATTTATAAACAGATGAATACATGCTGATTATACCTCTGTAGCTACTCTTACTCAGAAATTTAAATGCAGGACTTTTCCCTGGGTAAATATTAGATCATCAGTTACCAGCCATAGACTGTTACTAATAAACTGTAATGGAACTCATCAATAAAGTGAACAAATCACTACTTAAATCTCTTATCTGATGAATTGTTCCTTTAGTCTGTGAGGAATAAATTACACACGCACACACTGTAGAGTCCAGGCCTTTAACAAATGCTGTAAGCCCTTTAGTATGTATGATCCCCGGCCCTTCCTTCCCGGCTCGTCCCTCATCTCCTCCCGGTTAAAACGTGACACACTTCAGTGACAGGTCACGTGACGGCCGTAGCGTTGATCCGGAAGGAGGGAGGGATAAAGCGGGAGGGAGAGAGAGAAAGGAGGGGGTGGCTGAAAATGCGTCAGGTCAACCAGCGAGCGCGTAACAGAACGGAAGCTCTGCGAGGAGTTTTCACAATAAAGGTTGTGGAGCTTTAAAAAAAAAAAAAAAAAAGAGGAACCTCCATGGCTGAAAAATGACACACGCTGTAGTTCATGTAATGGCCACTTGGTTGTTTTGCACGGGACCTGGGTACCTTGCAGTCATTGAGTCGACCATGAAGTCTTTTGTATACCAAAGTATTCTGGAGTCAAATGTGAGGCCATGGTGTCTGATTGCCAAAGCTGGGCAGGATGCATCATCCCAAGCACAGCAGCAAATCTGCAACAGAACGGCTGAAAAAGAAAAGAATCTAATGGTGCAGTCAAAGTCCAGACCTCAACTTGACTGAACTGCTGTGGCCAGAACCCGTGTGACTACACAGGAAACGTTCTTTTTCACGGGACTGTATAAATGGCTGTTGCTGTTTGGTTCATTTTTTTGCTCCCAAAACAGCCCTAACCCTTCGAGGTGTGGGCTCCACTAGACCCCTGAAGGTGTGCTGTGGTATCTGACACCAAGAGCAACAGAGCCTTTAGGTCCTGTAAGTTGCAAGGTGAGGCCTCCATGGATTGGACTTGTTTGTCCAGCACATCCCACAGTGCTTTTGGGGGTCAGCATGGGCACCCTGACTGATCTGCGGCTATGCAGCCCCACACAAAACGAACTGCGATGCACTGTGTATTCTGACACCTTTCTATCAGAACCAGCATTAATGTTTAACCAAACGTGAGCATGGTGGCAATAAAAATGTTAATCCGCAGACTTTTTAAAATGCAGTCTAAACACGAGTGAGTGATATCAAAAGTGATATCAAAGTGTCTCAGTTGGGCACTAGAGGAATTGCAGGTTTGGGTATTTCAGCTCCGAAAGACAGTGAAGAGGGCAAAGTTATCATCCTGAAACTGGGAATTAAAGCCATAAAATCATCAGAAAAGTGTTTACTGACATCACTGATCAAGAGAGCCAAGGATAATTTTAGTTAAGTAAAAATAAAAAGATAAACTGAAATGGTATCATGCACTCAAAAAACAGACTATAAAGTATAAAAATGTACAAGAAATGTCCTTAGTTTTAGTCTTCGTCAGTGTGGTCAAATATCAGGAGGCTTCAGTGTGTGTTTTCTCCAACTGGGCTCTGCCCCTTACAAATATTATAGCTATAATTTGAAACTGCAACCCAAATTAACTCAGATTTTGAGATAACCCAAAAGATTTGAATGATGGCCAATTCAGCTGCGGAAACAAGCTTCCCTAGAAATTACAAACCAGGTAAGTAAATCCTAGAAAGCTGGTTCTGTTCATCACTCATCTGAGTGACTTCTCAAGAAGAATTGAAAATAAAAATTGAAAATAACAAAAAAGTTAAACCTGATTAAAAAATTATAAAACTGTAATAACCCTGTCTCCTACCAAACAGAGCTATATTTACAGGTAATAACTGCAGGTGTTTGCATTAACACCACAATACTGGGCAAGCATTAAGTAGAAGAATAAGGAGAACTAAAAAGTAATCATTGTGGCCTTTTTGGAAGCATTAAATGACAGAAACCATGCTATGGAACAACAACAAAAAACCTTATTTAACCATCACATCAACTTGACACTGTCTAAGAAAATACACACTCAAATTATTTTACAATCTACTTTTACTTTGAAAGTCATCACCGGAAACTGCCTGCAGTAATGGCTGTCTTGACTTTGCTTCGGTTCAGTTCGTCTGCATTCCTCTTCTCTCTAAACCCTGGCCGATAGAGACAGAGAAAGAAAAGAGGAGGGGGGGAGAAAACACAAATTATTATTCACAACCGTGTTGGATTTTTATGAAACCCGGAGTCGACTCATACGGGACACATCAGGCCACGATAATTACTCCTGTCCAGACGGCTCCTTCGGACCTACAATACCGAGAAAAATGCGTATTTTTCTCCAATGAAAATGGGACTCTGGCGTTGATGATTTTGTGTAGGACAGCTACTGAAAAGCAGCTTTGGTGAAACAGCCTACACGGTTTCCACAGCGGATATCTACTTTTTTTTCTTTTCTTTCTTTTTTTTTTAATGAGGATTTGCAAGATGGCTGATGACAGCTAGCCCTAACAAGGACAGAAACGCGACGTCCCCTTTAAGATCAGGAGGGTATATTTTTGTATTTTTTTAATAGTTAAATATATAAATATGGCTGCTTTTAAAAATAATGACCATAGGTTATATTAACGGCGACCGTCGTTGTGTGAGAGCGGAGTGGATGTAGTGTTTATCTGTACCTGTTCTATGGTAGAAAATGGTGAGGTGACGTCTGAGGTAATTTACGCGATTTAATCGAGATAAGGAAGTAGATAAATATGTTGTTGGCTGTAGGCTGTAGGTGAAAACAGTAGGTGACAAAGGTAAAAACCAAAGTAAAAAAAAATAAAGGAGTCCACGGCTGAGAACTAGTAATCTTTGTGTGAGGAGATATTTGATAGATGTTTCTGGCTCTGCAACAGCAGCCAACATTCCTGCGGATCCTAAAAACCCCTTTGTTTTGTGCGCAAGAGCTGGACTCGACTATTAAAACGATTAACTATGCAGTAAACAGCCTCGATGTGATGGCCCGGGTATGATTTCCTTTTTAATGAGATTATAAGGCCTTTCCTGTCGACTGAAAACTGGCAGAAAAGCCGCGGCCTTGTGTTCAGATATGCGAGCTGTGCCACATAGCAGGCGTTATTCATCAAATGGAAATGTCGCTTTTATGTCAAATTGAAGGGCTGGAGGTACCTGTGTTTTTCCATCTGACCTGCGAAACTGCTTTTCCTGCCTACTGCCGAACCGTCGCTGGTTGTATGTATAATTAAACTGCTCGTAGAGGCTCCTCGGATACTTATTTATGATTCAGCGGACAAAAGCATTGCGCTGCGTTGTGATTATAGAGGAAATCAGGCGTCCTTGAGGTCCTGATAAAACAGATTCAGTTTGGGGTTGTTTTTTTTTAGCTTTCAGTGTGGGAATAGTAATCAGGGTGTGGACTCCAGCAGTCCTTTCTCGTGCTTTTCATGTTTTCATGCTTGGTTTGTTGGTCTGAATTGGTCCACGGTCAGTCATAACCCGACGTTTAAGTGGAAGAGAGCTGTGAAGGTAAGGGCAGAAAAGGATCAAGTGTCTTTTCCTGTGCCACACAGATTGATTCACCTCTTCATCATATTGGGAATTGTGTAAATATTAATTCTCTGTGCCTTGTTTGCATTTCGTGGTTTACCTGTAGCAGACAGGCTGTTGGTTTCCTGCAGCAGGCCTTTAAACACACACAGAAGCTGTGAAGTGAAGGCAGGCCCAGTGTGTGCGTGTGTGTATGTGTGTGTGTGATTTAGGGGAAAGGAAAGCACCGTTTACTGTAATCTGCATAACGTCAGCCCCTGTTGCATGTGTTGAAATCACCAAGGTGTTGTCATCTTCGCCTGAAGCCTTCTCTGGTCAATTTTCTGTAATTTTGCCTTCATGCTGCAGTAATAAGCAATACTCGTCATCTGGCAGGGAGACTCCTCTAATTTGGTCACAAGGGTCGACGTACACTGACTGATCTTTCAGGGGCCGCATTGGGTCTGGTTTTATCTTCTTTTTTTCCTTTTTTTTTCGTGAGAGTCATTTTGAGAGTGTCGGGTTTCCTGTGAGAGACACGGAGGTCTGAAAGAAGTGGAAACCAGTGTATGCCTGCCTGCACCATGATGGCCTCTGACATGGCTGAGACGTGGAGGAACTGTTTTGAGGAGGAGCTCATCTGCCCCATCTGCCTACACGTGTTCTCAGATCCCATCCAGCTGCCCTGCAAGCACAACTTCTGCCGGGGCTGCATCAGCGAGGCCTGGGCCAAAGATTCCTCGCTGGCTCGCTGCCCTGAGTGCAATCATGCTTACACACAGAAGCCCAGCCTGGAGAAAAACCACAAACTGTCCAACATAGTTGAGAAGTACAACGCCCTGAGCGTGGAGAAGGCCACCACGCCGGCGCTGCAGTGCATCCTGTGCCGTCGAGGCCCGCCGCTCCCTGCGGTGAAGGTCTGCCTGCGCTGCAACGCCCCGTGCTGCCAGTCGCACGTCCAGACACACCTGCAGCAGCCGTGCTCAGCCCTCGGGCACCTGTTGGTGGAGGCAGAAGCGGTGAAGGCCTGGACCTGCCCGCAACACGACGAGTACAGGCTGTACCACTGCGAGGCCGAGCAGACAGCCGTGTGTCAGTACTGCTGCTTCGCCCGTTGCCACCCCAGCCACGGCCACGCCGTCACGGATGTGGAGATGCGACGCAATGACATCAGAGTAAGAGAAAATAAATACAGTGCACATACTTTAAACATCCTTGTTTTTGTTTTCTTCACTTATTTGTGCTCAGGTGACTCTCATGAGGACAGGAAAAAACATTTCAGACATCTTGTATGTTACTCAGATTAGTTGATAAGATATTTAAAAGGAAACTACTAAACTAGGAGTCTCACACCTGTGGCTCCGGAGCCATATGTAGGTCTTTCTGCCATCCCCAGTGGCTCTCTGTGGGTAGAACTAGATGATTCTAAACATGGAAATGAACAATGGTCACTTTATAGCTGCCTCGATTTGAAATAGTACATGCTAATAGATTTTCCTCTGCTTTACAGTTTTTTCTTTTTCAATATTTTAGTTCATAAATGCAATAAGACTTTGGGTTGTCGTAATGAAAATGCTAAATTAAAATTATGTTATTGGGTTAATTTATTACCAGTAGGCTTCATTATGAGGCTCAAATATCTTTGGGATTAAAAAAAATTGCTGAATAAAAGCCACTTTTGGTAGTAAAGGTTGTAGATCTCAGGATTAAACTATGATTTAAAAAAAAAAAAGACATTCAGCGGCGTCACGCTGGATCCTCTGTAGCAAACGTTTTCTACATTTTACTGATAGACTGCAACAATTAATCAAGAAAATAATCAATAGTTTCAGCCCTACTTGCAAGAATATGTCTGCTCATCAGAGATCAATAACTGCTGGCTTTTATAACAGCATCACACCATTCTGCGAGCTCATTTTTCATCCACTTTGTAGCTTTCAAGCAGACATCAGCAGAACAAAGAGCATATTTAATGCCTTCCTGTGTCACATTTAAGACCTAAAGTGGAAAATTTTTTGCAGCCGCAATAAGTTGTTGATTGTTTACCTCGTTACACAATCCCGTCTTCAATAACAGAACTCTTTTCCACTTTAAGAAATGGTTGCATTTCAAGGGTTTCGGGTCTATCTCACATTTTTTCAGTGGCGATCCATTCCAGCCTTCGTTCTCATCTGTTGGAATGACAAACAATGTGGTCGAGAGTGGAACAATGAGGGGCCCTCAGAGGGCCTTATCTCTCCAGCACAGGTGCATCCGAGCTCAGGGATCGCCAGTTGTGTGCGGCGGGGGTGGGAGTGGAGACGAGGGGAAGGGGGATTAAAGTGATTCGTCACTTGATTCTGCGGTCTACTTGGGGTTTTTTATTAACCTCTTCTTTTCCTGAGGGGTTGCTGCTTGCTGCAGCTTGTTCAAGCAGAGGCCGGACGAGTTTACTTCCCCCTCTCTCTCTCTCTCTCTTTCTTTCTTTTGAAGGGGTGGTTGACAGGCACGTCCAGTCAGAGTGAAAACCAATGCTATCTGACTCATTTAGTTCACCCGACACCCTGTTTAGGTGACAACCATGTCATGGTTGGGCATTTTTCCTCCTAGTAGTGCTATGACTCAGCTTTACATGTAGTAAATCAGTCACCTTTGGAATCAGCAGATGTTACATGTAACTTTATAAGCATAAAGGATCAGTGACCAAAATATGTGTGGAGTGAGTAGCAAAGTTTTTTTTGTTTGTTGGGAAAACCGCAAACATGTGTAACGAACACGTTTTAATGAAATGCAAATATAAATTGTAAAGTTCAAAAGCGTATGTGCACATTTATTAAAACAACAAAGGTATACGCAACTGTTTGCATTAACATGTAGGCAGCGCTCAGGTGTACAACTATTTACAGAACAATCAGCTGTCACAATAAGATGTCACACAAATTATTTGTGCCACTCCAAAAAACAGTTCCAGTCCACCACAAGACAGACGGGCACATCACAGGCCTGACACTTCCAGGTGTGCCACTCCTCGTGTTGTACACCTGGAGACAGTGTTTACATTTGAGTCTGCCTTTGGTGCCTTTTTGGCTAGCCTTGTCCATGACTACACAATAACACACTACATTACACATTAGCTATACACTCTAAATATGCTAAATGTCACAAACATCTCAAATCTCAAAACTTGCTGTCGCTCCTTCATAGCTGTCACTCCCACAGCTTTCATCTGTTCCTAAGCAACCAAATGCCACATGTTGCCATATTATTGTTGACTGGTTGATGTGGTGCAGTTTTCCACCAATAGGAAAGGGGATGTTGTGTGTGTGTGGGGGGGGGGGGGTGTTCACAAGAACTTTCTGCAAATATCCCATTTTTACAGTTTTTCTTCCTGCACCAAATAAAATTATTACATTATTTAGCATAAGTCTGTTTTTACTTGGTCTATCAACACAATTTAAAAACTGCTATATTGAAGTCCGCACTTTCAACACAAGTTGAAACGGCAACTCAGTGAGGCAGCATCCTGCTGCTACAGCATCTTAAATCAGTGATGTCATTTGGATGCGCCAATGCGTCCGTCAACTCCGGAGGGTTAAATGATGTTGGATGATGAAAAGGGGTATCATAGATTCCCTAAAATAAGGTCTGTAGCTAAGACGAGCTTTAGACATGTTCATGTTTTCTTCATCACAAAACATGCAAGTGAGTGGGCCACCCCACGTGAGTCTCAAAGGCCTCAGTTACGCTGGCCTAGAGACCAGTCAGCAACCTCAGATTGCTAGGGAAAACGTGTATTTCCCAACTGGTTGGCGGGAGGTTGCTGTAGTTGCTAGATGAAAATGGTTACAAAGAGGTTGCTGCACCAAAAAATTCCGCGTGATTGTTTTGGTCGTTAGCAGATTGCCACGGTAGCCCGTAGTTTGCATGGAAGATGCCAACTTGTCTGCAAACACTTGCCATTTACTCTCCAAGCTGTAGTGAAATTTAAAAAACAGAAACAGAGCATTTGCTCTCTGTTACTACTGCTTACTACTACTGCTAGTAGTAAAACTGAAAAGGTAGATGCTAATTTCCCCATTGTCCTACAGCTGTGATACTCTATTTAGAAATAGCTTCACTATTAATTGGTTAGTGTAATTATTTAATCCATTAATCAGTAAATTGCATTGTATGTAAAATATAAGGAAAAGGTACCAAAAAAATGCCTGCACAGTGGTGGCTTCAACAGTCCAAAGCCACAGAGAAAACCAGTTTAACAAAGTATTTGAATTCTCAGCATAACAATCATCGTTAGGCAATATAGCCACAATGTTATATTGTTACTCAGTTTTGTGAAATTTTAAAGCTTTAATTGGACTAAACTGGTACTAGTTACAAGTTATCGTGGCCTCAAATTTCTTCTTCTTCTTTTGACCAAATTATGTGTCTCTTTCTAAATGAGGCAAAAATAATTTCACAAGTTCAGATTCAGCTGTGAAATTTTTGGAAGTTTTCTCTAATCTAGCTAATGTTTCTTTTTATTGTTGGTAGTTCTGAAGATTTTCAGTTAGTTAATTTTTTAGCCCCAGGATCACATTATCAGCGAGCTTTCTATCGCAGCCAGACAGATTGACTAAATCAGTTCAGCTATAACAGTCTATTATGTTTTATTATATGACATTTCATAAATTTTACCTTGCAAGCCAAATGCACAAAGATCACAGTGACAACAGATTTTATCTTGGCATTGAGCTTGTAGCAAAATCATGGTCAGTACTTCCTCTGTCCTTTGAGGAACTACTGGCCAAAAAGATTACAAGTATTTAGTGTAGTGGTTAACAGATTGTTCAGCCTTGGCATTTGTGTATAGTGATTGCTTCTAAATGTTTTTTATGCACAGATTTTCCCATCAAAGATGGCCAGAACTGTCAGATGACATGTTAGCTACATAACTTGCTACACCGACTACTTGTTGGCTCTCACAGCTTTTGAAATGCAGTTTTTGTTTTCCTCTTTGGTTCATTAAGGTCAGCTCATGGTGTGTGAAGATAAAAAAGTATTTTCTGAAGGTTCTTGTTTTTGTTTTTTTCTCAAGGACCACAACGTGCTGTAGGTTAGCATGCGTTTGCCACACTGTGATGCATTTTGTGGTGTATATTGGCCAGCTTTTTGAACACTATCCTTAAATTTTGAAGTACATTAGTCTTTTGCAGTTTTTTTTTTTTTTTTTTGTATCTCATCGGTGTGTTACTGGTAAGCAGCAGGGTTTATCCACGTACAGGAGTTTTAGTCAGGACAACTATAGTAATTAAATTACTTAAAAATTATGGCTCTGTTATTAATCCTCCTTTTATAAGCAGGAAGAGCAGCAGCACGCCGTCCAGTGACATCAGATATGATATTGATTTTATAAATCAATATCATATCTGATGTCTGGGGGTGGGTTGCAAAGCGGCTTGCAGATGCAAGGCTAAAGCAGCTTTAATAGTGCTTCTTCTATGAGATTTACCACCTGGATGTTTAAAGGATATCAGCTGAGCCATCAGCTGATGTGGGCTGGCATTTAGATTATCTGATCTGCCAGGATTGGGGCTGAGCTTGACTGCATGGCCTGCCTGAATTAGTGTTGTGCCATGTTTTTGGGCCCCGAAAGAACATTTTAGCTGGAGCTAAAGAAAAATCACCACTATTCTAAATTAATTTTTCTATTATTCTTTTGTTATTCAATTATTTTTCTAACATATTTCTTTTATTGAGGCTTCATTTACTCAAGCATTAATACACATTTATATTACATAAATGGTTGAAAAAGACTTTGTGTTTACTATAAATGAACTGGTCCAACTGTAGTGTCGGCACCAAATGCCTGCTCTGAGCCAGGACAAACCCTACCGCATGAAAATGCTACACTAGGTTTGAAGTCACTTATTACACTGTAAAATGTCTTCAAAAATCCAGCATCAACCAGACTTTAACCTCATTAAAAATAGATATTTTATTAAATAAAAGAGTAGAAGCCGTCTCTGAATACACAGACTACGAGGTAAATTGTATCTCATCTGAGTGGCTTACCATCATGATGCAAACAGAAAAATAATCTAATGTCACTGAGCTCATTCACAGCCCCAGTCCATAAATATTTTAGATATTTGTCCACATGTATTAACTGCTAGCACATCCTCCATGTTGAATGTGATTTAAGGCATGCAGAGAGGAACCACCCCTCCCTTTCACACATACACACCACCCTACAGGCCCCACCCTGCTCTTCACCTCCATCAGCCCCCCCCCCCCCAACAAATTCACCTCCCTAACACCATCCACCAGTCACTCCCGGTGAGGACCGACCTTCCCTCTGGCCCCACTCTCCTGCTCTGGTGGCTCTGATGGAAAAGACACTGTGGTGAAATGACAGCTCCCGCGGGGGGGGGGGGGGGGGGGGGGGGGGGGGGGGGGGGGGGGGGGGGGGGGGGGG
>JAVDPK010001288.1:53560-77619 GCA_034780415.1 Cichlasoma orientale | reverse complement strand
CATGCCAAGTGTGTGTGTGTGTGTGTGTGTGTGTGTGTGTGTGTGTGTGAGAGAGAGAGAGAGAGAGAGAGAGGGAGAGATATCTAGGGCAGCAATTCCCAACCATGTGCTGCTGAGGCCCAGGAGTATGCAGGTTTTCATTCCTATCAGCCTCTACAGCAGCTGATCACTAATGATAAAATCAGCTGCTGTTGGCTGGAATGACTGCGCAGTGACGATGACGACCATGATGATGATGATGATGATGGTGGTGGTGGTATGCGAACAAACCCTCAGCCTGAGGAAAAACAAATGATTAATGGCATGCCGGGCTAATGACAGACTCATCCCTTAATTAAGGCTGTCTGACTCCTGAATGCTAAAATGTATTCATGCTCTCCAGAGGATCAATCCTAATCACTACAGTTTCTGTCTAGCACCACCATGAAGTTTACCAGCTATCAGATGGATACATATTTCTCTTTCAGGTTGAATCTTAATAATTTGGTGATCATTTAATACCTTTGTTAAATCTTTTTAGATGATTTGCTTCTTTTTATCCCGGACCTCAGAGAAGGCTTTTATTGAATTATTGATTTTTTTTCTAAGCATTTATTTTGCTTATTTATTCATGGATGAGACTCTCAGGCGTGTCAGCTGAACATTATCAGCCCAAATATCAAAAAATGAGATGAGGTCTGCAGATGTCAGAGCCCAGTTGTTTTGTTGCTTATAGATAGTGTGATGAAAAGCTGGCAGACATAAAGATGAGTTTTGATGTTGTTTTTAAACTTTAATTCAAAAAATAAATAAAACAAATATCAAGATTTAAATAAATTATTTTTTAAAAACATTGTAAAATTTTGCTTCATTAACAATTGTGTGCATTACTAATTCATACCAATATTCATTTAATCATTTAATTTAATCATTTCATATTTTGTGCAAAATGTTCAATATTTCATATGTTTGCTTTGCCTATTTAGTTGTTCCAGGTGCCTTGGGCTGCATTTTAAAGTACTAGTACATGCTCATGCTACAGTACTGTAGTATTGTTTAAACATTTAAAAAAAATGTTTTTAATTCTAAAAATGGGTCATTTTAAGCCGTTGCTAGGTGGTTGCTAGGCATGCATAATGCAGCTTTTGTGGACATGTTATTGTCAAGAATTAAAAATGATACAATGTTTTTGTAGGGTGTCATAGGTGCATAGAGCATTGCCAGGCAGTTGCTAGGCAACATGATGACATCATCATATCAGATATATAAATAAGAACCGTCAGGGGCCTAAGATGTGCCCCCGAGTCAAGCTTGGTCGTCCATCTCCCGATGGTCTATGAGGAGTTTGCAGACATAATAACAAACACACAGGTTTAGTGTGTGGTTATAATAGTCACTGGTATATTATAGACTTACAATCAGTCCGTCCATTAATGCAACCTGAGCTTAATTTTGATTATGCTGCTAACTTTAGTACCAATTAGCAAATGTTAGCGTGTGGGGATACACCGAAATATCAGCTTAAGCCATTATCAGCCAACAGGATGAAGTGTGCTGATTTCACAGTCCTCATTTTATTTGTCGTTACATCAGTTTTATGCTGCTTATAAAACACTGTGAACTGCTGAAAGTCTGAGCTGGGAAGATTTCTTTCCATAATAAACAAATATATATACATTGGCTATCAGCAGAATTCTTATTTTAGATATCTGTATTGGCCCGAAATTGGACAACAGGGGCATCCCAGATTCATAGTTGACCCTTAAGGTTCTTTCGGCTGCGTCCTTATTTCCCAAAGGTCACCACAGTGGATGGATTTGTATGTTTGGTTTGGTGCAGGTTTTACACCGGATGTCCCTCCGAACGCAAACACCCCCCCCTTCCCCCCATGTATCCAGGCTACAAATATGGGTTAAACTGATCTTTTAAATGCAGGTGTCAGCCCTGCATTTCACAAATCTGTGCGTCCTTGGTATGCTCACACACGTCACCAAGTGGCTGACTTTGTAAACAAAACGCCTGCATAACTTACCTATTCTAGCATTGTCATTGCAAGCATGTTGGCATGTAGCTGAAGCAAGCACTTAGCACGCCTCGCAGAGAAGCTAACAGGCCTGTAGACCCACATTCATGTCAGCACCATCTTATCAATAAGTTTTTCCATTAAATGTTGAGCGAGGGTTATTCATGCTTCACATTAATTATTAACAAGATGAAAAGGATCATCAGATCTGTGTCAATGACACTCCCGCTCCCCGACTTGTAGGGAAAGGACTGTTGATCTCATACGGAGCCATTTATTCCTTTTTTGTCAATTTTGGCCACAAGCTGAGCCGGATAAAACTCTCAGCTCAGCCTTCTGTTGTTCACATGCCATCATCTTCATCATCATCCCAGAAATAACAAGTGCTGTTGCCACAACACTGCCACAGCTCGCAGAGCAGCCTCCTCTATGTGAATGTGTGTCTTTTTAGAAAGGAAATACAGCACGGAGGAGAGGAGGTGCACAAAGGGGAGAGCAGTGCTGCCGGAGCTTTTTCTGCCCATTTATCTATCTCTACTCACTGCCCCCGGCTCCCCCAACATTAGTCCTGACTCGCTAATGCAAACACAAAATAGCTGTTGGTTGCTATGACTGCATCCCCCTCCTTCCTCCCCCACAGGGATTGTGTGTTAGATGGAGACTAAATTAGCCGACTCCCGGATCCTAATATCTCAGGCTTGGGGAGGGGATGCTGGTGGCTAACCGAGGTCACAAGTTTCCAAGGCCATAAGACGTTCTTTATTTACTCTCTGTCCTTCTCACCTCACAGCAAAACCTGTTACGACAGCAGGAGCGTGTGGAGGAGCGAGTGCAGGAGATTGAGGAGCAGCTCTGTAAACTTGACTCAGACAAGTGTGTGGTGGAGGTATGTTTTTGCACCTTCCTCCGTGGGCGCATTTTCTGCATGGTGTTATAAAATCTTTGGGAAATTTTGATTGATGTGTGTGTCTTTACTTTACAGGACAGGGTGTGTGAGCTGAAAGAGGAGGTGCGCCTGCAGTACCAGCGGATGCACCAGCTCCTGGAGGAGGATCTTGGTCGGACACTGGAGGCTCTGGATCGGGCTCAGGCCCGGTTCTGTCAGGAGAACGCGGCCCAGGTTTTGGCTCTGGGGGAGCAACGCCACGAGGCCCAGAAGCTGCTGAGCTCCATCCAAACGGCCTTCGGGAAGGCGGAGGAGTTGAGCTTCATGAAAAACACCAAGCCTGTTAAAATCCTCACAGATAGGTGAGCGACCAGTCTTCATACGCTTATTTATTTATTATTTATTTAATTTCCCTCCTGTAATGTGCTGGAGATGTTTCCAAGCAGACACCTTATCTTTAACCCGGTCTCTTGGCACTTGCTGCAGGTCTCAGGCATGTGTGGGCAGCAGTCTCCCGCCTTACAAAGTTGGGAATCTGAATTCTAAACTTTTCCTTTCTGAGATCTCGAAAAGAGAGAAGAGCTTGAAAAGAACACTTGAAGGTGAGAAAATGAAACACACCTGTTGGCTTTTAATGCAGGGCACGACCTTCGTGTATGTGTTTTTAATTTTAATTACTACTTACTACCTCTCATTTCGCACCTTCTCTCTTAGCTCCCCTCACCCCTCCCTCGACCTTCCTGCAATCTGTTCCTGCCTATCCCAGCGGTCAGAGCTCTGGCTCTGGAGCAGAGAAACGGAAACATTCCACTGCCTTCCCAGAGGGAAATGGGAACGCCGGAAAAAATGCCGCCCCGGGTTTCAAAGACTCGTCCTCCTCTTCCTCATCTTCTTCCTCATCTTTACCCAAACAGCCCTACCTGGGGTCCAGCTCTGCCTCCGGAGAAGGCCAGTCTACCAATCAGCAGCCTCTCGGCCCCTGCGGCCCACCTCACATCAGCGAGAGCGGCGGGACGGGCAGTGGGAGTGGCTCGTTGACTAACCACCATTCAGGCTCCGTATTCGGCTCCTCTCACTTCCCTCCCGGAGGCAGCAGCTCCTCGCACTCCTCCCAGCAGGCAGTGCTCCCTCAGTATGGCGGTCGCAAGATTCTGGTGTGCACGATGGATAACTGCTACTGCTCCGGAGTGCCCTCTGTGTCAGGCCACCGCAGCCACCCTCCGTACCCACGCTCTGGCTCTTTTCCCTGGGTCAGCGCCCAGGACTATCCCCCTCCTCCCGGCCTGGCTTCCGGAGGTCCGTCCATGCAGGGCTTGGCAGTGAGGGACTGGATAGATGCCTCACAGACACACAGACATGCAGATTTCTACGGGCTGTATGGGCAGCCCTCTACAAAGCACTACGTCACCAGTTAACAGTGCAGGCACACACACACATGCGCACGCACACACACACACACACACACACCCACACACACACACGGACACACACACACTTGGATATAGAGACAGGCGCCAAAATAGCACACCTTTACCGACTTATTAACCGGAATAAACACAATGTGGTTATACTATACACACATTAAAATAATTGTTTATATCTGTGCGCACACACACACACACACACAGATCTAGTACACACATTCGGGGGCAGGGTTGATCTCTTTGTGTTTTTATTTTCTTCCTTTCTTTAATTTCGGTCAGTGTTTTCATGTAGTGTATTATACGTAAAATGCATAAACAGCCTGGCAAAACTCAGCTCAGCATTTTACACTGAAATAAGAAAGAGAGGCCTGAAGAGGAGAGGAGGAGATGCATTTTTTTTATTTATAGAATAGGTAATGGATTGGTAGAAAATTAACTTTTAGTAGAGAATCTTCTCATGCTTCTTCAAGGCTTCGCACCGAAGCTAAAGGGAAAAGAGATTATACCGTGCAGTGTTGAGCTTTCCACTTTCAGCTCATGTTTCTCTGATATAATCACCCCTCCAGTTGTACTGAGGTCAATTGCCTTATGTTTTTAGCAAACATATTTTCTCCACATAGCTGTCTTTGTTTGATAGATCCTTTAAAGAGGGACTGCGGTCCCTTCGAGTTTCTTTTATTTTTATCATCATGGCACTTCTTCCTTTCTTTGCTGAGTTCAGGGATGGATCGTACAGCTTGAACACAAAAAGCTCTTCCATGGAACACCCACAATGCACTTGTGGACGCCTTGCTATGCCTGGACTACAGATGCTGACCCACAGAGGGACAATAGAGCAGCGTCTGAAGGGCCGGCTGATCCCAGCCCTCTGCATTTTTGAGAATTCGGCCCTCATCCTTAGCGCTCCCTTCCTGCTGCCACAGGACAGAAAATATTACAGACTGTTTCCATTTAGTGATGACTATGACTTTGTGTTATTTGGTACATCTGTACATTTAAAGCTTGCCTACAGAGACTCTTTGATTTTAGAGAAAAAGGCAAGACTGGGGAGACCAAATCAATCAAGCATCTGGACGATCTGACAATGCTGTAATTGTACTTCCTGCAGGGCAAAGATGTCACTTCCTCTCAATAAGCACACAAGCTCTTGGCTTCCTGTTTGCAGCTGAAAGCATGCAAGGGAGAGGGTTTTTTTTAAAAAAAAAGAAAAAAAAAAGCACTCAGAAGAAGAACAATGGGGGAAAAGAAACTGTATGCCGTTTTAAAATGAGTGTACGAAAGAAACGGAGGGCGAGAGGAACTTTTTTTCATGAACTTTTTCTAAAAGAACAAGGCTGGATTGCAAAATGTAAGCAATGGTTCGTCATTCTTAAAAGCTGTTCCAACAGCAACCATGAAGAGAGGAAAAAAAAAACATAAAAGTATCTTTTTTTTGTAAATATTTTGTGAAATGGAAAAATTACAGACGTGATTTGGAGGAAGGATCCAAATAAACAAGTTTAAACCAGTCTCTGCTGTCAACTGTGTATGTGCGAATCATCTCATGTTTAAAGGATAAGGGTGGTGATATTCTATATATTTTTGTTACTGTAAATAAATCCCATAAAAAGACCAAAACCAACTGTGTGTTAGTACTTAAATATGTTCCCACTTCCCTGACATACTACATAGTACCAGCCCATTTGTTCCAACCAGAGATGGAAATGGGCAATAAATTTATAGATTAGTTTATTTAAAAACTTCTCCAACTGGCAGCTGTAAGTATTCAGCGACACTTGTGTAAAAAAGAAAAAAAGAAGTGTATTTGCAGATTAGGACATATTCACTAGCAGCTACGTGTCCTTACCAGTTTTCAGTCATGCATGTGTTTGGGATCATTGTCATGCTGAAAAATGAAGCCGTTGCCAATCAGATGCTTTCCAGATGGTATTGCATAGTGGATCAAAGTCTGATGGTGCATTCATAATTCCACCAATTTTAAGAAGATCCCCAACACCACGGGCTAAAATGCAGCTCCAAACCATGACAGAGCCGCCACCATGTTTTACAGATGGCTGTACACACTGTTGTACCTCTCTCCTGACCTCCAGTATACATATTGACCAGAATTCAAACCAAAACTAACAAATTTGGATTCATCACTCCATCAGACGTGTTGCCACTTATTTTCAGTCCAGTTCTTGTGTAATTTGGCGTACCTCAGCCTTTTCTCCCCGTTTCCCTTCCTTAAAAATAGCTTCTTGACAGCCGCCCTTCCACCGAGGCCGTTTCTGATGAGGCTACAGTGACAGTAGATGGATCAGCTGGGGCCAAATGCATCTCTCAGCTCCTCTCATCCCTTGAGCTTGGTGCGTTTTTATGCTTGAATGATTCACAGGTCAGTGTTAAGTGGTTTAACAAACAAAACAAAAAAGCATTTTTCTGAAAATGTCAGGTACAAAGAAAAACTCTGAGAGACCTTCGGAAAGCCCGGGCAGCTGTTGCTGGCTCTTTGCATACAGTTTTCCATTTTGCTAGCTGATACACAACAACATTGTCACTATAGTCAAATGAAGAGCAGTAGGCAACAAATGTAAGTTGATCCCCTAAAATTTGGGCACCACTTTGATTTATCACCAAATGCCTGCAAGACTGACGACAAACACGTTAGTTTTAGCTGTGCTTTGTGTTTAAAGCTTAATAATGATCCAAATGGGAAGGCTAATGCTGTTATCCTTGAGTTCAGGAGAGGGCCCAGCCTTTTTTGGATGTGGTGGAAACCTAATTTGTTTAACTTTTCACTTTATCTATTTATTAATTATTTAAAAATGAAGCTGAGTCATAGATCTGGATTTCCACTGTTGTGTGTGAGAGAAGGTGTCATCGGCATCGCATAACATTTCTTCGGCACCATCAGATGTGAAATATCACATTGACTCACGGTGCCAAATATTTCTTCCAGAGAGCTAACTTTGGGCCGCGGGCCTCGATTTAAAGAGTATTTCACGTTACGTATGACAAACATGAAAATCTTTCAACCTTAAAAAGCTGACATCCACCCTCCGTCTCTGCTACAGCACAGAACCCGCCCAAATAATTAATCAGCCCGCCTGGCTTCACTTTTATATTTAATCTATTAGTGTGCTTACCTATCCTAAAGGACACATCAGTAGAGGAAAAACATATTTAAACAAAACTTCAACTATCTCTTTGTCCGCTGAGTACAAAGCGAGCTCATAAGTATGTGGGGGTGGAGGCCTGCAGAGAGAAAACAGGATGGAGAAAATGAGTCTTGAGATGGCTTGAAGAAGAGAGAGAGAGAGAGAGATGCAGAGAAAGCGTGTGTGTCTTTAAGTGTGTACATGTGTGTGTGCTCCCCTCAGCCTGATTAAGCTGTTGCATTACTGCTTTCCCCTACCCAGCACTTTGAGCCTCAATCCCATTCACACAGCAGGGATGATCCACCTGCGTGCGTCTCGGGAACGAGTGAACGCAGAACGGAAAGACGGAAAGAAAAGTTTTGAGGGGGAAAAAAAAATTGTTGATAATACAAAGAAATTTCATTTGCAAAGATCACGTCATTCGACTGAAAGTTGGTCAAAGGAATAGATTGACACTAATTATTGCCTACATAAGAAGACTGACATCACTCGAGTTAGCTTAGCAAAGGGAAACAAAAGGGAAACAGGTGGCCGGGTCTCACTAATGAACATATTTTCAGTGTTAATCCAGCTTAAAACCAAAAAAAGAGGCTGTAAGAGGGGTTTTTATGCTTGACACCACTTACCAAGCAACATGTGGATGCTTCACGGTCCCAGCAAACTGGTTTCTGGAAGATCTAATGACCACTTGAGGCTGGCTTCAAAAGCTGATCAATCCTCATAAATCCATCCATCCATCCATCTTAACCGCTTATCCAAGTCAATCTATTCCAGCTCTCATATAGTGAAAGATGGTGCACACCCTGGACAGGTTGCCAGTTTATAGCGTTGTATGTTACCTGGATAGATTGCGGTTGTTTACAATTTCCAGAAGCCTAGTACTGTTTGAAACTCTAAGAACGTATTGACAGTATTTTTTTACACTGCTCAAATAAATTAAAGAAACACTTTTTAATCAGAGTGTAACATTAAACTTCAGTGGTATGGTTCTGGTCAGTTAAGTACCCGAGGGGGTTGTTAATCAGTTTCAGCTGCTTTGGTGCACTAGAGGGGCAACAGTGAGACAACCCCCAAAACAGAAATGGTATGACAGGTGGAGGACACTGACATTTTCCCCTCCTCATCTTTTCTGACTGCTTTTTTCACTAGTTTTGCATTCGGCTAGCGTCAGTGTCACTACTGGTAGCATGAGGCGATACCTGGACCCTACAGAGGCTGCACATCAACATGTGCCATTGCCAGAAGGTTTGCTGTGTCTCCCAGCACAGTCTCAAGAGAGGAGATTTCAGGAGACAGGCAGTTACTGTAGGAGAGCTGGACGGGGTTGCAGAAGGTCCTTAACCCATCAGCGGGACCGGTATCTGCTCCTTTGTGAAAGAAGGAGCAGGATGAGCACTGCCAGAGCTACAAAATGACCATCAGCATGCCACTGGCGTGACTGTCTCTGACCAAACAATCAGAAACAGACATCACGAGGGTGTCCTGAGGGCATGATGTCTTCTAGTGGGTCCTGTGCTCACTGCCCGGCACCGTGGAGCCCGATTGGCATTTGCCATAGAATACCAGAATTGTCAGATCCACCACTGGTGCCCCGTGCTTTTCACAGATGAGAGCAGGTTCACCCTGAGCACATGTGACAGATGTGAAAGTGTCTGGAGAAGCTGCGGAGAACGTTATGCTGCCTGTTGTGATGTTATCATTCAGCATGACTGGTTTGGTGGTTGGTTAGTGATGGTCTGGGGAGGGACACAGACCTCTTCAGGCTCGGCAGTGGCATCCAGACTGCCACAAGGTATTGGGATGAATTCCTTGTCTGACCCTACACTGGTGCAGTGGGTTCTGGATTCCTCTTGGGGCACGACAATGCCCGGCCTCATGTGGTGAGAGTATGCAGGCAGTTCCTGGAGGATGAAGGAATTGATACCATTGACTGGCCCCCACGCTTACCTGACCTAAATCCAATAGAGCGCCTCTGGCACATCATGTTTTGGTCCATCCAACACCACCATGTTGCCTCAGACTTTCCAGGAGCTCAGTGATGCCCTGGTCCAGATCTGGGAGGAGATCCCCCCCAGGACACCATCCTTCATCTCATTAGGAGCATGCCCCGACATTCTCAGGCATGCATAGAAGGGAGGCATGCATACGTGGGAGCCATACAAACTACCATTTTGAGAGATATGCAACATGATTTGTTTCCCAACGAGATCTGATCTGTTTTCAAAGTGTTCCCTTAATTTTTTTTTTGAACAGCGTATATTAGGCAATTAAAACATATAGCCTACAGGTACCTAATGATGTGAAAGTGAACATTTGAACATGTCCTGACTGCACTAGGATTAAAGGTTTCTTTTTATTCATTCTGAGAGAGAGCTGTTTGTTGTAAACTTGAGCACCGGTTAGATAACAAAGCGTGTGCAGGTCGTTTCGGCTTCTTGTCTCACATGGCTTCCTCAAAAATGCACCACGCCGCTGCGTAAGAGTGGTATCAGTCTTATCTTATTCATCTGTTTTGTCCTCTTTATTTCCAAGTCTATTTTATACAGCTAAAGCTGCAAAATGAACATCAGGTTGAGGTCTTTTTGCCAACAACAGCTTCCAAAGTTAAGAATAAACCTACAGTTTCACTTTTGTTCACAGCTTTGTAAGATATTTACTTGTTGTATGTCAGTTTCAGTGTCTGAATGCCATTTCTTTCCATCCAGCAGCAGTCAGCGGTTAACATACACGTAAAAACAAACATTTTAAATTACACTGCTTCTTGCTCCACCCTCGTCTTCCCACCTCTTCCCCCTTTCAAGCTGAAGCAGAGGTCTGATGTGCTGCTTCTTTTTCTCACGTCAGCAAACCTCAGCAGAGACACAGGCAGCCAAGAGCTGTGGGGTCGGAGGTGCAGCATAAATTACAGCGCTGCTTTTCAGTTTTTCTCTCTCGCTGACACACACGCTCACACACACACACACACACTAACAAGCACTCCCCTCTTTCTCCCCTGACACACATTTTCTCACACTTGCGCACACAGCTGCTGAACAGCTGCTTGATCCACGAGGAGAAAGAAGAAGAATCCAGTCGCCTACCGCTCAGATATGCATCTATGACACACACACACACACACACACACACACTGTGAGCCACTTTAAAATTACCACCACACACACACTCACACACACACGCTGCAGAGGTTTTTATTCACCAATAAAACAGCCACAGAACTTTTTGTACTCTCATTTGAAGCTTTCAGCAGACACATAAAAGATAGATAAAACTCTAAAAATATGACAATAAAAGAAAATAGACTCTTTGATATACTTAAACTGTGATCCATTACAGAAACAGTTTGACATGTTGGGAAACACATTTACGTATTATTGATTTCCTCGTGTCTTTATGGTCATTTTTGAGTTTAAATCAATTATTATTAGGCTTAGCTTGACCTATCTTAGTAACGCAAAATTGACAACCAGCTACCAAAGCCGGCCGTTTCTGCTGTTGGTTTGTTGATATTGAATATCCGCTTTTATTCAGTTATTAAACCATATTTGTGCTGGTGGGTGTTAAATGAGGCTGCTGATACCACTAAAAGTAGCCTACTGTGCATGTTCTGTAAATCTAAAACTCTCATGAATAACTGGTTAACTTGATATAACATCTCTCTGTGCAAAGGCAAAAAGCTTACCATTTAATCCATACAAAAAGCTTTAAATTTGACCTGGATTCTTTTAAATAAGACATGACCATATTTGGATGGGAGGGTGGAGCCATAGACGTGCAGCCCAAGAGGCCTAACATGCAGTTCCTCTAGGTACCGCCTGAGGCTGGTCTCCAAAAGGGTGTCAATCCATCCATGTAAAAATGGTCAATTTAAAAAGCAACTTTACACTCTGGTATAATGAATGGCTTTGGCTTCTATAGATAGTTCCCCCTTCATAGCAATCCTTTAATAACTAACAAACCTGGATAACTGAGTTACGGCCTTGATCCCACTGGTAGACGGATGTCCCAAAATAGGAAGCTGGAGCCAATCAGAGTCTACCAGGCCCTCCTCCACTTGTTCGAGCCATTAAATTGGAGCTCACCACTGTGTTTGTGCAGGTTTAATAGATTATCTGACTAATATTATGGCTAGCCTCACGGTACAGACCATCCAAGCAGTGTGTGCTTTGGTTTTTTTCCATCAATACTGAGATTTCTCATGTGACGACACACACACATTGCTCAAGAGTGGTCCGCCATATTGGATGTGATATAACCACTGGTTGCTAGCAAAAAATGTGTATTCCCTGACTGGTTGGCAATGCTTACTGGAGGTTGCTGGTTCTCACTGGGTGAAATCAGTTGCAAAGAATGTGTTACACCAATAGCCTCCTAATGATTGCTTTGGTTGCTAGCAGATTGGTAGCACAACTTGATAAAGTATGATGCAAACAAAAATGGGGAAGGTAGTCACAGAGAACGCAGTGTTGTTTTTGTCAGTGCATCAAAGTCTCGTGTTTGTTGTAGCAATTCTCTACATCCTCATCCTCATCCTCATCCTCAGCATCAGTCATAATTATGATTTGACTTGATTTAGGCAATTCTGTACCAATCTTCGGCGGGCTGGATTAGAAAGACCAACGGGCCAGGTGTGGCCCCCGGGCCGTAGTTTGCCCACCCCTGTTTTATACTGTTAAAGGGTTGAGCTAAGGAGTTGCTAACCAGCTTGCTTAGCCAGGTGCATCTGTAATTCACTGTTATGCTGCATGCTAGTTAAAAACAGGCTTAAAATTAAATGTATTTCCTACAGAAAGTGAACACTTGAGTCCTTAGTCTTAAAGCAGCCATGCCCTTAAACACCCATAACTTTAAGGCTCAATTGAAAAGATATACATGATACAGCTATCATGTACAAGGGTGTTCACTGTAGAGACAAAAAAACATTTTTGTGCCAGCTAAAGAGGTCCTAATTGAAAATATGGATACTCCTACATGTATAAATATAAAGCTGCCACAAAAAGCTTTCATAAAGACTGGGAACAGTTGGCATGCTCACTAATTTACATGTTTCATCTGCTTTATTTACTCGATACCAGTAATCCGGTTTGCTGGGTCCGGTCAGTGTTCACAGCTGTCTGACAACTGTTCCCAGCAAAGAAGAAGCCCAGCATTCAAACCCCCTTAAAGCAGCACTGTGTCCAAATTAACAAACCCAAGCAGGTGAATTAGTCAAACCATATTTGCTGTTTCACCATTTCCAGTCTTTGTGTGACCATCTCATCTCCAACGCTACACCAGAGAGCAAAAAAAAAAAAATTTTTTTCCCAGACTGTTCCCCCAACGCCTTCATGTTTCTAAAAGTGACTCCCGCGGCGTATCATATTTTCCGCAGTGCTTTGTTAGATTTAAATGCAACGGGGCGTTTAAGCGCCAGAAATGAGGAACAACACTTGTACATTCTGTCTCTGTGAGCGGAGAGGAAGACTGAACAATGAGAATCTTTGTAAGACAAGAAGAGGCTGTTTGCAGACCTCCAAGGCCTTCTGAATCAGTTACATACAAAGCTATGCATAAAGTAAAACACACAGCACACTGTTCCTGCAACCAGAATACACCATTAGACACGTAACACCTCCAAATGTCTTCTTCTGGGCCAATATTAAGGATCTGAATGTAATTCAGTATTGAGTAATAACAAACACATGCTCCTTCTACAAGCTGTAAAATTAATGACTCAGGGTGGGGAGTAATCAGTTATACAGTAAGTGGACTCAGCGCTGTAATTAAGGTTTCTGCAGTTAGTGACTGCCTTCACTTAAGCATAAAAAACATAAAAATATTTTATGGGCCATTTATAGGTTTTATTTGTAAAATCAAATCAAACCCAGCAAAGTTATTATAGTATATGAATAATAATAAAAAAAATAAAATTTGGTATGAAAAAGAATTTTAGTTAACTGAAATAAAAATAAAAACATGACTTTTGGGGGGAAACAAACTGAAACAGTAACCAAAATAAAATGAAGGTAAACAGGAAATATCTGACGTTTCAGTCTTCAGCCCGTCTGATGAGGCTTTGTTTAGTGAGACGAGACGTCAGTGTGACTGTGAGTCAGCCGCCTTCACAAAGTATTGTGCTTGTGTTGTAATACCTGTTCTGAAACTCTTAAATTTCACCCCTAACAAACAACAACCTTATTATAAAAATCAGAAAGACGCTTGGAAGCTTGGAGCTACTTAAGTAGATCGCTTAACACATTGTTTAATTTGATCTCAAGGCATTTTATAAGGTGATGGTGGGAAAGAAGAAGTCCCTCTTAACAGGAAGTGACCTCCGACAGAACCAGGCTCAGTTTAAGTTTCATTATTTAAAATTCAGCCAGTGACCTGATTAAAGGTTTGTTCCAAACAAAATCCACAAAATCACACATTGGTGATGGTGCGTAATATTAGATTTCATGCAGAAACTCTCCAAATATTTAAATCACTGAAATATCCCAAAATTGTAATGATCAAAACGTTGTCACTAAATATCAAAAAAATACATATATATCCACAAAACTTTCCATTATCCTCACCACACCAATTTGCCAATTCCTGTAAAACTTATAAAAAGTTGTTGCAGGCTTGATGGCAGGAAACATTTTTCCAATCATAACGACACACGGCGTAGTCATGTGAAGGTCAAATAGACGTAGTTCTATTCCAATACCGGGGGGAGGTGAAAGACTGCGATGTCATATAAATTTTTCTTGCTCTGACCTCTAACAGGCAGACGGTCCTTGTGGGTGGATGAGGTGCGTTTGTTTCCAGATATTTGTCACTGCAGCTCAGGGGAGAAGATTCAGCAGTTCCTCCAGCTCGGCCCCGGGACATGTGGCTGTTACCCAGATAGGCGGCGGCACCACCTGCCTGAAACTCGTGCCTGTCGGAATTTGATTTGAGACTCCAGCCATTATACTGTAATACATGTGACACAATATTTTGTAACAGAGGAGGTTATTGATCTTTTCCAGACAGTACTGTCTGGTTTTCACCAGTAGTATCTGTAAAGACAGGAATAACACAGGCCTGTGTTATCAGTGAGGATTAGCCGCTAAACACACAATGATTTGACATTTAGAAGTCAAACTTCATTTGTATAAGTCAGCAGTTCCCAGGCTGTTTTATCTTTTGCAAGGGTGCACATCTGTGAGTTGACAGCAGCTTAGTCAAAGAATGATTTTCCCATGAAGATTTTTTAGTTTAAATCATGCAGGGATCTGAAGAGGAAAGCTACAAAGTACATTACAGCTCTCATAGTGTTTTTAGGACAAGCTGGGCCTATAGCATCTCAGAAAAGGGCATACAATTGTGGTCAGAAGTCTACATACACTCATCATGGGCATGAATGTCATAGTAATTTTGGGGCTTAATGATTTCTGTGAACTGTTCTTTATCCAGGGTGGAATTATTGTACAGCATACATCTTTAATGACTTTAAAAACAAGAATTGGGCGCGCAAGTTTGAATTTATTTTTGGATTTTCTCCAATCCACACAGGGTCAAGAGTATACATATAAGCTCAAATATATACATACACTTACTTATTTTAATAAGTGATGCTGAAGGCTCTACAATGGCTTTTAACTGGACAAGGCTGAGGCCTATTAACTCAATTGGTAGTTTGTCTTTGTCGACATAAAAAGGTTTTGTTTGACAGCACTCAGTGTTCTGACCAATACTCAGAACAGCAGGAAAGTTCAGTGAAGGTCTAAGAAGGTTAACTGTAGATTTACACAGTTGAGAAGGTCTCTTGGAGCTGATGATCTTACAATCTGCAGTTGTTTAGAAATGGCTCCAAGAGACCTTCTCAAAGAACTGCAGATTGTAAGATCATCGGTTCAATCTACTGAATGTAAGTACAAGTCATTTGGAAGTGTCACCACTTTGCCGAGGTCAGGAAGAAGACCCAAACTGTCAACCTCAGATGAGAGGAAATGGGTTCGGATGTTTAGGAACAACCCAGGAACCATCAAGGCTCAAGCCTGCCGTGAACTGGAAACTGCTGGAACACGAGCATCACTGTCCACAGTGAAGCGAGTTGTACATCACCACGGACTGAAAGGGTGCAGACTAAGAAAGAAGCCCCTACCCCAAAATCAGCACCTTCAATCTTAACTGAAATTTGCAGCTGCCCACATGGACAAGCCAAATGCCTTCTGGAGAAAAGTTTTATGGTCAGACGAGACAAAGATTGAGCTATTTGGCCACAATGACATGGTATGTTTAGAGGAGTTAAGGTGAGGCTTTCAAACCTAAGAACACGATACCAACTGTCAAGCATGGTGGTGGTAGCATCATGCTCTGGGCTGTTTTTCTACCAGTGATAGTGGTACATTGCACAAAGTGGATGGAATAATGAAAAAGGAGGACCTTCAAATTCTTCAACTTCACCTGAAATCAACAGCTAGCTGGTTGACACAAGTGTTCCAACAGGACAATGATCCATCAAAGCTGGTTTAGGAATGATAAAGCAGGCTAACATTAAGCTTCTGGAACGGCCTTCTCAAAGCCCCGACCTCAGCCCTACTGAAAATTTGTGGACTGTGACTTTGAGTCTGTGCCAGGAAACCAACCAGTTTAAATGAATTCTACCAATTCTGCCAAGAAGAGCGGTCAAATATCCAGCCTGATTTATGCCAGAAGCTTGTTGATGGCTACCAAAAGCATCTGATCATGGTGAAACTTCACATTTAATCAAATATTAGTGGGGTGTATGTATGTATTTGAGCCTGTGTGGATTAGAGAAAATCTCAAATACATTCAAACATGTGCACCCAGTTCTTGTTTTTTAGTCATTAAAGATCTATGCTGTACAATCATTCCAACCTGAAAAAAGAACAGTTCAAAGAAACCATTAAAAGCTAAAATTACCATGACATTCACGCCCGTGATGAGTGTATGTACATTTCTGACCACATCTGTAGATATTTTGAAAACATAAGCACATTTTCACATCTCATAGATGAATATAGTGCAGCGTTATCATTCACCAGATGGCAGAGCCCTCGGTGGTAAGATCTGGGTGAGGGTGCATTTTAGCTGCACGCTAAACAAGCACGGTTTCTAAAACTAGAAGGCGTTACCTTTCAGATCAGTTCTCTTACACATGCATCTTTGCCTTTGAGTGCTTCTGTTATAAGACTTCTATTTGTGTGCGCTAAACCTGACACGACATTACATTAATGATTCACAGTGCATTAATTTTAAATTCACATTTAACAGACAAAATAAAAACTTCTACTAGTCAGATGTTAGTTGGGCCTCAAAAACTCTTTTCTACTTCATATTGAATGGTGTATATTTTTCCCCTGATGGTAAGAAGAATCCTTGAAAGCACCTTCAGCAGACCTGTAAGTTTTTAGTGGGTAATATGGGATTTTCAAGAAAAAGGAGAAATGCTTTATTTATCTAACATCACCAGCGAATTCTTTTTCAGAGGAGCCGAAGAGCGGATCGGCCACTGCATATATGTTTAAAGCTCAGCATTATGACGGTTTTAATTCCTTGAATAAGTAGAAAATCGGGTTTTGCATTTGGTTTGTGCCAAATATGACAGTATTAGAAACAACGGCATGGTGATACAAACACTATGAGAAGGCAGCTGACACGCTGTCTCAGTGAACACTCTTTTCCACTAAATTCTTATTTTTTTTATTAACTAACACTTTTCCCCCCCACAATTTTTAGTTTTTACATATAATAATGTGGCGCAGACAGTACACCAGTACATGAGATGGACAAATGTGGGCTGCAGTTCCGCATAAGTAGGGTATCGCACTGCTAGATCAAATCCACA
This sequence comes from Cichlasoma orientale, assembly GCA_034780415.1. Lineage (NCBI taxonomy): Eukaryota > Metazoa > Chordata > Actinopteri > Cichliformes > Cichlidae > Cichlasoma > Cichlasoma orientale. The sequence continues at coordinate 60,350 of JAVDPK010001288.1, read as the reverse complement.
TTTTTGACAGTGAAAACAATGCTCTGCGCTCCACCCATCAGCTCCCACAGCGGCCTCTCCACAGAGGGTGGTTGTTGTCATTAGCATATGACTCCACCTGCTTATGTGAACACAAGTCTTAAATACCCATGTATGTTACTGCACACAGAAACTAAATCGATTTGAGACTTTTGAAACATTTTTTCTTATGTTTTATTTACGTACAGTATCTTCAACTCTGGACAGATTACATTCAGGAATATCAAAAAGGGTGAATTAGCTCACTAACCCAAAGAGCACATAGAAATGCACTGGGACATACAGTACCTATACCTCTGTTACAAATGTGCCAGCATATATTAGATATGCAAACATTATAGACTACAGAAGGGTAACACATACTCTATAACATGTGCATAACGTAACATACGAACACAGGGCCGAGCTATTTACAGATCGATCGAAAAATGTTCTTAACCATTTAATTTCGTCCTCCTTTTTACATATTAACACGTAGTCTATTATTTTATCTGTAGTGGGGGGAGTTTGACTGTTCAACATCCTGGAAATCACGCATACACACACGCCGCACGGGCTGTTGTTTAAAAGCACTCTACTTCACCATAAATAAGACAATTACAAAAATATACGTCACTTCAAACAGAGCCATAGCAGGAAAAGCGCTTACAGCCTTTTGTGGAATGATGGAAAAACAAAACAAAAAAAACCCCATCAAAACATAGGAATGAGATGGGGAAAGGGATGAAGATGGAGAGGGGAGGAGGGGGCCGGTTTCCAGGACAGCGTGTGAAAGAGCTTAAAGAACATGTTGGAATTCCAGTGAAAGACAGCAGTTTAATGGGAATGTTTGAGGCTGTGACAGGCTGCGGATGGGTGGCTGTGATTGGCCGGGACCGGGATGGTGACGTGGGCGGACAGCGGAGGGGTGAAGGGGGTTGATTTCCTGGCATGGGTTCCCTTTTGAAGGCAAACACCCCTCCTTGTTGTAGAGGCCAGCACAGGAAGATGTGCTGAGATTAGTAAACATCAGCGTTGCACGGATGCAGGGGGTTAAAAACTCCAAGTCCACGTTGGATTAGTAGTGTGTGTACATTCACAGGTATATCCCATCGTACTAAGGCTCAGGAGGGTGCGATGTGTGTCAGTGTATGCGTGTGTGCTGCTGCTGTTGCTGCTGCTGCTCCTCCCGATTAGCAGAAGGCTAGAAGCGAAGCTTATTTTTTCTTGGAGTTGACACTCTTGCAGACCCAGTTCATGCCCTCCTGGATTCGATTTAGGAGGAAAAATAAAAGCAGCGTGGTGAGAAGAAAAAGAATAATACGTTTTTTTTTAATTTTTTAAATGTGACAAAGCAGAAGCACAGCTCGTCTGTTCACCTGAATCCCCTCACCAGTGAGGGCGGAGCAGGACTGGATCTGCCACATGCGATCCCGGATGGTGTGCAGATTGAGACCCTCTGCGATTTCGGAGGCCGGGGCGGCTGTCAGCAGGTCCTGCTTGTTTGCGAAGATCAGCACAGGAACACCGCTCAGCTTCTCCTCATCCAGCAGCTCAGCCAGCTCCTGCAACAAACATGCACGCACACATCTGTCAGCTACACATAACGACGCACAAACTCTAACACAAACAGAAAGGACTCCAACTTCATTTTAATAAAAAACAGAGCTGCAGACCTCAGACATGAAACCTGGAAGAAACCTAATGAAGCAAGCCAAACACGATGCAGCCAGCAAGGGGAGGGATTAAAAGGAAACATTAAAAAAAATATATTTAAACACATCCAACTGGTAAAACTATGGTTTTACCAGTTTGGTTCTGGTACCAAAGGTGCTGACAATCAGTCTTTTCATCATTGGAGGCAATCTCTGTGCAGAGATATCGAAATGAGTGGAAAACCTGTATCTCCACAGTATGGGAATAACTGTGTCTTCCAAGATAACAACGCTCACCCCCCACAGAGCGGGTTTATAAGAGACTACCGCCAGAGTGTGGGAGTGAGAGGGTGGAATGACGTGCCTGCAGTCCTGACATCAACCCCAATGAACACTTTTGGGATCAGCTTGAGCGTGCTGCTCGTGCCAGAGTGACCAACACAACCACATTTGCTGACTTGCAGCAAATGCTGATGGAATAATGGGATACCACCCCTCAGCAGTGTGTGACCAAGCTGGTGACCAGCATGAGGAGGAGGTGCCAGGCTTTTCTGGCTGTGTATGGTTCTTCAACATGCTACTGAGGCTCATTCCTTAAATGAATAAATTGTTAAATAGCCAATATGTCTTGTTTCTTGAGACTTCAATCATCCAATCCAATAAACGACACCAAACAAGAGTCAATAGCAGAATAAGCTGTTTGGCATTGGCAGCAATTCGGTAAGTTTTTAATGGGCTCAAATATGGGACTTTACATGAGGATTTCAGGCTTTTACCTTTAATAGTTTTTGAGCCATTCATGTTCAAACATTGCCTCAGATTTCCAAGTGTGAAAAAACATTGAAGGACCATTTTAAAAAATATCTGATAAGTGAATCTACAATTTCACGGCAATCATTATATATGTCCAAAATTTGGACCATTCAATTTTTAAGCAAATCTGAGATGACCTACAATGACTTAAGATGGAACAATATAATAAATGGGATTTAATTTATTTACTTATAATTTATCATAGTTAAATGATTTTTATCACAGTTCCTTTTGGTAGAAAACTAAAACCTTTTTGGTGAGTGCCTAAATTTTTAATATGTAGGCAAAACCCTTACACACTGTTACATACCTGACCCGTTTCCTCAAACCTCTTTCTGTCAGCACTGTCAATGATGTAAATCTGAAACAAAAAGTGTTCTTTGTTAGCGTGTGAAACAGATGCATGTTCTATTGCTTCACTTGGTGCATCGCCTCCTCACCAGAACATCAGTGTTTTCAAAGTAGTTCCTCCAGTATGGCCTGATCTTTCTCTGGCCTCCAATGTCCCACACATTTAGTTTAAACCCCTGAGACTGGACGCTCTTAATGTTGAACCCCTGCAGGAAGAAGGTAAAATATGTAAAAGAGGTGAAGTGGCTGAAGTTCCTGGGCCATGCTTGGTATATAAACACCCTTTGTGTCTTACCTGCGTGGGCGTGATGTGGCTGATGTCCTCAGATGCCAGCTGTTTAAGGAGTGTGGTCTTCCCGCCGTTGTCCAGACCCAGCAGCAGTATCCTCACCTCCTGGTCTGGTGTGCTCTTTAGCTTACGCAGGATGGACAGCAATCCCTGCAACAAGCAGTTAAAAACATCCGTGTGGTGTTACTGTACCGGGGGACAGGGGGAGCACTGCTGCAGCTAACCACCATTGTAGAAAACACATCTCTTCTCTCCATGCACAAACAGGCCATTTCTAGCACCCTCTATATGGATTTTGATGATGTGCAAGCACTCGTCTAACGGTAACAGATCCTGTGAGCAGCTAGTCACATCTTCTACTTTGGTTTTCTTGATCCTTTCAGGATATTTGTTTCCCATGCGGGGATAGATAACGGTACGCAAATGGGAGCTAAACACAGCTAAAGTGCTAAGCTAATCTCCCCTGATAACTGAACGAAGCAACAAGGCAACATTTTTTTTATCTCCTTGTCAAGCTGAGGGCGACGGGATTTATTCAATTTGATATAACTAAAAGCAGACGATAATGTGAGCAAATATGCGCACGCGTGGAGCCTTGCGTTTAATTAATCTAACTAATAGTTTGCGATAAATTAAAACTCACCATCTTGTTGCCTTCTCGCCTGGAGACGCCGCCGAGGGTTACTAGGGGGAGTGACGTCAGACGCAGAGATACGCACGGATTCGGGCTGTTGCATTCAAGTAACATCTAAAATGGAGGAAAAAGAAAAAATGCCGACTCGGGAATTGTTTTACGGGAGTTATCTATTGTAACAACATTACATAAATAGTCTTTGTTAACAATTTTTTTGCTGTGTTATGTGTTTGTTTGTTTTTTTGTAGCAGCTCCTTAATAAGTGGGAGTTATCGTGGGAGACCGGCGTAAATGGGTTTTCCTGATTTAAATGTAGTTAGTTTAAACAAACAACAGCAAACGCACCGTTAACCCCCAAATGAATGGTGGGTGAGTTTAGTTAGCTACCTGCTAAATGTTTAATTTTTGGAAGAAATATACTTTCACGTCTCATTTTGTGGACTGTTGTTGCCCACAAATGTTAAAGTAAGTCAACAGACGCAAATTTGACTAGTTTTACCTCAACAAACTCGTTAAAATATCACCGACGTAATTATCTAGCTAATAACAGTAGCTGTAAACCGGAGTCGCACTGACTAAACATCTGGAGCCGCTTCCCCAGTCTTTGATTTAATTTTAGTCCGCTGCGAAATGTCAGGTTAGGTTTCCACGGATTTCCACGCAGGGAACTGCCCCAGCCTGTGATTGGAGGACGGTGTGCCACGTGCACATTTCTTTACTTTGCCAGCACGAGAGGTGCGCTGACCACCTGGCAGTTTTGTTCTCTGCTGGCCGGTTGGAGGTGCACACACAGGTATGTTTTCCGTTTTAGTTGGCGTGGTTTGCAGCCGGTATGTCGGTGCTTTGGCTCGTGCTTTGCTGGGTGTTTTTGTTTTCTCTCCCCGTCAGACCCAGAGGGTAACGCGAGGACTGAGTTGCATCAGTCTGTGAGCCCCGACTGACATGTTTTCACTTTTTTCACAGCACTCTGGTCGGTTGTCTTCACACAGGGCTCCACACATTTCTCTTCTCCACAAATTGCAAGTAATTTAACATTTCGGCCATTTAAAGCCACGTTTTAACTTATCCAGATGTTGGCTGCGCTCTGGCCTGCAGATCCAGTTTGGCAACCTCATGCTAATCAGTAGTAGTTACTACCTGTACTGCAGTACTCCGCATATTACATCTCTTCTTTCTTTTTCTCCAGCTATGGATCCACAACTTGTAATTATAGAGTGATTGACCAGTTGACTAAACAACTGTACTAATAGTCACTCATTCAAAATGCACAAAAATTCACAGTTCCAGTCCCTTAAATGTGAATATTTGCCAACTCCGTCTTCATTTTTTTTAGTAGTTAATTGCATCATTATTCCACTATACAAATAATAACTAGTAGAATTCTTAGCTTCATCTTAGGCAGCCACAGCAGTGAAATGTTGCTTATAGATCAAAACACAAGTTATAATTTTATTACATAATAATATCTGTCTGTGGAAAATTTATTATCATTTAGTACTTTTAGGAATATTTCTATGGGAGGTTAACTTGTAATCAAGTGTTTTTACACTTTAATATTAGTATTTTTACTGTAGTAACTGCTCCTCATACCAGTAATTTATAAGATCTGTGCTGTACTTGTGCCCCGCAATACACCGTTAGATCATCTTGTAAGGCTGCAGCTTATTATTCACATTATGATCAGTTAAACTCCCTGTTAATTTATCAATGAATCAATGAATCATTTTATCCATGACCGTGACTAAATTGATTAGCTCCCTGGTGACCTTCACTACAGATGGCAGTTTCATCATTACCCTCAGCTCTAGCTGAAATATTTATCTGATTATTGAGAGGAAATTAAATTGTCACAAATGCAGTTAAAGGTGCAGGTTTGTAAACAAAAACTCTTCTAAAGATCATCAGATATATCAAGGTTTCCAGGTTACGTGTTCTACTGCTGAAGCATTTTGTCCACAGTACTTTTATTAACTGGTTAATCATTTAGTAAGGAAAACAAAGAAATATATACTGGTTTCAAATATCGTAAATGTGAAGATTTGTTGCCTTTCTCTGTTTTAAAGTAACTGTAAATATCTTTGAGATTCAATCAAACAAAATAAGGGGTTCTGAAGCTACTGTGAAGATTTTAGTTGCAGCCCTACCGTGTTTTTTAATTTTATTCATATCTTCTTATTGATATGTCCTGCTAAGTGGATCCACGTTGACTTATTCACCACCATGTTCCACAGACCTTTGACCTATTTTCTAAACAAACAGGTTCAGAAACAATCCAGTTCCAACCAGGCCGAGCCTTCGGAGACCGCTGATACCCTCCTCTCCTTGTATGCCCTTACATTCCACCTGTTTCACTTAAAACTTACAGTTAGTGCTTAATGGAGATGTACTGTGGGACATTTGGATAGGCTTAGCTGTTGTCAGCACATTTTGGATCCTCTGGTTGGTTCAAAGGAAGCACAATGGTGCAGTTGCACAAACCCAAAAAGACTACCTGTGGACCCATTACCAGGAGGTGGTCGATGATTTCTAGTGGAAGTTTGGGCTTTGAGAGTTTTTAGCAGTTTGTGTTTGGTTTAAACCCAAGAGCAGATGTTTTCAACAGCCTTGGTGGTTAACTTTAGAGAGCCAGAGCTGCACAGCTACAGGATATTCAGAGCAACAATATTGCAGCAGGGTTTGGAGGAATGATGCTCACTCACCAGATGAGAGTTAGTGTGTTTGCAAGCGTTTAATGCCAACATGGGCACTGTTTCTTTTATGTAAAGTATTGAAATAAGTTTATTTTGTGGCTATAACTACCGTAATTTTAAGGGGAAGGCAAATTACTGAGCACTCAACTCCCTTTGTACAATACAAGCCACATTTACATATTTTTAGTCTATGCACTTTAAGCATTTTATACACTCAGGTCCATAATTTGTTGAACAAAGACATCATTTTAGAAGTTTTGCATCTGTACACCACCACAGTGGATTTTAAAGGAGACGTATCATGCTTTTAAATCCTTCCTTTTCATATATAAATCATTCACTTGTGGTCTAAATAAAGTAG